>OY992896.1:6976133-7083633 GCA_963921405.1 Cepaea hortensis
TTTGACTGCACATTGTCCAAGCTTCACATCCATATAAAAGTACAGGTTCTATGTAGCACCTCAACACTCTTTTTCTCGTTTCAATTTACATCTTTTTATTGGTCAGTATGCTTTTCATCTTGCTAAAGGCTACTTTTGCCATGGCGATTCTTGTTCTAATCTCTTCAAGGCATCTCCCATCAGATGTTATTACTGTTCCGAGATAATTATACCTATTCACTTGTTGAAGAATATTCCCATTTACTTGTATATTACATTGTGGCATTTCGTTCTTCCTAGTGACGACCATAATCTGTGCCTTTTTACAATTTAATTCTAACCCTAGTTGTTCACTGTGTGTAACAACCGCATCTACTAAATTTTGCAGGTTGGTTATAGACGGGCTTAACTTGGTCCAATAGACGGTCACAGTTGGCTATCGACTTCACACGTGACTAAGATTATTTCTAAACACGGAAGGGGCTTTGAGCGCGTACACGACTGCTTGCGCTGATGGCATCATGGCACATGTTGATGGCACTCAGAGTTAACGGACGCTGGTTGTTCCGTGTCCGCTTACAGCGAGCCTGCGATGTTTGCGTCATTCAGCCGGCATTCATCACCCCATTTCTTAGAAGCGGCTTCCTTTTCTCCCTGTCTCTTTCTCTCTGTATCCCTCTCTGTATCTCTCTGTCCTTTACTCTCTTTCACCCCTCTCTCCCTTCTACTCTCTGTCTCCTTCTCTTTCTCTCCCTCTTTGTCTATCTCTCCCTCTTTCACTGTGCCCCCTCTCTTCCTCTCTCTCTCTGTCCTTCACACTGTCCCTCTGTGTCTCTCTCCCTCTCTCTGTCTCGTTCACTTTCCCTCTTTGTCCCTCTCCCTCTCTCTCACTCTCTCTCTCTAACCCTCACTCTCTCTATCCCTCACTCTCTCACCCTCTTTGTCCCTCTCTCTCACCCTCTTCCACCCCCTCTATCTCTCTCCCTCTCTCTTCCTCCCTCCCGATCTCTCATTCTCGCCCTTACACACACACACCTCACTACACACACCTCGCTACACACACACACCCTCACACACACAAATCCCAAATCCTGACTCGGCAAGTTCTCTCATATTGCTGGCAGCAAGCGGTGATGCAAATGGCATTGTCGCGGATGCAACACCGCGGATGCGGATACAAGGACATTGTCATGGATGCAACAGCGCAGATATGCACGGTTCCCAGGATTCAGTTCCAGGAATAATTTCAACAACAGAATAAAGCAGAATTATTCCTAAACAGAAACAAAAAGAATATTGAGGGTCAAAGATAGTCAGTCGTCTAGTGAAGACAGACCCAGCAACTGCTTTTTGGGGTAGAGGTCAGAGATACAAGGACCGTGCATCTATGTGACACGCCAGTCTCACAGCCTGGCTGCTCACAAGTCTCACTTTACTATCTGTACTCTGACCCCGTAGGCGGGCCTAACTTGGTCCCATAGACGGGCCTCACTTGGTCCCATAGAGGGGCCTAACCTGGTCCCATAGACGGGCCTACCAACTAACCAGCTAACCAACCAATCAATCAACCAACCAACCAGTCAACCAACCAACCAATCAATCAACCAACCAATCAATCAACCAACCAATCAATCAACCAACCAACCAATCAACCTACCAATCAATCAACCAACCAATCAATCAATCAACCAATCAATCAACCAACCAACCAACCAACCAACCAATCAACCAATAAACAAACGAACCAACTAAGTAACCCACAGCCAGCTTCGAGAAGTTTCTGGACTAGACAATCCATGTTTGAATGATCAGCTCACTTTACAGTGAAAGCGATCAACTGACTAGGGCGTTCACATTTAAATGTTCAGCTCACTATACAGTGAAAGCGATCAATTGACCTGAGCGTCCATGAGCGACCCACCCTAAAATGGGCACCGAGAAATGTTACGGGGGGAAAGAAGTCTTAAAAGTCAAAATGGTCGACTTCATTGCACCTGGTTTTATCCCATATGGCTCGGTCTCTTTCCCCATGGTGGTCTGCCGAAAGCGTCTCACAAAGCACGAACTCCGTAGCTCCAGTGACGACGCCCAGAAGTCTTCGAGAAAAATGCACTCGTGAACAGAAAAACGTAGCCCGGAATAGAACCCACAATCTTCGGAACGCAAGGCAGATGGCTTGGCCACTTCGCCCCGGAGACGCCTAATGCGCCCAAATAATGCTGAGCACATCATCTGTCGAATGCCGATTAGTGTATGAAAATATTAGACCAGTGCACCCCTTCATCATATGTTCAGAATGTCATTCCCCACCTTTCGTATTTCCTCCCTATAAATTCCCCCGCCCCTACACAGTATAGGTAAAAATGGAAGCTAAATTTAATAACACATACTAGAACAGGCCTAGACGTCTACATAAAATGTTATCTGCGTGTCTACTAACGTTATAAAACGAATTTTAGAAGGGCGCGAAGTACCGAACCGTAAAGTATGGAGGGGAAAATAATATCAAGTAATCGGTTCTTTTGATCTTGAAATAATCTTAATTTCCTTAATCCCCCCCCCCCCCCAGCCCCAGAAACCCTAAAATTCCCCCTATGGGAGAGGGGGGGATTCCCCACCCGTTGAGAACCACTGTATTAGGCAATAACTATATGTGCAATACTCCCTAGGGTACTCCCTTTTCAAGGGAGCATCCCCCACTGGTCAGAGCCTGACATCCAGCTCATGCCTGTGGCTCTTAGTAGCTGTCAGCATGCGACAGCGGCCTCCCCTGGGCAATAGCTGTGACAGGCTGGCTAAACCAGGCGCGGGTAGCCGATTTGGTGACTGGTCGGTGAATTAGGGTATGCCTACCCAGCATGTGAAGACACGATTCGGCAGACTGCGCGGAAGAAATCATTCCTGATTCAACGGGCAAGACGGCGTTTACCTGCAAAGCGTTGTAGAACGTAATGAGCACGGCAAGGCACGTAGAGCGTCCTGGTCATCCATTGCACCTGTATTCGTCTTCAGTCGTCTTGACTTGTCCTGCCACTGGATTCAGATGGACTCAGGCGAGAGAGTGAGGTCGACGAATTGCGCAACTCTTCCTCACTTTAATCCAATTCATCGCGCAAGACATTCTTCTTTCTTCATCCAACACCCCGGGGATTAAAAGAGGGCTCTTTTATGTAAGGAATCCTTTAACCAAAACACAAAATCAGATCTTCTCATTGACTTCTGAATCCAAGTGACGGAACTTTGAGTAGTGCGCAAGCACCATCGTCGGATTTGAACATGGTCTTGACTAAATAGTCAACTACACAGGCCATCCTTTCTAGTCTTTTTATACCTCGAAAAATCAACACATGACACCATCAAGAGACCGAATGTAAAAAACATGTACGGGTACAAGTCGAAGACAAGACACGGAGATTATAGCACCTCGCTAAATCACTATCATGTGCCATTCCGATAAGCGCGGGCGTTCATGTTTCTAAATCTCACGCGATCGCCAGAGTCGTGGATCAGCTCCGTGTTCTTGTCTCGCCCATACCACGTGGCCAAGCCATCTAGATATTGACTTCTCTGCCTTCCCCTTGTTCTTTCCCCCTCAATCTTGCCATTTGTCACCATTTTCTAAAGTGTATTTCTTCCCACAACGTGCCCAAATTTCTTGACTGTCTACGGCTAATATCTCTAATCAGTTTTCCGTTTTCATTTGATCTTGTAGGACTTATTCAGTGGTTTATTTTTTTTCCGGCCTATTCATGGTATTCGCTACGGCCGACTCTGAATGCCTAGATGGTAATTGATGGGGATGAACGTGTACGGGAAGCAAAATATTTAAAATATTGAAAGAAGGATGTAAAATAAATGCGCAACAGGCAGGAACGCAATGCCCTTCTGTGTTTGAATGTGAAGTGTGCAGGCGGCGACGTTTTCTGGGAAGCGTGCTCATCCAGGGAAGAGCATCGTTCGGGGTCGTTGGTGGTAGGTGTAGAAATGCCCGAGTAGAGCAATATACAGATCTTGGCTGAAACATCTCATTTGTTATTTAGTTGTATATTGACATAACGATACGAAGGCATCTTTATGATGATGATGATGATGATACTACTACCACCACCACATCCCTCACCACCGCCACTCCCACCATCACCACCACCACTACTACTTCTACTACTACTACTACTACTACATCCCGTTTGTTTCCGAGCTTGACGGGATCAGGAGAATCATGCAGTACAGTCCCCGTGGAGATAGTGCTCCGGTAACAGGCCGGACTTCAAGCCCCTACAACAACACCAGCCCCTACAACAACACCAGCCCCTACAACACCACCAGTCCCTACAACATCACCAGCCCCTACAACAACATCAGCCCCTACAACAACACCATCCCCTACAACAACACCAGCCCCTACAACAACACCAGCCCCTACAACAACATCAGCCCCTACAACAACACCATCCCCTACAACAACACATCCCCTACTACAACACCATCCTCTACAACAACACCATCCCCTACAACAACACCATCCCCTACAACAACACCATCCCCTACAACAACACCATCCCCTACCACAACACTAGCCCCTACAACAACACCATCCCCTACAACAACACCAGTACCTACAAGAACAACAGCCCCTACAACAACACCATCCCCTACCACAACACCAGCCGCTGCAACAACACCATCCCCTACAACAACACCAGTACCTACAAGAACAACAGCCCCAGCAACAACACCAGTCTCACGGAATTCAAGTCTCTACACCAACACCTGCCCCTACCACAACACCAACCCCTACCACAACACCAGCCCCTACAAAACACCAGCCCCTAAAACAACACCAGTATCACGGAATTCAAGTCTCTACACCAACACCAGCACCTACCACAACATCAGCCCCTACAACAACACCAGCACCTACCACAACATCAGCCCCTACCACAACATCAGCACCTACCACAACATCAGCCCCTACCACAACATTAACCCATACAAAAACACCAGCCCCTACAACGACACCAGCCCCACGGATTCCAGCCCTTCAGGGCTCACACTACCTGATCGCCGACGTCTCAGGCAGTAGAGTTGTAGCTGTGTCTCTTAGAGCGTTTATTAATCAACCAGCCAACGTTCAAATCAATCAATTAACCAAGCAATCAATTAACTAATCAATCAATCAACCAACCAGTCAACCAACCAATCAGTCAACCGACCAGCCAACCAATCAATCAATCAATCAACAAAACCAATAAGTCAACCAACTAACCAAACGAACAATCAATCAAACAATCAACCGATCAACCAACCAATGGACTAACCCACCAACCAAACATAAATCAATCAACAAATTAATCAATTAGTCAACCAACCAACCAACGAACCAATCACCTCCAAATGGCGACGACGCCTTGCTGCAGGAACAAGTGTATTTCGACTTGGTCATGTGTCGAAATAAATTTGTTCCTGCCGCGAGGCGCCGTCGCCATTTGGAGTTGACAGGTTCGAATCCCGGTCGGTAACTATAGCTTTCAAATTGTATGTTGTCTAGTGTGTCCTCTAGTCTCTACTTCCCTCTTCTCCTTCTGTGAGCGCCAAACAATACTATGTGTGTTTATTTATGTTACTGTCTTTGAGAACAAAGTTTTAAGACGCATCTTTGGACCCATTAGGGATACACAAAGTGGAGAGTGGAAAAGAAGAAGTAACAAAGACATTTATGATCTGTTTAAGTCCCCGCTAATCAATGGTATCATAAAGGCTAGTAGACTACAATGGCTGGGGCATATAGAAAGAATGGAAGATAATAGGGAAACAAAACTCGCTTACACTCAGGAAATAAATGACCGTAGACCCCGAGGTAGACCAAGAAGACGGTGGAGAGATAATATATATACAGACCTACAAGCACTTGGAATCAACGACTGGCAAGAGAAGGTCAACCAGAGAGACGAATGGAGACGGATTGTATCTGCAGCAAAGAACCTCAATGGCTCGGAACGCTGAAGAAGAAGAAGAAGAAGAAGAAGAAGAAGAAGAAGAAGAAGAAGAAGAAGAAGAAGAAGAAGAAGAAGAAGAAGAAGAAGAAGAAGAAGAAGAAGACTGTCTCAGTGACATCAACGGGTTCACCAATTGATTTCCTGTGTAATACACTTTGTAAGGCCGTTCGTTGGACTTGTTGACGATATGGAGCACGTCCACAGTAGTGCGTCGCTCTCATGACATCATCATCATCTTCTTCAACATGTAGGTAGCCTATTGTAGCGCGTCGCTCTCTTTACATCATCATCATCATGGTTACTTCATTGCGCCAAGTTTTACCCTATATAGCTCAGTCCATTTCCACAGGGTGGCCTGCCGAAATCGTCGCACAAAGCACGAGCTCCGTAGCTCCAGCGAGAAACTTCAGGAGTCTCCGAGAAAATTGAGCAAGTGAACCGATCGATGTAGACGGAATCGAACCCACGACCTTCGGTGCGCGAGGCAGGCAGTGTAATCACTTCGTCACCGAGACTTCCTCCCTATCATAGAAGAAATAAGGCACATCCTTCTGTCCGCTAGCCTGCAGGGTACCCTTGGGCAAGGTAGGGTACCCGTTTAGTGGAGACAGGATACCCCTGAGCAAGGTGGAGTGGCAGTTTAGTGGGGACAGGATATCCATGAGCAAGGTGTGGTGCAGTTTAGTGGGGACAGGATATCCCTGAGCAAGGTGGGATGGCAGTTTAGTGGGGACAGGATACCCCTGGGCAAGGTGGGGTACCCGTTTAGTGGGGACAGAATACCATTGGGCGGGATGAGGTACCCGTTTAGTGGGGACATAATACCCTTGGGCAAGGTAGGGTACCCGTTTAGTGGGGACAGGATACCCCTGGGCGAGGTAGGGGACCCGTTTAGAGGGACAGGATATCCCTGGGCAAGGTGGGTACATGTTTAGTGGAACAGGATATCCCTGGGCGAGGTGGGGTACCCGTTTAGTGGGAACAGGATATCCCTGGGCAAGGTGGAGGAGCAGTTTAGTGGGAACAGGATACCCTTCGGCGAGGTTGGGTACCCGTTTAGTGGGAACAGGATAGCCCTGGGCAAGGTGGCGTACCCGTTTAGTGGGAACAGGATACCCCTGGGCAAGGTGGGGTACCCGTTTAGTGGGGACAGAATACCCCTTGGGTGAGGTGGGGTACCCGTATAGTGGGGACAGAATACCCCTAGGGCGAGGTGGGATACCCGTTTAGTGGGGACAGAATACCCTTGGGCATGGTAGGGTACCCGTTTAGTTGGGACAGGATACCCCTTGGGCGAGGTGGGGTACCCGTTTATTGGGGATAGGCTACCCCTGAGCAAGGTGGGGTACCCGTTTACCATCTCTCTCTCTCTCTCTCTCTCTCTCTTCTCTCTCTCTCTCTCTCTCTCTCTCTCTCTCTCTCTCTCTCTCTCTCTCTCTCTCTCTCTCTCTCTCTCTCGAGAACGATCCGAAAAGAGTAATGTGAGACCTTAAGTGAATTCAGTTTGAGCGTAGCATACTGATAGTTGTTGGTTGTGGTTGTTGAATGAATGTGATAGCATGGCACATGATGATGATGATGATGATGATGATGATGATGATGATGATGATGATGATGATGATGATGATGATGATTATGATGATGATGTTGATAGATGTGAAACGTGAGCAATGAGAAGACTCGCTGAGAAACATCTAATGGCAGCGGAAATGTGGTTTTTGCGGAAAATGCAAAAACTACCATGGACAGACAGAAAAGCCAATGATCAAGTCCTACAAGAAACAAATGTAAACCGTAAACTTGTTAAAGAAATTTGACGCAGACAGTCGAGATTTTTAGGCACATTATGAGAAAAAATAAACTGGAGAACTTCGCGACAACTGGCAAGATTTGGGGGAAGGGGGGAACAAGGGGAAGACAAGGAAGTAATTATTTGGATGGCTGGGCCACATGGCATGATCAGGACAAGAGCACAGAGCTGATCCACGACTCTGGTGATCGTGTGAAACAACCAAGCTTACCGGCATAGCACATGATGATGAAGGTCTCAAGGTAGCGGTGGTAGGCAGAGGATCTATTTATAGAGACAATGGCTACAGTCACCGACCAATGCGGTCAGTGCTAAGAAAAAAAAGCAATGGCAAACTACCTTCTCTACACGTAACAAGGAAGATTTCTTTTGCTGAGATATTTTTAAAGTGCTCATCGTGCACAGTGGTCCCCAGAGTTGTTGGTCCTCATCTAAGAGAGTTATATGTCCAATCCACTAACCAAGGATCAGCGCTAGACAGGGGAAAATTCACACAGTGAAAACAGTGAATCCACTAGTTCTGTACAATCCAGAGGCGGGCGTGGTAACGCCGAAGCCATTCGCTGCATCACAAACTGATATTACAATAGAGAAATAATTGTAATATACGAGGAGACTTCAAATGAAGACCTTAAACGTGTGATATAAATTACAATAACCATATCATTGTTTTGTAACCTGTCAATATTTGTTGTTAAGGATGTCAAAGGTGTTCAGCACGAGACATCACGGTGCAGACGAACGCAGTGACGTCATAAGGAAAGTTTAAAGATTTTCTCCCGACTTTTGACATGACATGGACCATCCTGTTTTTATTCAGTGAAGGTGTGAAACTTATAGAAATTCATCGACGAATGAAGGTCCAGTATGGTGATGCATGCTTGTCAGTCCATCAAGTGTATGAACGGAGTAGACAGTTTCAAAACGGCGTGACTCCTGTGACAGACTTTCGGGTTGCTGAAGAAGTACAGCAGGTGGTGCAAGAGTGGTTACAAACGCGACCAAGAAAATGTGTTTCTACAGGAATCCAAGCACTTTATCGGCGCTGGAGAACTTGCACTGAACGCAGTGGTGACTACATCGAAAAATGATACATGTGTTCTTTACTTTTTCAGAATATATTCAACCCCCGAAAAAAAAAATGAAAATTAAAAAAGTAAGGTTGTAATTTGAAGACCCCTCGTATTTACCAGTAGAGAGAAGTTATACACGGTGTTTGTAAAGTCTCACTACACTGTGTATGTATCACTTTGTATGTTTGTTGGAGAGCATTTTTTTTTCGTTTGTAAGACAGAAAACATACCCTCCAACAAACAGCTGTTCTACATACAAAGTGTAGTGAGACTTTACAAACATCGCGAAGAAAGCGAGCAGTGTTGAGTATCTAGGTTCACAGCTGGCGGGCAATGGAAATGTCATGATAGAAAGAAGAACAAATATTGTTTTATGACAACTGAAGCAAGTGTACTTTTACTGACATGATATTAGTATATGAAAACTAAAGCAATTACACTTGTTTGGATTGTAACAGAAAAAAAAAAAGAAACGAGAAAAGTCAGAGCATTTGTATTATCTGTAGCAAGATATGCGTGTGAAACGCGGATATGTAACACATCAAAAGAACAGGCATTCTTAAACATCCGGTGTGCTGATGCCGAGGTCAGGGGTTCAATCCCTACACCGGACGTTGGACTAAAATGTTGACTTCTCGTCCTTGATTTGGGGACGTAAATTACAAGTATCACTGAAGTCAGAGTTGGTTCGCCTGTTGGCGAGGGACATTGATAATAGTGAAAGCTAATCCACGCGCAAAATTCAGACCAGTGCTTTTAGAAGTAGTATGTATGGATTACATCAATCATCATCAATCAGGTGCCGTCTCCACAATGAAGGTTGGCTGCAATTTATCTCCAACACTGTCTGTCTTTCGCCCTGACTGTAAATTCTGTCAGGTTGATGTTCATCCATCACTTGATACTATCTTCCCACTTGTATCGTTGTCTACCTCTTGCTCACTTGCCCTCAACCTTGCCCTCCAGTATGGTTTTTATAAGAGTGTGGGTTACGCTTGAGTTCAAAGTGAGCGGGCGCCAAAAAAAAAAAAAAAGTGAACAACACGCAAGCATCCTTTAAGATAATTGGTAAAGAAGAGTAACAAAAATTATTGGACCAAAAAGTTAACAAACAGACACATCCAACAAGAGATTAATTTTGGACAAGATTGGTTAACTGATTCAGTGCCATGGGATGATTTATCGACTTACACGACTTCCCGTCCCTGCCGTGGACTTATATATCGCCGAAATGTCAATGAGTTGTAATACAACATTTCTGCTACATATTAAAAAGTTTTAAATCTTAATCGTGACACACCCCTACTTCCAATTTTTAGCCGTCTGTTTGGTCCAACCCTAATTTTTGTTTTGCACTGTATTTGGTAAACAGACAAATAAACTTGAAGACAATCAACTATTCTGGACACTTAAGGCGAGATAAATGTATGGACAAGATCATTATGGAAGGAGGTGTACCGGGGAAGTGGGGACGAGGAAGACCACCATGCAGATAGAGTCCCGATGTGATACATAATTAATTTACACATGACAAAGACAATGGCAGTATTTATGGCTTATGATAGAGGGGAATTTAGATAGACTGTTATGCGAGGAAAATTCTGCATAGCAGGAACACGCCACATGATGATGATGATGGTGGTGATGATGATGGTAATGATGATGATGAAGATGATGATAATGATGATGCTGATGATGATGATGATGATGATAAATAATGAAGATGATTAAAAGCATGGGACACGACGAGTTAACCGATTAAACACTGAATAAGTGAAAACAAAACCATAAGAAACAATAACAACAGTGCAGATGACAACTTAAAAACAAAATAAATAACTCACCAGGAATTGCTAGTAACTCGGGAATTTTACCCTCTCGGCAACTCCTCCATCGTTTCTTCTTCTTTCCCTACGAGATAATATTTGTTATCACCTTATTTAATCCATCCGTGCTACAGTCTTGGGAATACCATAGCGAGAATGAAACTCGAGCCAAGTCCAATCTGTGATGACACTCGGGGCCAAGCGGGCAGGCACAGCTAGCAAAGACAAAGGCCTGGGAGAACCTATTAATGTGGGAACTCGTTAACGTGTTAGCATCCGCGAGTCGGTGTATTCTTTCGGGTAGTGCCTGCGTCGTGGGCCGAATTTGTTGGTCAGCCAACGAGCCTGGTGTCGAGGGTTGCTTACCCGCGTCGTGTGCTTGCTTGTGGCGGGCCGGGTTTGTTCTAACTCTTGCTTTGCTTGTTATCTGTTCGGCTTGTTTATTTTTGCAGTGTGCACCATCGCGACCGTCTCCGCTGTGTGCACGAGTGGTGTCTAATTGGCCGAGTTTCGAGGTACGCTTTGAAGTGACGGGTGTTGACTGAAATTTTCCTGTTATTATCTATCTCCATATGGACAAGGGCTTGTAGTTCACACTCGCTGTTAAGTGTCAGAGGCGGTTGGAGTTTGGATCATGAGAATGACGTGTGGCATACACTGCGTTTAGGTTATATTTGTGTTGCTGGCCTTTGAAGAATCAATTTAATGCTTTGTCTTTCTCTAGCTCTTTAGCCATAGACTGTGCTGTTGAAGGCACAGAGCGGTAGATTAGTGTGTTTCAATGTATACTTTTTTGGGGGGCGGGGGGGGGGGTAATTACAGCAGTAATTACCCCTCCCCACAACGCCTAACGGCATACGCTGAAGAAAAACACACAAACAGCAGCAACAGCATCCCAAGAAGAAGCAGATGGTGATGATAATGATGATTTTGATGATAGCTATCATGATAGCGACGACGACGGCGTTGAGGTCGATGATGATGATGATGATGATGATGATGATGATGATGATGATGATGACGGTAGTGAGGTGGAGGAGGAGAATGGGGTGGAAGATGATAATGTTGTTGACAGCAACAACGGTGGGGATGATGATGATGATGATGATGAGGAGGAGTATGGTAATGCTACTGACAACGACAATGACAGAAATGATGATGATGATAATAATGTTGATAACGACAGTGGCGGCAATAATGATGTTAATTATGATGATAATGATGCCGCCAGCTGCGATTATAAAGATAGTTTAGTTAAGTTTAGTTTAGTCGACGGATCAACATCACGGCACACAGGTGTAACCCATAAGTGCTCCGTTCTACTCCTAACTCAAGCCTGAGTCGGGAGAATCTCAGTTTAGTGCACGAACTCCGTAGCACCGGCGAGGATCCTGAAATACTTTGGGTAAATTTTTAACTCGAAATTTTACCCTGGCAGCGCCGTTAGGCTACTCTTTTTCGATTTCCATATGCCAAGGGATTTTTTTTACGTGCGCAACAATACACACGGGCGTCTGATCTCACAACCCAGAGACCAGGGGAAATTTTATTACTAGAAGTCCACGTGAAATAATCACTCGCTTTGAACTCAAGCGTAGTCCATACACACTATTTATAGTAGTGATGAACTGAATTTTGTGTGTGGATTTGCTTTCCCATTAACAGTGTCCCTCGCCATCAGGCGAACCTACTCCTATAATAATAATAATAATAATAATAATAATAATAATAATAATAATAATAATAATAATAATAATAATAATCAATAATAATAATAATAATAATAACAAACATTATCATGGTAATTATGTCGGTATCCGTAGCTAAGGTTTTACGGACGCGATTCGTAATCCCGCATACCCTCGTTCGAAACACAGCTGCGCGCGATTTGGCAGCAGGCCGCGTTGCGTTGGTTTCGCGTTGATATCGGTGCCGGTCGTTCAGAAAGCAATGGCAAACTACTGAACGTAAAACTTGCCAAGAGATCACAAAAAAAAAGCTGGTGTTGACTGAGATGTCCTATGAAGGATATGCCCACAAAAAAATGGTGATAATAATAATAATAAACACTATGACGGTGATAATAATAATAATAATAATAATAATAATAATAATAATAATAATAATATTAATAATAATAATAATAATAATAATAATAATAATAATAATAATAATAAGAAGAAGAAGAAGAAGAAGAAGAAGAAGAAGAAGAAGAAGAAGAAGAAGAAGAAGAAGAAGAAGAAGAAGAAGAAGAAGAAGAAGAAGAAGAATTAACATTTTGATGGTTGCTTGCTTGCTTGCTTGCTTGCGTTCGCTGGCTGTGAACTCCAGCGTGAAGTCCTGTATGTCGGATGAAGGCATCCTGTTGTCCAACATCAGTGTGATGTCATACAGGACCTGAGTTTTGCGTGAGTATCCGTTGTCCCATGTCTGACTTATTGGTGTGCAGACTGGTGGTTCCTCGCCGTGCAGGCAGACACTCTCCGACCTCGGAGGAATCGGCGATCCTACTGACTTTAGCCAGGACCCCGAAGGGACCTGTTGCCCAGGATGCTCGACGAGGACGCGCCAATAGGTCTTGGCCAGTATATAACCCGGCCCTGGTGCCTTGGAAACACCTCTGCGCCCCATTTTGATGGTGATAGTAATAATTATAGTAATTAAAATGATGGTGGTGATTAATAATAGTAATAATAATTAACATGATGACGGCGATGAGGATAATAATAATAATTAATATTATAATGGTGATAATAATAAGCCGGCTTCGTGGCTTAGAGGTTATGACTTTTCTCCGTAATCTCGTATACTCTCGTCGGTAACGTGATGACGGTTCAAATCAGCAGTGGTTCGAATCGCATCGGTAACTTACGGGGTATGTGAGCCGGCCGATCAGAAAGCAATGGCAAACTACTGAGCGTAATCTTGCCAAGAGATCAACATACAGCTGAAAGATGCTGGTGTTGACAGCGATGTCCTGTAAAGGATATGCTAAAAATAATAATAATAATAATAATAATAATTAACATCATGACCGCGATGTTGATAATAATAATTAACATTATTATGGAGATAATAACAACAATAATAATAGTAATTAAAATGATGATGGTGATAATAATAATAATGATAATAATAACAATAACAATAATAATAGTAATAATAATAATAATTAAAATGATGATGCAAAAAGTGAGAAGCAACATATCAAATATGTAACCCTTATGAAACAAAACTAGGTCGCAAGCATATTTAATTAACTGGTAGACTACGCCCATCCCATCAGTGCCATCCGGCACTAGTTTGGCCTGGCCTAGGCACTCCAGATAAAACCGTGCAATCTGCTGGTACCCACACCCCAATCAGCACTCCGGCCTTACACCTCCAGTCACCAACCCACAGACAGCCTTACCCAGCTCGCAATTGGAGATACGCGCAGATACTGGGCATCGGCAGGTGGCATTTTTCTGTTGAAGTTTGTGGCTTTGAAAGAAGTGCATCTACTTGTGTGTTGTTTCTCATGCCAGTTTGTTAGTTGTATGTCCTTTTCTTTTTTACAGCACGTCGCAACCAATCGTAGGATTTACTGGCTGTTTGTGATTTTCTAAGTAATTTTACGTTCAGTTGTTTGCCGAGTTTGAGTCATCATCATTATGTGCCATGCAGAAAAGCGTGGTGGGCGGTCATGTTTCGCCATCTCACACGATCACCAGAATAAAGTTCCTCCTTCCTCCTGGCCTACGGGACACCCTTGGGCAAGGTTGAGTACCCATTTAACCCCCCCCCCCCGCCCGATCATGGTTACGTGAAGCCATGTGTGTAGGTGGTGGATGAAGTTGAAGAGCAGCCGACAGATAGTTGTAGATTATGGTCTCCAATTTCACGACGATAGGCAGAGGATCTCTCTTTCTTTTTTTCTTGTGTGTGTGTGTGTGTGTGTGTGTGTGTGTGTGTGTGTGTGCGTGTGTGGAGACAGTGGCTACGGTCATCGACCAGTATAGGTCACTCCTAGGAAGGAAAGCAATGGCAAACTACCTTCTTTACAAATACCAAGACAGTCATGTTTCGTTCCATAGCCTTTTCGGGTAAGCGCGGGTACGTTAACACCCCCCCCCCCCCCGACGTTGTAGGTTGAAAGAAGCAGACCAGATAGGCCACAGGAACACAGGAATGGCAACATTGTTTTAAATATGAAAGCAGCTTACAAAAAAGATAACATTTATAGTATGTGATTTTGGTATACTTACATATGGATTATAGCAGCATTACGGAGTTTGTACTCTGTGCTAAGATTGTCCTTGTGTGTTCAATCAATGTGCTTCATTACTTAGATCTCCCTCCTCATCTTCCTCCTCCTCCTCCCCCTCCCTCCTCCTCCTCCTTCTTCTTCTTCTTCTTCTTCTTCTTCTCATCCTCCTTCTCCTCCTCCTCCTCCTCTTCCTCCTTTTACTCCTACTCCACTTCCTTTTCCTCCTCCATCTCCCCCCCCCCCTCCTTCTTCTTCGTTGTTTGGCAATCAGCACAAAACAAGACCGCTTGTGTGTTACCGGGATCATTAAGAAGCAAATAAACTAACCCGCGAACCTGCCAGGTAGAGGTTGTCAGAGGTCACTGAGGAGGAGAGGCTCTGAACTGGCTACCTCACCACGTAGACAACTTTAGCTGCAAAACTCAGCCACCAGCGCACAAGTCTACAAGTGGCTTGACGTGAGTTGACGCTGTGTCTATTCTCTGTTGGGAGATATAGGGAAGGGGAGCGGAGAAAGAGGAGGAGGAAGAGGAAGAAGAATGTGAGAAGGAGGAGTAGGAAAGAGGAAGAATATTGTGAGGAGGAAGAGGAGGAGAAGGAGGAGGAGGAGGACAGAAGAGGAAGAAGAAGGTGAGGCGGGGGGGGGGGGGGGCAGGATGAAGAAAGAAGAAAAATGTGAGGACGAGAAGAGAAAGAAGAAAGAAGAAGAAGTTGGAGGAGGAGGAAGAGGAGGAGAAGGAGAGGAAGAAGAAGAAAGGAGGAGGAGGATGAGGAAGAAGAAGTGTAGGAGGAGGCGATGAGACAGAAGAAAGTGTGGAGGAGGAGATTAGAAAGAAGAAAGTGAGGAGGATGAAGAGAAGAACGCGAGAAAGACGAACGTAAGGAGAAGGAGGAAAAGGAGGAGTAGTAGGAGATAGGAAGAAGAAGAAGAAGAAGAAGAAGAAGAAGAAGAAGAAGAAGAAGAAGAAGAAGAAGAAGAAGAAGAAGAAGAAGAAGAAGAAGAAGAAGAAGAAGAAGCGACACGATTAATATCTTGTAGAACAGTCATGACGAATCCACTCAGGATGTGAGAGTTTTAAGTAAGTACGGTAGCGAAACAAAGATATGAATCATAACATAGAAACAAAGAAGCTAGAACACCGAGTCCAAGTTGGCAGTCGACGAATCATGAAGAGACTTAAGCACTGGCTCCTACACCGAGGGTGGGGTAGTGGGTTCCGTCAAAACACCGGTGGGACTTAAACGTTGACTTCTCGTCCTTGACTTCATCATCATCAATCATCATCATGTGCCATGGCGATAAGCATGGGCGGTCATATACGCAGTCTCACACGATCACCAGAGTCGTGGATCAGCTCTGTGCTCTTGTCTCGACCATACCACGTGGCCAAGTCATCTAGGCATTTAGCTCTCTGCCTTCCTCTTGTTCTTTCCCCCTTAATCTTGCCAGTTGTCACCATGTTCTCCTATTTATTTCTTCTCATAACGTGTCCAAAAAAAAAAATTTCTTAACTTGGAGACGCACGTTACAAGTACCTTAGAAGTAGGAGTGGGTTTGCCTGGTAGCGAGGGATACTGGTAATAGGAAAAGCTAATCCACGTGCAAAAATCAGTCCATTGTACTATAGTTGGTAGCAGGTGTATGGACTACGCTTGAGTTGAAAGCGTACGAACGCAACAAATTAATAAATAAATAAACTGAACTAAACTTCGTATGATCCAGGGTGTATTTTTAATGACTGTGCAGGGTTTGAAAATATTTCCGGTCCAAGCTTTGTATTTACCTATTACGTTGCATGAACTTTACAGAGGGTGAAGACAAAACTTGGACCGGCAATATTTTCAAACACTGTACAGTCATTAAAAAACCACCATATATATATATATATATATATATATATATATATATATATATATATATATATATATATATATATATATATATATATATATATATATATATATATATGGCCATCCGACTATTATATCGTTTCCTAACAATTCGGAACACAAAACTTTTCTCTAACTCTTGTTTAAATCCCTGTCTTCCTCTCCTCCCTGTCTCTTCCTCTCCCTTCCTCTCGGCATTCTCCCCTTATCCACAAACACCCGTGCGTACACACAAACGTTTTTCGGACGTCAGCAAACATGAAGGCCGAGACCTGAGAATCCAACAACCCCGCCGCCTTCCACCGCTCGCACCAAGGCCGTGAGGACACGACATACAAACGCATATAACCGAAAACAAACGAACACCAACATTTAAAACAGAAAAGCCAAGCGGGGAAGGAAAAAAGATGGAGGCATGAACCGGAAACGCCGACACCTTGGAACGTTGGCAATGTTTGCTGGGTAGGGCCGGCCACCCTCGGGTCAAATACTCCGAGTTTGCTAGAGGGGACGAGAAATCTGGCGGATATTTCTTCAGTGGACACACCAGGGGTTTTGTTTCAGACTGAAGAAGATTGTATAAGAAATGTTGACTCTGCTACGGTCTTTTATGTTAGGGTATAGAGCAGGATCAGAGGGCGCGTTGGCGAGGTTGATGGGCCTGAGCTGCGATGATAATGTCAAGACACGGTCAGTCGAGGGTCGTTGTCTAGCTAAGTGAGGGAAAGACTGGTCAGCTATTCTTCAGTGTATTCATTCATTCATTAATTTATTCGTTCATTCATTCAGTAGCATGGCCTTTGCAGAACCTCGCTCCTATAATACCTCCCGGAAAAACTCGGTCATAAGCAAGATGTCCCGCGTCCGATACACCATTCTGGAGATCTGCCACATCCTGAACGCATCGTCTCTTTGGTCTTTCTCTTCCTCGATTACCAGGCATATACCCCTTTCTGATTCTTCTCTCTAAATTTTCATGACGTTTCAAGTGACCAAAATATTTCACTTTTCATTGTTTTATCGTCTTTAATAGCCAACCTTCTTCAATATTCAGATTTTGTCATATGGATACATTTAATTTCTTTTCTGTATCCAAGGCATTCTTGGGAACCGGTCTATAACATTTATATTCAAAGGTATTTATGCGCTGTTCAGCTTGTTTAGTAAGTGTTCACGTCTCACGGGCGTATGTTGCAATGGGAAAGATGCATGCTCTTAACAATCTAATTTTTATAGGTCTGTCTGTCCCATGCCACAATTTATTTAGTTGTTTCAGTTTTTGAAGAGCAATAGATTCCGGCCTACAAAGATCACATTACAGCAAGATGAAGAGCTATAGATTCCGGCCTACAAAGATGACCCTATCACATTAGAGCAAGATGAAGAGCGATAGATTCCGGCCTACAAAGATGTCCCTATCACATTACAGCAAGAATCACCATGAGCAGCGTTGCCTTTTACCATGGTAGAGGGTTCAACCCCTATACCCGTCAGTTGGACTAAAATGTGGACTTCCCGTTCTTAACCTGAGGACGTAAATTACAAGTACCTCAGAAGACGGAGTAGGTTCATCTGATGGCCAGGGACACTGGGAATAGGGAAAGCTAATTCACGCGCAAAAATCAGTCCAGTGCACTAGAAGTAGTGGCACTTGTGTGGACTACGTTTGGGTTCAAAGCGAGCCAACACACACACACACACACACACACACACACACACACACACACACACAATTATAACATATTGGCCAATAACAAGATGTTAATTATAACAAGGAAAACAGTTGAGTTGCTACATAGAACCTTCATTTTGTATGGATGTGAAACGTGGACAATGAGCTGACAAGCTGAAAGCAACTGATGGCAGTGTAGATGTGGTTTCTGAGGAAAATGCAAAGAACGGGATTGACGGACAACCACAGTGCTGGCAGATGTATTGTTTGGCTCTCAAAGAAGCAGAATAAAGATGCAGAGACCAGAGGACGCACTAGACAACATACAAATTGAAAGCTATAGTTACCGACCGGGATTCGAACCTGTCACGGCGCCTCGCTGCAGGAACCTATGCAACAAGACAGACAGGGCTGCTTGTCTCTACTAAGTATAGGCGTGGATGTGCAGCATGTTAGAGTAAGATTAATTCTGAAGATCAGTTGAGGATTTTATAGTTAACAGAATAGTGGGGAATATGTCAATATAAATACAGTGGGAGGATAAAACAAGGAGGGAGCTATGATGGTCGCGTGGTTAGTTTCTAGTCTTCTGACCCACCGGTCATGGGTTTGAAGAGGTTTCGAAAGCGAGGTTAAAACTAACGTCGCTCCTAGGTGGACCCATAGAGTGGATTCTTAGAGTGGACCAATAGAGTAGACGCATAGATTGGACTCCTTTAGTGGATCCATAGACTGGATCCATAGATTGGACTCATTGAGTGGAACAATAGATTGGATCCATAGATTGGACTCATTGAGTGGACTCATATATTGGATCCATAGATTGGA
Organism: Cepaea hortensis; assembly: GCA_963921405.1. Classification (NCBI taxonomy): domain Eukaryota; kingdom Metazoa; phylum Mollusca; class Gastropoda; order Stylommatophora; family Helicidae; genus Cepaea; species Cepaea hortensis. Next base: position 6,995,457 of record OY992896.1, read on the forward strand.
CTCATTGAGTGGAACAATAGACTGGACCCATAGATTGGACTCACTGAGTGGACCCATAGACTGGATCCATAAATTGGACTCATTTAGTGGATCCATAGACTGGATTCATAGATTGGACTCATTTAGTGGATCCATAGATTGGATCCATGGATTGGACTCATTGAGTGGAACAATAGATTGCATCCATAGATTGGACTAATTGAGTGGACCCATAGATTGGATCCATAGATTGGGCTCAATGAGTGGACCCATAGAGTGGACTCTTTGAGTGGACACACTGAGTGGATCCATAGAGTGGACTAATTGAGTGGACCCATAGAGTGGACTCATTGAGTGGACTCATTAAGTGGACCCATAGAGTGGATTCATTGAGTGGACCCATAGAGTGGACTCACTGAGTGGACTCACTGAGTGGACCCATAGAGTTGACCCATAAAGTGGACCCATAGATTGGAATCAATGAGTGGGCCCATCGAGTGGCAGACAGACAGACCGATAGATGGATGGATGGATGGATAGATGGACAGATGCATGGATAGATGGATGGACAGACGTAGGGGCGGTTGGACAGACAGATAGATCCATAGATATATATCCCTACACACAAATATTTTATTGTCGTCTGGCCACAGAATCCCCTCACATTTACCTCCCCACACATTCTTCTTCAATCCCCCCACACGCACACCTTCAAACTCCCTCACACACACGTTTCTCCGTGTTTCCCTCACATTCAAATCCCCCACGCTTACTTCTCCAATCATCCTCCTACACACAATCTTCTCAGTCCCCCACATTTACTTCACTCACTTCATTCTCCTAACTCCCAACATTCACCCCCCCCCCCTCTCCTAAAATCCCCCACCTCTTCCTACCCTGTCGCCAGCCAACGGCCGCGGACATATCTTGGGTCAGCCCGAGTCTGAACTCTGTGTACTTTGCCTGCCCGTGGACTTGACACGAACTTGTCGACACCCCCAACAATTTCCCTTCCGAATTCTCTTCTATTTTGTTTTACCTTTTACCCCTGTCCACTTCCTCCCTCCTGTAACCTCCTTAAGAATTGGGGTCTTTACATAACGTCTAAGTCAACCCCAGCATTTACTGGATATTTCTGATTTTTTAGATACTTTTTTTTAGAAGCTCTATCTTTGTGAAAATCAGCGCAAAATGATTTGATCCCAAATCGCCCGCGGCTGACATCGAACCATGTATGTCGGGATTACGAAACTGCGTTCACTGTCCTGAAGACAGAGGTGCAGATTTGGCCCTGGATTGATAGTTATCTGTGGTCTCGTGATTGGTTCTACGATTCCGTTGTAAGACGACATCTTGGTAGAATAATGGTTGGATGGTTGATTGGTTAGCTGATTGGTGTGTTGGTTAGTTGGACGGTTGGTTGACTAGTTGGTCGACTGGTTGGTTAGTTGGTTGGTTGGTTGGATGCTTGGTTGGTTGGTTGGTTGGTTGGTTAGTTGGTTGGTTGGTTGGTTGATGTGTTGGTTGCTTGGTTGTATCGTTGGTTGGATAGTTGGTAAGTTGGTTTGATGCTTGGTTGTTTGGATGGTTGGTTGCATGGTTGGTATGTTCGTTGATTAGTTGGTTTGTTCGTTGGATGGCTGGTGGGCTTTTTGGATGGTTGGTTGATTGATCGGTAGATTGGTTGGATGGCTGTTTGGTTGGTTAGTTGCTTGCTGTGTTGGTTAATTGGTTGTTTAGTTGGTTGGTTGGTTGGTTAGTTGGTTGGTGTTTTATTTGGTTGAATGGATCGTTGGTTGGATGGTTGGCTGGTTGGAGGGTTGGTTCGTTGATTGGTTAGTTGATTAGATGGCTGGTTGATTGGTTGATTAGTTGCTTTGGTGTTTGGTTGGTTGGTTAGTTAATTAATTGGTTGGATCGTTGTTTGGGTGGTTGGTCGGTTGGCTAGTTGATTGGATGGTTGGTTGGTTAATTAGTGTGTTGGTTGCTTGGTTGTATCGTTGGTTGGATGGTTGGTTAGTTGGTTAGATAATTGGTTGGTTGTTTGGTGTGTTGGTTGATTCGTTGGATTGTTGGTCGATTGGTTAGTTGGTTGGATGGTTGGTTGGTTAGTTGGTTGGTGTGTTAGTTGGTTGGTTGGTGTGTTGGTTGCATCGTTGGTTGGATGGTTGGTTAGTTGGTTGGTTAGATGGTTGGTGTGTTGGTTGATTAGTTGGTTATTTGGTTGGATGGCTGGTGTTTTTTTTGGATGGTAAGTTGGTTGGTTGTTTGGTTAGTTGGTTGGTTGTTTGGTTGGTTAATTGGTTGGTGTGTTGGTTGGCTTATTGGATCGTTGATTGAATGGTTGGCTAGTTGGTTAGGGATTTGGTTGGTTGATTGGTTTATTGGTTAGTTGGTTAGATGGTTGGTTAATTGGTTGATTAGTTGCTTGGATGATTGATTGGTTGGTTGGTTTATTAGTTGGTTGGTGTGTTGGTTGATTGGTTGGATGTTTGGTCGGATGGCTAGTTGGATGGATGGTCGGTTGGTTGGTTAGTGTGTTGGTTGCTTGATTGTATCGTTGGTCGGATAGTTGGTTAGTTGGTTGGATGGTTAGTTGGTTGATTGGTAAGTTGGTTGGTTGGATGGTGGTTGATTGGTTCATTAGTTAGTTGGATAATTGGTTGATTGGTTGTTGTGTTGGTTGATTGGTTGGATGGTTGGTCGGTTTGTTAGTTGGTTAAATGGTTGGTTGTTTAGTTTGTTAGTTGGTTAGATGGTTGGCTGTTTAGTTTGTTAGTTGGTTGGTGTGTTGGTTGCTTGGTTGTATCGTTGGTTGGATGGTTAGTTAGTTGGTTGGTAATGGTAATAATGGTAAATTATCTCGAACGACAACTAGCCAAAATACTTTCCCATATGTTTGGCATGTTACACCTTACTTGGGTATTTATAATGCTCATGTTAAACATTGACTCAGTGAGTCAAGTATTATTGATTATTTTTCATGCGTTTTAATGCTTATTGTTCTTTTGTTGTCAAAGATTTGCTTCATAAGAGTTGTTGAATGAAAGAATGTATGAGAGGAAATAGAAAAGAAGGGCAGAATGTCAGACGGGCCTGCGTGCCAATTCTAAACCCTTTGAAAATAAAGATTTTCGTTCGTTCGTTCGTCAGATGGTTGGTTGGTTGATTGGTTAGTTGGTTGGTTGCATGGTTAGTTGCATGGTTGGATTATTGGTTGGTTGGTTCGATGGCCGGTTCGTTGGATAGTAGGTTGGTTGGTTGGTTAGTGTATTGGTTATTTGGTTGTATCGTTGGTTGGATAGTTGGTTGGATGGTTGGTTAGTTGGTTGGATGGTTAGTTGATTGATTGGTAAGTTGGTTGATGTGTTGGTTGGTTGGATGGTTGGATGATTGGTTGGTTGGATAATTGCTGTTTTGGTTGATGTGTTGGTTAATTGGCCGGATGGTTGGTCGGTTGGTTAGTTGGTCGGATGGTTTGCTGGTTGGTTAGTTGGTTGGTGTGTTGGTTGTTTGGTTGTATCGTTGGTTGGATGGATGGTTAGGTGATTGGATGGTTGGTTGGTTGATTGGTAAGTTGGTTGGTGTGTTGTTTGGTTGGATGGTTGGTTGATTGATTACTTGGTTGGATAATTGCTTGGTTGGTTGGTGTGTTGGTTGATTGGTTGGATGGTTGGTCGGTTGGTTAGTTGGTTGATTAGTTGGTTGGTGCATTGGTTGCTTGGTTGTATCATTGGTTGGATGGTTGGTTAGTTGGCTGTATGGTTAGTTGATTGGTTAGTTGGTTAGTAGGATGGTTGGTTGCGTGGTTTATTGGATGGTTGGTTGGATGGTGGGTTGGTTGGATGGTTGGATGGTTCGTTGGTTGGATGGTTGGTTGGTTGGATCGCTGGTTGGATGGTTGGTTTGATGATTGGTTGTGAATTATCTGGTCTATAAAACATGGGTACATAAACAAGAGAGACTTAGAGTCGGCTATGGTCTTCATCAATTGATCTTGCATCGATTTGTGGCCGTATCTGGAGGCAACCGGTTCGGATCCTGGTATGGTAACTATTAATTTGAATGTTTTTGTTGTCTTGTGTGTCCTCAAACATCAATTTCTTCCTTCTAAAAACAAATAAATAAATAAAGCCGAGGGAAGATGTTTGTAGAATGACCACTTCCTACAAGAAACAAATGCAAATCGTAAACTGGTAAGAGAAATTATATGTAGACAGTCAACATGTTTTGGTCATGTTATGAGAAGAAATAAATTGGAGAACTTGGTGACAACTGGCAAGATCGAGGGGAAGAGAACAAGGGGAGGACAGAGAAGTAAATATCTGAATAGCTTGGCCGCGTGGCATGGTCGAGACAGGAACATTGAGCTGATCCACGACTCTGGTGATCGAGTGAAATGGCGAAACATGACTTCCCACGCTTACCGGCATGGCACGTGATGATGATGAGAATCCACAAGCTAAAATAAATAGAGGAAGATCTAAAAACAAACGAAGAAGAGAAGCAGAACCAAAAATGAATAATAAGGGGAGGGTATTGATGGAGCCGCGTGGCACAATCACCAATGTGGAAACTAGGGAGAGAATTAGACGGTGTACACAGAGGTCAAGAATGGATGCTGTTGCGGGATAGGACATAAGTTGAGAACATTTGAGGATAGTACAACTAGAAAAGCCAGTCTCCCTGGTATAGCAGTTACACGACTTTCTCCGTAATCCCGTGTACTCTCGTGAGAGGCCTTTGTCTGAAATCCTCAAGACAAAAGAACTAGAACCCAAAAATAATATTTAAAAAAAAAAAAATAATAATAAATAAATAAATAAATAAAATTCAAAATAACAAAACGCACAGAGAATAGAAGTAGAAACAGAAATTAGTGATATTGGGAGGGTGTGGACGGTGCTGTATTGGATAGCAAAATATAGAAGGACTTGGAGTGAGTTGGTTGAGGATGTATGCATCAATGAGGGTTAAAAGCTGAAAGGAGAAGAAACGTGTCCTCTAATCTCTAATTCGTCCCTCTACTTCCAAGAAAGCAGAAGGCAGATGTTTGTGGAAGTACATAATCACTCACCCCCGCCCCATTTCACATAATAATGCTAATCATCTTGATGGGTGACTGGTAGGGGTGAATGTAAGACAGGCTTGTGTGCCCAATTTGTGACCCTGTGAAAATAACATGTGTTTGTTCGTTCGTTATGCGACTTCAGGACGTCCCAGCTATACCACGCGAACACATATCGGTAATTCCACTTCTAATTACAAAGAATAACAACTTTCGTAAGTCGCTGAGCGCACCATCTGAGAACTGCGTGGAAAGTTCCGTGACAGTCTTAAGTGTCGGCTATAACCATACGACCGTCTCACGTGATAGTTTTCCCTGGCGTTCTGCCACCCCGCTTTAGCTTGCGGGGTTAAAAGATCGGATCTTGATCAAGATCGGCCATCTTGACATGGTAAGTTGCTACTTCCGGTTCGGTGTAGGGTGACGGGGAAAGGGAATCACAAGTGAAGCGGGGTCTGGCGACAAGTGGTTCACTTCCTCTTTCGTGTGGCCTGATGTAGCATGTAGCGAGGGTACACTTTCCTCTCCCCGAGAGAGTATTTGCGAGTATGTGTTTCCCCGTTGTGATTCGTGTGTATGTCAAATACGCACCAATTTTTGGTCGGATACTCGGCTTGTAGGTCTAATAGCCACCTTTCTACTGTCAAATGCTGGAAGTGTGGGTCAATTAGCCACAGTTTTGCTGTCACATGCTGGGAGTGTGGATCTAATAGCCATCTTTCTGCTGAGTGTGGGTGTAATAACCACCTTTCTGTTATGAAATGCTATCGGTGTGGGTGTAATTAGCCACCTTTATGCCGCCAAATGCTGATAGTGCTGATGTGATAGCCACCTTTCTGTTGTCAAATGTTGTCAGTGTGGGAGTAATAGTCACCTTTGTGCCGACAAATGCTGAGGTTGTGAGAGTAATAACCACCTTTCTGCTGTTAAATACTTGAAGTGTGGGTTTAATAGCCACCTTTCTGCTGTGAAACATTGGAGTGTGGGTCTAATACCCACTCTTTGTCTATCCATCCGAGATTTATGCTCTAGTTAGCAACCCCTTGCCTATTACATCCTTAATATGTGTTTTAATAACTTTCACACGCTTGTTTTATATTCCGAATGCAGCATTGCCAGCCACCCTTATCCCGTTGGTGCTTACGTGTAGATATAATTATCACCCTTTCTCTGACTAATACTTGACGTGTAGATGTAATTTCCAATCTCTGACTAATACTTGACGTGTAGATGTAATTCCCACCATTTCTCTGACTAATACTTCACGTGTAGATGTAATTTCCACCCTTTCTTTGACTAATACTTCTCGTGTAGATGTAATTTCCACCCTTTCTCTGAGTAATACTTGACGTTTAGATGTATTTCCCACCCTCTCTCTGACCAAAATTTGACGTGTAGATGTAATTCACATTATCTCCCTGACTAATACTTCACGCGTAGATGTAATTCTCACCCTTTCTCTGACTAATACTTGAAGTGTAGATGTAATTCAGACCCTGACTCCGACTAATACTTGACGTGTAGATGTTATTCCCACCCTTTATATGACTAATACTTCACATATAGATGTAATTATCACACTTTCTCTTACTAATACTTGACGTGTAGATGTAATTGCCACCCTTTCTCTGACTAATACTTGAAGTATAGGTATAAATCCCACCCTTTCTATGGCTAATATTTGACGTGTAGATGTCATTACCAATCTTTCTCTGACTAATATTTGATGTATAGTTGTAATTCCCGACCTCTATCGGACTATACTTGATGTGTAGGTGTAACTCCCACCATTTCTCTGACTAATACTTGACGTGTAGATGTAATTCCCACCCTTTCTCTGGCCGAGATGTGGCGTGTAGGTCGAATATTCCCCCCTCCCCCATATAGCTCTACACACACACACACATACACAGTGTGTGTGTGTGTGTGTAGAGCTATATGTTTTCGTATGTGTGTGTGTGTGTGTGTGTGTGTGTGTGTGTGTGTGTGTGTGTGTGTGTGTAGAGGTGAGCGTGTCTGAGTATAATTTCCGACCCATCATATGTGTACACACGGTGTCTAATCATAATTGCCACCCATTATATTTAGATACACAGTGTCTGAACACAATTACCACCCATTATATTTATATACACGGTGGCTGAGCATAATTGCCACCCATTATATTTATATACACGGTGTCTAATCATAATTGCCACCCATTATATTTAGATACACAGTGTCTGAACACAATTACCACCCATTATATTTATATACACGGTGGCTGAGCATAATTGCCACCCATTATATTTATACACACGGTGTCAATGCTCATTAACCACCCAGTTCTAGATTATATTGTATGATCATATACATTTATGATCAACTGTCGTACATCTTTTTTTCAACTATATACTCGACGTAAGTACAAAGTAAATAAAGAACCCTCTTACACAATTGAAGGCACACTGGACATGCAAACCCGTAGCCACACTCATACTTTAAGAGACAGTGGGCACTCTGTGGCTGATATGATCACTACCAGGCCGACCTCTGTACTTCCCTAGATATTTAAGACACAGTCGACCTAAGAGCCCAGGTCAATTTTTAAAATCGGCCCCGATGAATGTTCGAACTGAATATTACCGGGACGGCAAGCGGACTTCCAGTCACTACGCTACCGCGAGCCCATACTCGACGGCTAGCTGCAGAACTCACCCGCCTTCTGTATTTCCACGGTGTGTCACCTGACCTGTGAGATGAGATGCTTGAGGAAAGCTGCCAACTTAACTATTCGGACCCAATAAGAAATGATGTTATAAGATCAACACCTTGTACCACATACATTGAACGACAGAAGATCAAACGGTTTGGTCGTGTTATTAGAATACATCACTACCAACTACCAGCACTGACGCTACATCAAAGAAGATCTGATATGAGAGCAAGAAGACGCCAGAGAAGAAAATGGATTAAAGACATAAAAAAGATAGTACAATCACACGGAATGACACTATCTACTGCCACCCATCGGGCGCTGGAACGTCAACTATTTATCCCCACGACGCTTGGCTGCAAAAGTGGAAGAATATAATGAAGATGATATTCTTCGAAATCACAGAACTGACTTTAGATAACTTAGAATTAACAACAGTCAGCTTCCATTAATGACATCCTTATTTATTCTTTTGCTTAAAAGGTAGTTCCATGTTCTTTACACGTCACTGTCAATCCCAGCATTGTTTTTGGGATGTTTGTGATTTCTTGGCAAGTTTACGTTCAATAGTTTACCACTGCTTTCTGAACGACCGACACTCATACCATTGTATGACAACCAACGCAAGGCAGCATGATTGCAAATGTGTTTCGAACGCGGTACGCGGGAATACGAATTGCGTCTCTAACCCTAGCTTCAGGCACTTGTTTACCACTGCAGATCACGTAAGTAGGGCGTCCTGAACGACAACCAGGTTAAGAAGCCAAGACCGAGATGGGTGTATATTTCTAAGTGGATGTACTCGAGGTAATGACGATAACTATCAGAATCGCCATCAGGGTCCTGCATCCTGGTACTGGAGACGTGTACTTTGAAGTCTGCAACTTTGGGCGGACGTGATTGCTTGCTAAGCGTGAGACTCAAAGCAGTGACGATCATTGGCAGAGCCCGTGGGTCTTCAAAGTAAGATGTGGGGTTGATGTGGTTCCCCCAAACAAGCTCGCACAACACTTGAATGTCCAACTAAGGGTCGCTTAGAACTTCGTGTCCACTTTACTCTCGGAGTGGTCAGTGGTCATGTGGGATCTCGTGTTTAAGTTACTTTCATACGTGGTGGGGTTCATGCTGGACAGGGTCCACGCGGGCAGGGTTCACGAGGGATATGGTCACGATTTGACAGGATCCCGCAGTACGGAGTCCACACAAGGTAGCGTTAACAAGAGTCCACAATGGAAAGGGTCCACAGGTGAAGGGTCCACACTAGTCAAGATCCCCTCGGTCACGATTATCCTGTGGACAAACAATCCTCACATTGCACACCCCGTTCTGTACTATGATCCACACTGAAAATAACACAGATCCTCTTCTTGCTCTTCTTCTTCCTCTTTTTATTCTTTTTCCTCCTTCTCATCCTTCACCCCTTCTCTTCGATTTACCCCAGTGAAGTGTTGGGAGGAGATGTAAAAATCTTGTATGCACCATTTCTAATATTCTTGGAAGTTTGTATTCGTTTCTCTAAGGTTATTCTTGGTACCACCACTCCATCATTTTCATAGTCTTCCCCTTGCTCTGTATCCGTTATATTTCTTCAATGTGGCTCTTTATGGCAGATGGTCCCTGGGCATTCTTGCGAGGTGACCAAACCATTTAATATGTTGCTCTATAATGAACACTTAGGGCAAGATTTTCTCCATACTCTAGGTAGGACAAAGAGTGTTAGCAAGACAAAGAAAATTGGTAATCTATCACAGCGTTGCATTCATCAGTATTCTCTGGTTATTTTTGTACCTTGATCATCTCCGGTAATTATCGTAACTTAGAATACCATCTTGTGCATCCGCTGACTAGAAAATGAAAGTAACGCTTGATTAGATTCAAGAATTGGGGTACGTGTTTAGTTGTACTATGCTTCCTAAGAACAATGAACATGTTATTACAGACATACCGAAAGAAGAGGAGTAGTACGAGGTGGGTGTACGGGGGAGAGAAAGAGATGGGGGAGGGGAGGGTCATCATAATCATCATCATGTGGCGTGCTGAACTGACGCGGCTAAGTCTCTCCATGGGTCCCGGTCTTTGGGTGTTTTGCATCGATTCTACTGATATTTCTCTGTGCCGTCGTCTTAAGACTTCCTGCATAGTTTTCCTCCGGTTTCCCAGACCTCTTCTCCCGCTGATCTTTCCAGTCGTGGGTCTAGCACCCCATACAGAGCTAGAGAAATAGGTGCAGCGGTAGTGGAGTGGCTAGACGCTTGGTTGTGCATTGGGTATATGGTGCCACACCCATATTTGTAGAGACCCAGTAGCATTCTGTATGTGACGTAGTCAGCATCACACCGACCACCTTGTCATCCCAAGCCATTTCATGGCACCCATGACGAGCTGGGTTGACGTAGGAATCCAGGTCATTGTTTTTTTTAAATCAAATGAATTCCGAGGCAGTTTGAACCCTTGTTAACGGGGCTGGCAGGCACAGCTCTGGTTACTGCGCCACCACGGTATCAGGCAATCTTCAGAACGTTTTGGATAATGCTTGGGAGGTGGGTTGAGTTGAGTTGGGTTGAGTTGAGTTTGGGTTGGGTTGGGTTGAGTTGAGGTGAGGTGAGTTGAGTTGGGTTGGGTTGAGTTGAGTTGGGTTGGGTTGAGCTGTGTTGGGTTGGGTTGAGTTTATACGGTTGGGTTGGGTTGAGTTGAGTTGAGTTGTGTTGGGTTGAGTTGAGTTGAGTTGTTTTCGGTTGGGTTGGGTTGAATTGAAATGATTTTGATTGAATTGAGTTTAATTGAGTTGAGTTGAGATTAGTTGGATTGAGTTGGGTTGAGTTGAGTCAAGTTGAGTTGATTGAGTTTGGTTGAATTGAATTGAGTTGAGCTGTGTTGAGTTGAGCCAAGAAACTACATCTCTTAACTCAGGACATTTCGAAACGCGTTCCGTCCCCTCGTTCAACAGCCAGCGAAGAGTTATACTGCTAATGGTTCCTACTATGACACCTTGATGTGTATTGCCCTGGATCAGTTGCTGCGCCTCAAACTCTGTGCGCAGGTCCGCATGGCCGAATGGATAAGAACGCGTGTCCTTAAACATCCGTTGAGCTGATGCCGAGGTAAGCGGTTCAACCCCTACACCGGACAGCTGGACTAAAATGTTGACCTTTCGTCCTTGACTTGGGAACGTAAATTACAAGTACCTCTGAAGTCGGAGTGGGTTCGCCTGATGGCGAGGGACACTGTTAATAGGGAAAGCTAACCCACACGCAAAATTCAGCCCATCACTACTATAAATACTATAAATAGTGTGTATGGACTACGCTTGAGTTCAAAGCGAGCGAGAAAAATTGGCCAGCAGGCCACACAGTTTTTTTTTCTTCCGTCAAGTGTCATGGGGGGAATAACATTATATATATTTTTAAAAAAAACTGTGCAGCCCGCTGCCCATTCTGTGCACTCACATTCTGCCAATCCCACATATCTTCAGGTACTCTTATCCACTCTTTTCCACGATTAATGTTCCCTATTTCACGCCTGGCTGAAAGCTGTTTCTACATTTGCCATCCAGGACCTGCCTCCTCTCAGTCTAGTTAGTTAGTTGGTCGATAGATCATCATCATTGCACATCGAACCATTCAGACCATACCCTTGGCTTCATGCAGGAGGTGATCCATATCTGCAGCGACTCTCGGGTAACATTTGGCTTGATGAAACCTGTGCCTGTCCACAATTATTGTATGTGCAAGGATATGCCTCGTGCTTGGGACTTAAAAGGTACGAGGAAGTGAACTGGCTACCTTATCTCGTTATGTCGTTGTCTAGAGCAAGTGAAGGCTCAACACTTGGCACTACAACGGCAATGACTGACATGGGAGTGCCTTTGTCTGTTGAACAACAAATAGGCCGGTAAAAGCCGCATTGTCTTCAAGAAAATACTGGGATATTCGAGAATGCTAGCTTGGTCCCTTGAGCAGAAAAAAGGATTCCAAGTGCACTTTCCTGCTGTAGCGTCTGGGCGACACACCACGCTGTGATAGACGCAGCTCTGTTGGCGGGAATTAACGGTCGTCTATTTGGCGCTCGTGACACTTAGAATAGCACTAGTTTCTCAACACACCAGCAAGTCCTGGGGAAAAGATCTAACACATGCTCTGTATCTTTAATTTATGAATTGAAGCACGCCACTCTTGCACGACGCATGCCTGTCCTCATCATTCTCAGCATGCACTGTGAGTAACTTACAAATATGTTCTATTTTACCTCCAGCCAGAGGAACACCGCAGTTTCTGCCACCACCTTACAGTACACAGTGGCAGACGCCCAACACTCAAACTTACCCAGCACACAGAAAACAGAGTTTTGAAGAAACATTATCCCTGCCGCCGCCCGGAAAGGCACATTATGATGACGAAAAGTCACATTAGCTATGCCTAGTGTCACAAATTCACCCACGCCCGCAGCAGAATCACCCATGCACTATTTACCTCCGCGTTTTGTATGTGACACATACCCCAGTGTAACCGTTACATACATAAATTAATACGCTTATTTCCCTAACGGCATAGTTGTTGATTAATGGTACGGTTTGTATCCTTCTCGTTCGTGACTTTACACAGGGTACGAGGACATTTCTGAGACAGCCTGAGGCCGTCATTAGTCACCGGGGAGAAATTAAAGCTTTCTTCGAGAGATAGATGGTTAGGCCAATGCAGGTACGTGGGTATCGCAAGGCGAAAGGAGCAGGTACAGTGGGGTATCGCAAGGTGAATATACCAGGTAATGCCTTTGAATATCAAGGTGAAAAGAGCAGGTAATGCCTTAGAATACCAAAGTGAAAAGAACAGGTAATGCCTTAGAATATCAAAGTGAAAAGAACAGATAATGCCTAAGAATATCAAGATGAAAATAGCAGGTAATACCTTACAATATCACAGTGAATAGAGCAGGTAATGGGTTAGAATATCAAAGTGAAAAGAACAGATTGAGTTGAATTGAGTTGAGCTAAGAACCGACTTCACTACATTCAGGACATTCCCATAAGCGCTCCGTCCCCTCGTTCAACAGCCAGCGAAGAGTCATACTACTAATCGTTTCCACCGCTATCTGATTGAAAGTTCTCCTTGTCTTCACCCTCAGTTTTGAGGTTCATCCAGAACCCCTGCTTATCCCCTGCAATCTCATTCTTTCCACATACGGGTTCTCAATCTGTTCTCCTGCTTTCTTCACCTGGCCCCACAGGCGCTCGGCCAACTCTCCCTTGTCCATAGGTACTCTACCACCAAGAGGTGTATTCCCTGCCAGCCTATTGGTCTGTTCATTCCCCCGCACTCCCGCATCCCCAGGTCAAAAATGCCATACAATTCTCACAATCTATGACCTCTGAAGAGAGGATAGCCATTTCACACGAAACATTCCTTTCTCCCCACACACACATCCCTTACCCATCCACACATACATATCCCCCACCCACACACACACACCCCACACACACATCCCCTACCCATCCACACACACACATATCCCCCACCCACACACACATCCCCCACACGCACATCCCCTACCCATCCACACACACATATCCCCCACCCACACACACATCCCCCACACGCACATCCCCTACCCATCCACACACACATCCCCTACCCACCCATACACATCCCCTACCCACCCACACACATATCCCCCAGCCACCCACACATCCCGCACAAACACATCCCCTACCCACCCACACACCCATCCCCGACCCACATATTTCCCCACACACACATCCCCTACCCATCCACACACACATCCCCTACCCACCCACATACACATTCCCTACCCACCCACACACAAATCCCCTACCCACCCACATACACATCCCCTACCCACCCACACACACATCCCTACCTACCCACACATCCCCCACAGACACATCCCCTACCCACCCACACACACCCCCAGGCATGTCGCAGTAAAGACCAGGTCATGGGTTAGAATATGAAACCATAAACAAACATATTCAGATCACTTTTACTAACGGAGCCGAAGTGTTGTAGGGGATAGATGCTACATTGCCGGCACGAAGGTCGTTGGTTCAAATCAAATCAATGAGCCTGGGCTTCCAGCTGACCTGGCATAAAATGGGTACTATGAAATGTGGTGGGAAGCCATTACGCTACTGACCACGTGACCCACCCATTGCCGATGGGTCTATACAAATATGGGTACAGTACCGGCTCTGCGGCCAAGGTGTTACAGGCGCAGTTAGTATCCCGCATACCGCGTTCGAAACACAACTTTGCGTTGGATTTTACATAATGGTACGAGTGCTGGTAGTTCATAAATCATTGACAAACTACTGAAAGTAAACTTATCAACAAATCACAAACAGTCAAAGAAAAAAGCTGGGGTTGACTGCGACGAATTGTTAAAGGATATGGGACAAACGAACCATATAAAAAGTCGCTTACAGGGTCGACTTCATCGCACCGGGTTTTATCCCATATGGCTCGGTCTCTTTCCGCAGCGCGGAAAGCGTCGCACAAAGCACGAACACCGTAGCTTTTAGCGACGACCCACAGGAGTCTCCGAAACATTTAACTCGTAAACCGAAGGGTGCGGCCCGGAATCGAACCCACAACCTTCGGAGCACGAGTCAAACGGCTTGACCACTTCGCCTTAACCATATGCCCATCACATGACGACAGTCAACATTCATTGGGCATGGCACGAAGAAGGGGTTAGTTAACTTGAGTACCTCGTCACAACGGGAAAGTTGGAGGGTAGGAGAGACAGAGGGGAGACCAAGAGAGGAGATGCTGGATAGTTTGATATTATGGCATGGAGGGACAACAGTATCAGAAGTGACTGGCAGCACAAGAGACAGAAGGCTGTGGACAGACATGATCACCAACGCTACACGGCATGGACTATAAGGAAATTGGCAGCATACCTCATAATGCATGATCGATTGAAATTTAAGAAAGTGTGCTCAAGGTGGGTACCCAGACAATTGAAGGAGGAACACAAAATGAACCAATTTTGCCTGTACTTGCATCATCTCTGTCAATACGAAGATGAAGGAGAAGACATGCTGTACAGGATTGTTACTGGGGACGAATCATGGGTGCATCACCCGAATCAAAGCGTGCTTCAATGCAATGAAAACATCCTTTTCGCCTTGTGTCCAAAAATTCAAGGTTACGCCATCAGCATACAAACACAAGGCCACAGTGTTGGCAGATGTGTGCTATCTCCTGCTCCTCCATGGCTCTCTGTAGCCACTTTAGTACAATCCTTAAGTTGGTTTGTAGTGTCAGGTCTGAGTCGGGTATGTCTGAGCTACCGTATTCCAGTGGAGGTACTACCTGCTTTCTACTAGCGCCAAATGTCGGATCTTAGTCAGATGTGACTGAGCTACCGTATGACAGTAGACGGTACTACCTGCTGTCTATTAGCGCCGGATGTTGGGAGGCTCTCACTAAACCCGACACCTCAAATTGTGCCAACGGCTTATGGCCGAGGAGCGCAATTGGCAGAGTACAAGCCTTATCCTGATGCGAGGAAATGCAACCTAAAGACTAAATATCACTGCAGGACAGACCAGGCCCTAAGCCTTGGTCGGCAACTGGTTTAGGATCGAAGCTCAGACAGGCGGACAGGTAGAGCATTGCTTTGCTGATCCGGCAGCTTCTGCAGCTTGTCTTGTTCCAGACGTATTGGTGTTACCTTTCCTCTGGAGTGAACTAGGCAGGCCGAGAGAGGGATCATGCAGCATGGGCAACACATGGTCTCTAAATTCAGCCCAGACTGTGTGCTATTTTTGAAGCACAATGTAACAATCTATCGTCTGTCAAGATGGCCAGATGCCAGTACGGTGGTTTTATGGTGATTTTATTTAGAATTCTCTTTTAGTATCTCAAGACGTCTCCTTGGCAAAATGATTACGCCGCTGCCTCGCGGTTCGAAAGTTGTGGGTTCGATTTCGGTCTATCTCGTTGGGTTCACGAATACAATTTTCTCTGAGACTCCCGGGGGTCGTGGCTGGATTAATTTTTTGCGACACCTTCAGCAGGCTACCCTGTACAAAGAGACCCAGCCCAGTGGGATTAAACAAGGTGCAATAAAGTCGACTCTCTAGCCTTTTAAAGCCCGTGTCTTTAGCCTGTCAAATTATTACATAGTTAATTAGTCACAACGAAGAGGAAACTGCGAAGGCATTGTAAGGTTGTGTTTTGTTTCTTGTGACGAGTGTAGCATGATGTAGCAACGAGGAAACATGTAAGGGGATTCCCCCTTCCGAACATACCACTTCTCTGTCTAACAGTGGTTCTAACAATCTTTCATAAGCGGGGCCTGGCTTGGAGACTCACGGAAACTACGCCGTTTCATCTGCATCGTGTGCCATGTCGATAAGCGTGGGTGGTCATGTTTCGCCATCTCACACGATCACCAGGTTCGTGGATCAGCTCGGTGTTCTTGTCTCGACCATGCTACGTGGCCAAGCCATCGAAATATTTACCTCTCTGCCTTACACTTATCCTTTTCTCCTCACTTTTGCCTGCTGTCATCAAGTTCTCTAGTTTCTTTCTTCTCTCAACACACCCACAAATGTTGACTGTCTACGTCTAATTTCTCTAATCAATTTATGGTTTTCATTTGCATCTTGTAGGACTTACTCATTGGTTTTTATGTCTGTTCGTGATATCCTTTGCATTTTTCTCAGAAACCACAACTCCACCGTCATTAGATATTTGTTCTGCTTGTCTGCTCATTGTCCACTTTCACATTCAAATAAAAGTACAGGTATGTAGCACTTCAACACTATTTTCCTCCTTGCAATTTATATCTTTTTATTGGTTAGTATATTGTTCATACTCGTTATAATGCTTTCATAATATAACAGGAAACGTTCAATGTAAAAAATTGACAAATCTTTCTTTTATGATAGAACTTTGATGGATTCGTCTTCTGTGTTTGCTGCCCGTTATCTCACAATGGTATGGTGCTATCTCAATGGGTTGATACGAATTCTGTCCGTATTTCATAGTTGCAGGTTCATCTGTATGATAGACTAATGAAGACACTTTTTTTTTAAGTGTCTTGTCGTGCGTCGAAGTACACTTGTTCCTACAGCGAGGCGCCGTCGTCATCTGGAGGTGACAGGTTCGAATCCCGGTCGGTAACTATAGCTTTCATATTTTATGTTGTCTAGTGCGTCCTCTAGTCTCTAATTCCTTCTTCTCCTTCTGTGAGCGCCATATAGTGTTTTTTTTTTTTTACATATCCTTTACAGGACATCGCTGTCAACAGCAGCATCTTTCAGCTGTCTGTTGATTTCTTGGCAAGATTACGCTCAGTAGTTTGCCATTGCTTTCTGAGCGGCCGGCTCAATACCCTGTAAGTTACCGATGCGATTCGAACCACTGCTGATTCTCACCGTCATCACATTACCTACGAGAGTATACGAGATTACGGAGAAAAGTCATAACCTCTAAGCCACGAAGCTAGCCATATAATACTACGTGTGTTCATTTATGTAATTGTTTCAGTGGCCTCAACGGTTCCCAAATGTATCTCACAATGCACCAGATGCCTTAACCAAACGACGCCAAAGCGCCCTATCATTTTCTGTCACCTGCAGCCCCCCCCCCCCCAATGTCATCTTGGTGTTATTAATGTGTCTCTAATTCTCTTGTCTACCTTCTCTTCTCTCCTCTCTATCGACCTCTGTGGCTATGGGCTTGCGAAAGCGGTTTGTGATTCCCTATACCCGGATTCGAAACACATCGGTGCTGGTTTTTTTTGGAAAAAGGTATAGGAGCCGGTCGTTCAGAAAGCAATGGCAAACTACTAAACGTAAAATTTGCCCAGGAATCACGAACAGCGAAAATACTGGGGTTGACTGCTACGTCCTGTGAAGAACATGCAACTTAATTTTTTTTTTTTTTTAAATTCTCTTCTCCGGTGGTGTTTTAAATCGCCCTTTTCTTCGTCTGTCCCGTGTGTTCCATAGAATGGACCATCTACTGGGTGTTTGTAAAGTCTCACTACACTTTGTATGTAGAACAAAGTTGAAAAATGAAGTACGTGATGTCATTAAAACATTTTGTTTGGAGTGCAACGAATGACTCCAGCAGACGACAGCCATTCGCGGCATATTGCTTCACGATGGACTGTGGAGCACATTTTGTGATGACGTCATGTACTTCATTTTTCAAATTGGTTTTACATACAAAGTTTAGTGAGACTCTACAAACACCCTGTAGGTCTACTATTATCAGGTTTTTGTTACTGCATATCCTGTCCAGTTTCTTTTCCTGGCCTCTTGATTCATTTCTTCTTCTTCTTCTGCGTTCATCCGGATTTTTTTTTCGGATGTGACTGCGTTGTGCCTGTTTACAGCAGAGCTGCGTTCTTGCGCCGTCAGGCCGACACATCCGACTTCTGCGGGCATTTGTTGACCGGGTTAACTTTCCCGGGCCGATTCATTTGAATGTCTTTTGTTCTCCCTATTAACTGATTCAGTGCCAAACAAAAAGTTGGTTTGGACCAAACACGAGGAACAATAAAATGAATAAATATTATAAAGTAAATTTCCGTTCACTGAGCATTGAAATTGTGAAAGAAATCACGAAACAAAACAAACAACAAATGACACTAGTATGGCGATATATCGTCCTTCTGTCCAAAAGGGAGGTCGCATGTAGCGATATATTATCCGTCGGCACTTAATCATTTAAGCTCTGCATAAGTGATGATGTCATAGAATGGTATAGGGGATATTTTTAATGACTGTGTAGTGTTTGAAAATATTGCCGGTCCAAGTTTTGTATTCACCCTCTGTAAAGTTCATGCAACATAATCGGTAAATACAAAACTTGGACCGGCAATATTTTCAAACACTACACAATCATTAAAAATACACCCTGTATAATGCACTCGGCCGGCTTCGTGGCTTAGAGGTTATGACTTTTCTCCGTAATCTCGTATACTCTCGTCGGTTAACGTGATGACGGTTAGAATCAGCAGTGGTTCGAATCACATTGGTGACTTGCGGGGTATGTGAGCCGGCCGCTCAGAAAGCAATGGCAAACTACTGAGCGTAATCTTGCCAAGAAATCGACATACAGCTGAAAGATGCTGGTGTTGACAGCGATGTCCTGTAAAGGATATGCTACAAAAAAAAAATGATGCACTCGCGCTTAAACTTTCAGTGCTGTAACGGCGAGGTAGTCGGACCAATGCATACATCGCTCAGTTGCTGTCTTCTCGTTCAGAAAGGAATGGCGGGTACTGGTACTGGCACCTTGCCGTTTTGGCAGACGATACTTTGTTACACTGTGCTTCACAAAAGGCATAATAACCACACTCTAGCACAACGCCTGGGCTGAATTGTAGAGACCATGTGTTGCCCATGCAGTATGATTCCTCTCTCGACCTGCCTAGTTTACTCCAGAGGAAAGGTAACACCAATACGCCTGGAACAAGATAAGCTGCAGAAGCTGCCGGATCAGCAAAGGAATGCTCTAACTGTCCGTCTGTCGGAGCTTCGATCCTAGACCAGTTGCCGACCAAGGCTTAGAGCCTGGTTTTGCCCTGCCAAGACGTTTAGTCTTTAGGTTGCATTTCCTCGCACCGGGATAAGGCTTGTTTCTTTCCAAATGCGCCACTCAGCCGGAGGACGCAAAAGAACAAAAAAATCACGGCCGGGAGAGAATGATAATGTTGGGAGTGACCAGAGGATCTGGCCGACACTCGGGACTCCAACGAAAGGGCACATAATCAGATTGCTACTGGTGCCATTAGTATTATGACTCTTCGCTGCCTGTTGAAGATGAGGACGGAGCACGTATGGGAATGTCTCGAGTGCTGTAATGCCAGTTCTTGGCTCATCCGAGATCAACTCATGGAAAAGAACGCTCGTTCTTAAACATCCCGTTTGCTATTGCTAGTTAGCTGGTTCAACATTTGCACCGGTCAGTTTTATTAAAATGTTTGACTTTTCGTTCATGACTTGTGAACATAAATTACAAGTACCTCAAAGTCGGAGTGGGTTCGCCTGACGGCAAGGGACATTGGTAATAGGGAAGACTAATCCACACGCAAAATTCAGTCCAGTACACCAGAAGTAGCAGCAGTTATACTGACTACGATTGAGTTCAAAGCGAGATAACAAAAAAAAAACGTATTAAAATAAAAAAAAAGAACGAAACAAGGAGCAGAAAAATAATGTCAACTCCGCCGAGACGGCGAAGGACGGGTAATTAAGGCGGAGGTAGCAACAAGGAGGCTAAACAGAGAGGAAATGAACACTTGAAGTATGTAGAAAATAGTCGCGGATGTAGATGTCTTGCTGTGATAGGCATCTTGCTCAAGTATGATGTAATTCTTGGGCGAAACATACATCTTGTTTCTGTGCGCTGTAGTGGGTATGGTCCGTCTCCGTCTCTTCTGTCATCTCGCTGGGGGATCCTACGAAGCAGAAGACGGCCCCAGTAGAATGGCGACCCTAGTAAAAGGCGGCCCCAGTAGAATGGCGACCCCAGTAAAAGGCGGCCTAGTAGAAGGCGGCCCAGTAGAAGTTTATTTTTTCCGCATATCCTTTACAGGACATCGCTGTCAACACCAGCATTTTACCGCTGTCGTTGATTTCTTGGCAAGATTACGCTCTGTAGTTTGCCATTGCTTTCTGAGCGGGCGGCTCACTTATCCCTAAGTTACCATCGCGACGAGAACCGCTTGCAATTCTCGCGCGCTGCGTTACCCTACGTGGATAAACCGGATTACGGAGAAAGTTGTTTAACGCCTAGGCCAGGGAGACCGGCTTGAAAAACCGGCTTGAAAATTAACCAGTAGAAGGCGACCCAGTAGAAGGCCGCCCAGAAGAAGGCGACCCATTAGACGGTGGCCCAGTAGACGGTGGCCCAGTAGAAGGCGACCCAGTAGCCGGTGGCCCAGTAGAAGGCGACCCAGTAGAAGGTGACCCAGTAGAAGGTGACCCAGTAGAAGGTGACCCAGTAGAAGGTGACCCAGTAGAAGGCGACCCAGTAGAAGGTGACCCAGTAGAAGGCGACCCAGTAGAAGGCGACCCAGTAGAAGGTGACCCAGTAGAAGGCGACCCAGTAGAAGGCGACCCAGTAGAAGGTGACCCAGTAGAAGGCGCCCCAGTAGAAGGCAGCGGAGCTCCATACAATCCACCATTAGGTTACGATCCACCATTAGGTTACGATCCACAGTTACGTTAGGATCCACCATCAGATTCCATCCATCCATCATGTGCCATGCCGATAAGCGTGGGTGGTCATGTACTGCCATGTCACTCGATCACAAGAGTCGTGGATCAGCTCCGTGTTCCTGTCTCAACCACGCCACGTGGCCAAGCCATCCAGGTATTTGCTTCTAGGTCTTCCCCTTTGCCTCTTCCCTTCGATCTTGCCAGTTGTCACCAAGTTCTCCAATTCATTTCTTCTCATAACATGCCCAAAAAATGTTGACTGCCTTCATCTAATGTCTCTAATCAGTTTACGATCTTCATGTGTTTCTTGAAGGACTTGTTCACTGGTTTTTCTGTCTGTCCACGGTATTCTTTTCCACAGAAACCACATTTCTACAGCCATTAATTACGATCCAGAAAATTAGACAGAATTCTAATGAACAGAATAGGAAGCAACACAGTCTATAACCATCTTTTTGACAATGGAAATTCAACAATAACCCAACACTCTTTCTAAGTCCAAGGTGTTACGGAAGTAATTCGTAATCTTGCAAACTGCGTTCGAAACACAGCTGTTGGTGTTTTAGCAGCAGATCGCCTTGCGGTAGTTTTCATACAATGGTATGAGTGCCGATCGTTCAGAAAGCCATGGCAAACTACTGAACAACGTAAACTTGCCAAGAAATCACAAACAGCCAAAACATGCTGGGGTTAACTGCTACGTCCTGTAACTTTCTTTCTTGCTAAGTAAAAGGCCTGATTGACATAATATAAGACTACACGGGGTACTATTAGTCAAGGGACTTTTCGCTGGTTGTTGAAGATGAGGGCTAGAATGTATGGCAATGTCCCGTATGTTGTGATGTCGGGTTTTGACTCGACTCAACTCAACTCAACTCAATTCAACTCAACTCAACTTTTCATATGGCATGATGAAACAATATAGAAACTTGAATAACGAAGACACAAACAATAAATTGCACGATTATTTGCCTGGCATATTTCGCTACATCTCGTCAGGTACATACTGCAGAAATCACACAACATAAACTAAAACAATAAGGTAAATCCTTCTCGCTGAAATATACAACACACACATTCACACAGTAATTTCATTTGTTTCCCCACGGTAATTTTAAAATATATTTCAGGAGTTCAGTATAGCTGAATAGTAATGAGCGCTTGCTTTTATCCTTCTGATTTGCTGATGTCCATGTAGCTGGAAAACCGATAAGTTGCAAGTACCTCAGAAGTCGGAGTGGGTTTGCCTGATGGCGAGGGACACTGGTAATGGGGAAAGGTACACACATGCACACACACTCACACACTCACACTCACACACACACACACTTTCACACACACACACTCACACACACACACACACAAATATACACACACGTCATCTTGAAGGATTTATATAATTATAAGTTACTTCCCACATCTTCATATGTGTTCCAGTTATACAGCGTCCCTCTGATATACCACACCAGGATATCTTCATACATGCTGCATCTGATGGACCACACCAGGATATCTTCATAAGTGCTCCATCTGATAGATCATACCAGGATATCTTCATAAGTGCTCCATCTGATGGATTGCACCAGGATATCTTCATACGTGCTCCATCTGATAGATCACACCAGGATATCTTCATAAGTGCTCCATCTGATGGATTGCACCAGGATATCTTCATACGTGCTCCATCTGATAGATCACACCAGGATATCTTCATAAGTGCTCCATCTGATAGATCACACCAGGATATATTTATAAATTGCTCCATCTGATAGATCATACCAGGATATCTTCATAAGTGCTCCATCTGATAGATCACACCAGGATATATTTATAAATTGCTCCATCTGTTAGATCATACCAGGATATCTTCATAAGTGCTCCATCTGATAGATTACACAATATCTTCATAAGTGCTCCATCTGATAGATCACACCAGGATATATTTATAAATTGATCCATCTGATAGATCACACCAGGATACCTTCATAAAGTGCTCCATCTGATAGATTAGACAATGACATCTTCATAAGTGCTCCAGTCATGCATCCTCCATCTGACAGATCACACAAGGTATCTTCAAAAGTGCTCTGGCACCTAATGAGAACAAGGACGTCGGAGAACATGGTGACGACCGAAAGATCCGCTGGTGAAGACACAGCAGCAGACCTGGAGAAATGACGCTAGATGGTCTCAGCAGATGGCATGGCGAATGTCTTCAATAGAATTGATCCAGAACACCAAAGAAGACCGAGATCTGTGTAGAGACACGAACGCCTACGCGACTTAGTTGGCACATCGTGATGATGATTCTAAAGTTAACAACACTGTCTTTGTCAACACTGTCGTTACTGTCTGTAGTACCTTGCGACGTAGGACAGTGGGGTTGTGGGGCTGAGAAATTAAGGCCGCCTGGCTAGTGCAGTCACCGCGAACTGTGCAGGTTAGGGATTTCTTTTCGCCCTCCGACATCTAAAAAAAAACAAATATCACATTACCCGGGATTTGAACTCGGGTCTCCCGAATGGGAGTCATACGTCCTAGCCAGTCTGCACTAACCGCTGAAAACATCTACTTCACAATCTTTCCCCGGATTTTCAAGGGTACCCTGGGAAAGACTTGAAACCATCTTCTGAACTGCATCTACAAATCGAGTCAACGGAGATAATTCTCGCTTCACCAAAAAGGCACGTATCGCGGTTATAATCACCTCACGAAAGCTTTCCCTCCAACTTAAGAAAGCGGAAATCTTATGGGTTTAATTCGGCGACACCCCTCTGGGCCATTTTCGCAAATATCCCCAGTTTGCTATCCGTTAATCGCTTCCCTAAGTTAGACGGATGGATAGATGGATAGATGGATAGGCTGATGTGCTATATCCACATGATGCATATATTGTGTTGAGAATAAGTTTCTGTCTTGTACTTGTGTTTGTTACACGTAGGTTTTATGATGTTTGTATGTATTGCGGTTTTCTGAAACATGCAGTAGCCAATTCCGTGTCCAGCATTCATTAAAAAGTACGTAATTAATACGTCTTATATATAGAATGTATTAACATCTAGAGAGATTAATAACGCATTAAAACTGAGAATTGCCAAATGCTACATATATTCAACGATACTGTATGGCGCGGAAGCCTGGACATTGAACAAGCAACTAGAAAGTCGCATAGAAGCCCTGGAGATGTGGATATACAGACGAATAGGTCGTATTTCATGGAAACAAAAACAATCAAATGCAGAGGTTCTACAAAACTGGGAATGAAGAGAGAGAGAGTTGATGAAAGAAATAAAGAGGAGAAAAGTGAAATATTTTGGCCACGTTAAAAGACACGATACTCTTATAAAAACCACACTGGAAGGCAAGGTTGAGGGCAAGCGAGCAAGAGGTAGACAACGATACAAGTGGGAAGATAACATCAAGAGATGGACGATCATCAGCCTGTGTACAGTAAAGGCGAGAGACAGACAGTGTTGGAGATCCATTGCAGCCAGCCTTCATTGTGGAGACGGCACCTGATTGATTGACTGATATAGAATGTAGGTTCTCGTCGCTGAAAGGTTTAACACTGTTGTTGTTTGTTTGTTTGTTTGTTTTTCGTCTGATGGATTCAAAGTGGATTCGTTTCACACACCGTCGGTTGGACTTAAATGCTGTCTTACTGTTCAGAAAGCAATGGCAAGCTACCGAACTTAAAATTGTTAGAAATAACAAACAGTCGATAGGGACGGGCGGTGAATGCAACGCCCTGTAAATGAAATGCACATCTTTACAAATATATATAAATTAGAATATTCAATTCTAACTTTAAATCGGAACCCTATTATTTTGTTTTTGGCTGTTTGTGATTTCTCGGCAGGTTTACGGTCAGTAGTTTGCCCTTGCTTTCTGAACAACCGACACTCATACCATTTTTATAAACAACCAACTCATGGTGATCTGCTGCCAAATCTCCCGCAGCTGTGTTTCGAACGCGGTATGCGGATTACGAACTGCGTCTGTAACTCCATCGCCACGGAGCTTGCCTGGATCATAAAAACAGGTCACTTAAAAGTTGACAGGGTCGACTTCACTGCACCGGGTTTTATTCCGCAGTGCGGAAAGCATCGCACAAAGCAAGAACTCCGTAGCTCCAGCGACAACCCTCAAGAGTCTCCGAAAAAATTAATTCGTGAACCGAAAGACGTGGCCCGGAATCGAACCCACAACCTTCGGAGCCCGAGTCAAACGGCTTGACCACTTCGCCACGGAGCATCCCAAATACAGGGTGTATTTTTAATGACTGTGCAGTGTTTGAAAATATTGTCAGTCCATATTTTGTATTTACCTATTATGTTGCATGAGCTTTACAAAGGCTGAATAAAAAACTTGGACCGGCAATATTTTCAAACACTGCACAGTCATTAAATAAATAAAACTGTTACAAATAAACTATTAGCATTGATTAATTAGTGCATGCACACAGAAGGACTAAAATGGTGTGACAGAAACATCATTGTGGAGCTGATTGAGAGAACTAGACAAATCATCATTGATCATGTGCCGTGTCGATAAATGTGGGCCGTCACATCTCGCCATCTCACACGATCACCAGAGTTGTTGATCAGCTGTGTGTTCTTGTTTCGACCATACCACTTGGCCAAGCCATCCACATATTTACTTCTTTGCCTCCCCTTGTTCTTTTCCCCTCAATCTTGCCAGTCGCCACAAGTTCTCGATTATTTCTTCTCATATCGTAACCAACCCCCCCCCCCCCCCCCAAAAAAAAAAAAACGTCTAATTTCTCTAATCAGTTTACGGTTTTCGTCTGTTCCTTGTAGGACGTGGTCATTGGTTTTTCTGTCTGTCCATGACCTTTTTTTTTTTTATTTTGCAATTTCCTCAGATACCACATTTCCACTGCCATTAGATGTTTTTATTTTCAGCTTGTCTGGTCATTGTCCACTGCTTCACACCCATACAAAAGTACAGGTTCTATGTAGCACATTAAACCTTATTTTTCTTAACCAAACAAACATCAGTGAATCAAGAGGTGGAGAAAATACACTGGCACTGAATAGGACATATTCCGAGAAAACCTGTAAATAGCATAACTAGTAAGACTCATTGGAGTAATATCACCAATACTAAAGATCAAACACGGAATCAATAGATACTAAAGAAAGCACTTTACAACACAGTCTTCCTACCAACTATAAGCTATCAATGCCAACCTGGACAATAACAGGGGGGGGGGGGGGGGATTACAACAGAAATGAGATTCTAAGAAGAATACTAAATGTATCAAGAAGCGAGAAAAGAAGAAAAGAAGAAATAGGGGCTAGAGTGGGGGTTATAGCAGCGCTAGATTTTATTAGAAGGCAGAAAGTGAATGGTTACGCCTTATAACTAGGCTGCCAACTGACTGTATACCACAACAAGCAATGATATACAGACCAAATGGAACCAGAAGACGAGGCCGACCATGTAAATGATGGACAGAGGGAATAACAGAACGCATGGGGAATCTTGGTATATGAAGCCCTTAAAGGTGCACTGTCCTGCTGTTTATGCTTCACCTCGACTCGGCAAGGTACAAGAGGAACAAGATGAGATGTTACACCACAAGAAACAAGAGGAACAAGATGAGATGTTACACCACAAGAAACAAGAGGAACAAGATGAGATGTTACACCACAAGAAACAAGAGGAGCGCAATTGGCAGAGTACAAGCCTTATCCTGATGCGAGGAAATGCAACCTAAAGACTAAATATCACTGTAGGATTTCTCAACATCCGAGGGTAGGAGAGGAGAGACTAAACAAGACTGTAGGATATCCTAATACCCCAGGGTAGAAGAGGAAAGACTAAACAAGACTGTAAGGTACCTCTACATCCAAGTGTAGAAGAGGAAAGACTAAACAAGACTGTAAGGTACCTCTACATCCAAGTGTAGAAGAGGAAAGACTAAACAAGACTGTAGGATATCTCAATATCCCAGGGTAGGAGAGGAAAGACAAACGCATAATATACATCTACACAAGATTGCACAACCGGAAAGCAACAAATCATAAATTAATGAATGAATAATACATCAGCATCATCAAGTGCTTGCCGACCGGCTTGAGCGTTCGCGCTTCTTCACATTCTTGTGAACCCGAATAGCAAATACCAGTTCGGGTACAGACGACTTTCCGGGTCAGGAAGTTCTCTTAACCGGGGTTGAGTCCCATGTCATGTATGTACAATGTCTGTGTTAGTTATCCGACCGGTTTTACTTGCCAAGACATTTTCTGGTACCAATTTTAGGCTGCTTTGATTTGGACGCCATAAAGAAGATTTGAACAACAATCATGGGTTCAGCAAGCTAACGCGCTAGTCGCTGGTCTACCGGAGTTTACTTTTTCATGTATAGGGTGTATTTTAATGACTGTGTAGTGTTTGAAAATATTGCTGTTACAAGTTTTGTATTTACCTATTGTGGAGTCCATGCAACACAATGCAACATAATAGGTTAAATACAAAACTTGGAACTGCAATATTTTCAAAACTGCACAGTCATAAAAAATGCACACCAGTACCCCTACCCCGTTCAACTTGAGAAGAGAAGTTATATTAGGGCCTATACCTGGCTCAGATTGATAATCATGTGACAGAGTCAGCCACAGACAGGATATTAATTTGAAGGTGGTTGTTGTCCACAGAGGGTATTTCCGCCGGTCTCCTTGAATTGCTGTCTTCTTATAGCCCATGCATTGTGTCAGGTCTTAGTCAGATATTACTGAGCTATCGTATGACAGTAGACGGTACTACCTGCTTTCTATTAGCGCCGAATGTTGGGCGGCGCTTACCAAACCCGACACCCCACATTGTGCCATCGGCTTCAGGTGGAGGAGCGCAATTGAGAGAGTACAAGCCTTATCCTGGTGCGAGGAAATGCAACCTGAAGACTAAATGTCGTGGTAGGGCATACAGGGCCCTAAAGATTGGTTGGTAACTGGTCTAGGATCGAAGCTCCGACAGGTGGACAGTTAGAGCATTGCTTTGCTGATTTGGCAGTTTCTGCAGCTTGTCTGGTTCCGTATGTATTTTTGTTACCTTTCCTCTGGAGTAAACTAGGCAGGCCGAGAGAAGGATCATGCTGCGAGGGCAACACATGGTCTCTACAATTCAGCCCAGACTTTGTGCTATTCTTGAAGCACAATGTAACAAACTATCGTCTGTCAAGACAGCAATGTGCCAGTGTTATTATAGTCCAAGCCGTGTGGCGATGGTGATCGTGTCTCCCCACAACCTTCTGTCACATGTACTGCTAATAATTTCTCATACCGACGTTACCCCATGCCATGATGTCATGCTGTCCAGCATTTTCTCTCTTGGTCTCCCCTGCCTCTCTTCCCCGCAACTTACCCGGTGTCACGAGGATCTCCAGGGTTCCCATTCTCATGACATGTAAAAAGAATGTGGATTGTCTTTGTTCTAATGCGAGTAACCAGTTCTCTTTCTGAGTTCACTTCTTTGAAGATTCCTTCATTGCTCTTTTTATTGTCCACAGTGTTCTCATCATTCTTCCATATAACCACATCTTCACAGCTTCCACATAATCCCTATCTTGTCTTCTAATTGTCAATGATTTAGTTCCGTGCATCAGGATTGGCTTGACGTAGCTCTTAAGAACACTTTCTCTCAACTCTTACTTGCCTCAATTACGTTAATTGTAATTTAGGCATGACTTGTTTATTTGATATTTACAATTACTTCTATCCTATTATTCAAGCTAGGGTTTCATATCATGAAAATGAATAATATACAAAAACAAGCAATATTTTAAACCAAAAGCGGAAAGGGTGTGAAATAAACATCACAAACAAAACATTTCCTTGTTAAATCAACAATTACCAAACATTACAGCCGCGCTTTTGACAAGTCCCAAGAAGCAACCTGGTAGATTGTGAAGAAACTAATGACCTGCCCCAAACCGCAATGACAGAAAGAGCCATAAGTCACTGTTGCGAGTTTTAATACCCCGCTAGCGGATTAGATGAAAAGGGCAATTTGTCACCGTGTGTCACGGATAAAATAACGGGGTGTTTTCTACCGAGTGTACACCGTTACATGGGGAGTTGAGGTCGCCCTGGCTTCCCGATGTCAGCTTTCACCCCGGGCTAGTGTCTTTTGTCGCAGCGGTTCTTACACTGTATGGCGAGGCGGTTGGTTGGTCCGGTTTAAGAATAGTTGCTATGCAAGCAGAAGGACTTCCTATTAAGTCGCTTAAAGTCGACAGGGTTGACTTCATTGCACCGGGTTTTAATCCCATATGACTCAGTCCCTCTCCGCAGCGCGGAAAGCGTTGCACGAAGCACGAACTCCTGATGACCCTCAAGAGTCTCAGAAAAATGCACTCGTGAACCGAAGGACGCGGCTCATAATGGAAACTGAGTCAGGCGCTTGACCACTACACCACGGAGACTCCAACATTCCTATTAAGTGATAGACTTAACGCTTCTCCATATTCGAACAATATCAGCGATTATGCACTTAGTTTAGCCTGTTTTGCTGTTAGTTAGTTAGTTAGTTAGTTAGTCGACAGATCATCCTCATTGCACATCGAACCATTCAGTCCATAAGTGCTCGGATCCCCTCCTCAGTAAATCCCGCAGCGTGTAGCGGCTAACGACGCCAGTTCTGTGTTGGTTTATAAATCTTCTTTGGCTTCCTGCGTAGTGTTCTTGTTTGGCCACCCCTCTTTTAATTTGCTGCTCTAGACCCCGAGGTAGACCAAGAAGGCGGTGGAGAGATAATACATGTACAGACCTACAAGCACTTGGAATCAACGACTGGCAAGAGAAGGTCCACCAGAGAGACGAATGGAGACGGATTGTATTTGCAGCAAAGAACCTCAATGGCTCGGAACGCTGAAGAAGAAGAAGAAGCAGTCTGGCCATTGTTGTAGATTCACAGTCATCACTTGGTTCTCGCAAAAGTCTTACTTCTCGTAGAGCATTCAGAATGTCGGCCTGGTCCATGGCGCGTCCGCCCTCCACAGTAGCCTCACCTGCGAGCTTGTCAGCCCGCTCATTTCCTTGTACTCCCGCATGCCCTGGCACGAAGATGAAACTAATCTTTGCCAGTTTTGCTGTATGGCAGTGAATCTTGGAATATAAATGAACAAAATTAGGAAGAATTTGCAAGCAACAGAGATGTGGTTCTTGAGACAAATGTAGCGAATTCCTTGGACTGCTGGAGTAACTAACAACGATTGCCTGAAAGAGGCTAATGAAACTAGAACATTATAAACAACAATAAGAAAGAGATAGACAACTTTCTTTGATCATGTGTTGAGAAGAGAGGCATTGGAGAACATCGTGACGACTGGAAAGATCAAAGAGAAGAAAGGCAGAGAAGAGCAAGAGAAATGATGCTGGATGGATTGAGACGATGGCATGGAGGAATATCATCAGCAGAGTTGATCCAGAACACCAAAGACCGAGATCTGTGGAGAGACATGAATATCTACGCCAGCTGGCAGGGCAGTTGATGTTGTTGTTGATGATGATGATGATGATGATGATGATGTTGTTGATGATGATGATGATGATGATGATGATGATGATGATGATGATGATGTATTTAGTATTTCAGCTAATGGATTAAAGAATTATTTGTTTGTCCACTTCATATGATTTATAACTCCGCAGCATGTACCTGACGATGTGACGCGAAATATGCCAGGCAATAAATCCTGCAATATCTTGTTTGTGGCGTCTGTGGTCACATTTGCTCAAGGAATATATATTATTTTTGAACGGTTAAAGATTTTGAGACATTTTTTTTGAACGGTTAAAGATTTTGAGACATTTTTTTGAACGGTTAAAGATTTTGAGACATTTTTTTTAATGGTTAAAGATTTTGAGACATTTTTTCGGTTGAGTCTAGAACCGACATCACAGCACTCCAGACATTCCTATACGTGCTCCGTCCTCATCTTCGACAGCCAGAGAAGAGTCCCAGTACTAATAGTACCAGCTGCAGTCTGATTACGTGTCCGTCTGGCCTATACCTGGAGCACCAACGTCGCCATCCACCCCGGTTTGATATTCAAGATAATTTTACGCTCAGTAGTTTGCCAATACCGGTGCTGTGGAGAAGATGTTGCCCACGCGATTCGCAATACCGCATACCGCGTTCGAAACACAGCTGCGGGCGGTTTGAAAGTAGATACTGCTTGCACTACTTTTCCTACAATGCGTCGGTCGTTCAGAAACAATGGCAACCTACTGAACACAAACTTGCCAAGAAATCACAAACAACCAAGCAATACTGGGGTTGACTGCGATGGCATGTACTGGAGATGCGACTAACTTTAGTTGGCCATTGCTTTCTTGACTAGAAATCAACGTTTAAGTCCAGCTTAGTGCCGGTGCAATGATTGAAAGCCCTACCTCGCCAGTAGCGCACCGGATGTTTTAGAGGTAGCGCCCTTGTCCGTTCGACCACATTGATTGCTTGGACAATAGCAAAATCATAAGTTTTTCGGGACGCAGAGGTGTTTCCAAGGTACCAGGGCCGGGTTATATACTGGCTAAGACCTATTGACGCGTCCTCGTCAAGCGTCCTGGGCAACAGGTCCCTTCGGGGTCCTGGCTAAAGTCAGTAGGATCGCCGATTCCTCCGAAGTCGGAGAGTGTCTGCCTGTACGACGAGGAACCACCAGTCTGCACACCAATAAGCCAGACATGGGACAACGGATACTCACGCAAACCTGAGGTCCTGTATGACATCACACTATGTTGGACAACAGGATGCCTTCATCCGACATACAGTACTTCGCGTTGTAGCTCAAGCCAACGAACACAAGCACGCATAAGTGTTTCGTTCCTTGGGAACAACGAGTTAGAGGTTATGAGCCTGCGTCCAATTGTAGACAAGCCTGGGCTGAATTTAAAGACCATGAGTTACCCACACCGCATGATCCCTCTCTCGGCCTGCCTAGTTTATTTCAGAGGAAAGGTAACACCATTACATCTGAAACAAGACAAGCTGTATCCTCCCAATTGCGCTCCTCCACCGGAAGCCTTTGGCACAATGTGGGGTGTCGGGTTTGGTGATCGCCGCCCAACATTCGTCGCTAACAGAAAGCAGGTAGTACCGTCTACTGTCACGTGGTAACTCAGTCACATCTGACTAAGATCTTACACAATTGATCGATATAATCAATTAAATACTAAGTGCGGCGTGTATGATTTTCAGATGATAATTGTTGCCTAGAAGCTGATAGTTTGGGAATCGTCGAATTAGCGTGAGAACAGTATCTAGGATGTTCGCTAATTTCAAAGTTAGACTCGGTGTAAGCGCCAAGACACCCATTTGTCATGACGGGGTAGTGTCAGCTCAAGTGTGGTAGGGAACACTGTGACAGTAGCAAATACACATGAGACAGAAAGAGGAAGAGAGATGTGTGTACGAATCGAAATGAGGAAAGGAGCTCTTAAGAGTTGTATTGAGTCAATCCTGTTATAAGGAAGTGAGTCATGGACAATTGACCAACAAGTGAGGAATTATGTGGAGGCTGCGAAGATGTGATTCTATAGAAGAATGATGAGATACAGTGGAAGGATATAAAGGACTATCAGGATATCTTGAATGAAGTTAACTCACAAATGAAAACTTTTTCTTTAATGTTGCATATCCCTTACAGGACGTTGCAGCTGCTGTTGATGTACTAGGCAAGTTTTACGTTCAGTAGTTTGCCATTGTTTTCTGAACGACCGGTTCACATACCCCCGTAAGTTACCAGCGCGGCGCGAACCGCTACCGATTCTCGCAGCTGCTGTTTTCACCCACGTTGGATAAACGGGATTTCGAAACATTGTCGTAAACCCCTTGACCAGGGAGACAGGTTACAAAGAAAACTGGTTACTGGCATTACAAGACATGTCATGAGAAGGGGAAAGCTTGAGTATGTCGTCACAGCGGGAAAATTGGAGGGGAAGAGAGCAGGCGGAGACCAAAAAGAAAAGATGCTAGACAATCTGACACCATGGAATGGAAGAACGTCGGTATCAGAATTGATTGGCAGTACATGAGACAGAAGGCTGTGGACAGACACGGCATGGACTATAAGAAGATTGGCAGTACACGAGACTAAAGGCTGTGGACAGACATGACCACCAATGCCACACGGCATGGACTATAAGAAGATTGGCAGTACATGAGACAGAAGGATGTGGACAGACATGATCACCAACGCCACACGGCATGGACTATAGGAAGATTGGCAGTACACGAGAGACAGAAGGCTGTGGACAGACATGATCATCAACGCCACACGGCATGGACTATAAGAAGATTGGCAGTACACGAGACAGAAGGCTGTGGACAGACATGGTCATCAACGCCACACGGCATGGACTATAAGAAGATTGGCAGTACACGAGACAGAAGGCTGTGGATTATTATAAAGAAGAGGACTCTCAACGAGTCATGCCAATATCACACACAAGGCTTTTAATTCCCAGAACTAATGTTAGGTATGATCGACACGGGATCCGAGGTCAATTTTTTAACAAAGTCAACGCGTAGAGGGCAAGCAAACACATGTCCACCCCACCAGCAGGCAAAGGCTCTCACTGCACTACCATGTCCCCCATACACGATTTACACGAGATCAAGATTATATTCTGCATCCTTTGCAGGACGTTGTATTCAACCTGAGGTTGATGTTCTGGACAATTTTACTTTGAGTAGTTTGCCATTGTTTTCTGAACGAGAAATCAACTTAAGTCCGAATGACCGTTTTGTCAACGAACCCTTTGCCGCGTCACCAGTGTGCCTGGAGTCTAAGAGCTAGAGAGATGTTATCCTTTCAGCCACGCCGGCTGCTATATTCTTTGTCACTTTTCTAACCTTGTTACAATCTTAAGTCAGCGAATAGGAAGAGGAAAGATATCTCTTACAATGAAAAGTATCCTTACCAAAATCCCAAGCAAACATGACAATACACAGATTTAGGAAAAGAATATTAACCTTCACAAAATCCCAACCAATAATGTTTCTTTTTTATAAAAAGGATATAGAAAGACTCGCTTCCCCGGGAAGGTTAACCCGGTCAACAAATGCCCGCAGAAGTCGGATGTGTCGGCCTAACGGCGCAAGAACGCAGCTCTGCTGTAAACAGGCACAACGCAATCACATCCGAAAAAAAACTCCGGATGAACGAAGAAGAAAGACTCGCTTAAAAAGCGACACTTTCTATATCTGAAAGATATACAGGTTTGCATATCCTTTACAGGACATCGCTGTCAACATCAGCATCTTTCAGCTGATTGTTGATTTCTTGGCAAGATTACGCTCAGTAGTTTGCCATTGATTTCTGAGCGGCCGGCTCACATACCCCGTAAGTTACCGACGCGATTCGAACCACTGCTGATTCTCACCGTCGTCACGGTACTTACGAGAGTACACGAGATTACGGAGAAAAGTCGCTAACCTCTAGACCAGGAAGCCGGCATCTGAAAGATAATCCCCCAAAATTAATGTTCAAACACAGATAAAGGGAGAGAGTATAACCCTTAACCAAATCCCCATAAATAATATTCAAACACAGAGGGAGAGAATATAATCCTTTTCCATTGCTTTCTGAACGAGAAGTCAACGTTTTGTATTTTTGTGCTCGCTCGCTTTGAACCCAAGCGTAGTCCATACACACAACTTCTAGTAGTGCTGAACTGAATTTTGCTGTGGATTAGCTTTCCCTATTACCAGTGTCCCTCGCCATTAGGCGAACCCACTCCGACTTCAGAGGTACTTGTGATTTACGTCCCAAAGTCAAGGGCGACAGGTCAACATTTTAGTCCAACTCTCCGGTGTCGGGGTTGAACCGCTTACCTCAGTATCAGCACACCGGATATTTAAGAACACGCGTTCTTATCCATTCGGCCATGCTGACCTACAGTCAACGTGTAGGTCCAACTGACCAGAGTAGGGAAATATCCCTAACCTGTCGTCAGTACACCGGAGGTTTAAGCGCGGACGCTCTCGTGCATCCATCCACGCTGACCTCTTTAAAACACAGATATTTGACCGGAAACTGGAACAGAGCTCACGTTGATAAATAATAGGCCAGAGGGAAGAGGGGACGACTGGTAGGTAGACTGGTAGACAGGTAGATGGTAGACAAGAAGACGGGTAGACAGGTAGATGGTAGACAAGAAGACGGGTTGACAGGTAAATTGTAGACAAGAAGACGGGTAGACAGGTAGATGAAAGACAAGAAGACGGGTAGACAGGTAGATGGTAGACAGGAAGATGGGTAGACAGGTAGATGGTAGACAGGAAGACGGGTAGACAGGTAGATGGTAGACAAGAAGACGGGTAGACAGGTAGATGGTAGACAGGAAGACGGGTAGACAGGTAGATGGTAGACAGGAAGACGGGTAGACAGGTAGATGGTAGACAGGAAGACGGGTAGACAGGTAGATGGTAGATAAGAAGACGGGTAGACAGGTAGATGGAAGACAAGAAGACGGGTAGACAGGTAGATGGTAGACAAGAAGACTGGTAGACAGGTAGATGGTAGACAGGAAGACCGGTAGACAGGGAGACGGGTAGACAGGTAGATGGTAGACAGGAAGACGGGTAGACAGGTAGATGGTAGACAGGAATACGGGTAGACAGGTAGATGGTAGACAAGAAGACGGGTAGACAGGTAGATGGTAGACAGGAAGACGGGTAGACAGGTAGATGGTAGACAGAAGACTGAGAAGACGGGTAGACAGGTAGATGGTAGACAGGAAGACGGGTAGGCAGGTAGATGGTAGACAGGAAGACTGGTAGACAGGTAGATGGTAGACAGGAAGACAGGTAGACAGGTAGATGGTAGACAGGAAGACGTGTAGACAGGTAGATGGTAGACAGGAAGACGGGTAGACAGGTAGATGGTAGACAAGAAGACGGGTAGACAGGTAGATGGTAGACAAGAAGACGGGTAAACAGGTAGACGGGTAGACAGGAAGACGGATAGACAAGAAGACGGGTAGACAGGAAGACGGGTAGACAGGTAGATGGTAGACAGGAAGACGGGTAGACAAGAAGACGGGTAGACAGGAAGACGGGTAGACAGGTAGATGGTAGACAGGTAGATGGTAGACAAGAAGACGGGTAGACAGGTAGATGATAGACAAGAAGACGGATAGACAGGTAGATGGTAGACAAGAAGGCGGGTAGACAGGTAAATGGTAGACAGGAAGACGGGTAGACAGGTAGATGGTAGACAAGAAGACGGGTAGACAGATAGATGGTAGACAAGAAGACGGGTAGACAGGTAGATGGTAGACAGGAAGACAGGTAGACAGGTAGATGGTAGACAGGAAGACGGGTAGACAGGTAGATGGTAGACAGGAAGACGGGTAGACAGGTAGATGGTAGACAAGAAGACGGGTAGACAGGTAGATGATAGACAAGAAGCCGGGTAGACATGTAGACGGGTAGACAGGAAGACGGGTAGACAGGAAGACGGGTAGACAGGTAGACGGGCAGACAGGAAGACGGGTAGACAGGTAGATGGTAGACAGGAAGACGGGTAGACAGGTAGATGGTAGACAAGAAGACGGGTAGACAGGTAGATGGTAGACAAGAAGACGGGTAGACAGGTAGATGGTAGACAAGAAGACGGGTAGACAGGTAGATGGTAGACAAGAAGACGGGTAGACAGGTAGATGGTAGACAAGAAGACGGGTAGACAGGTAGATGGTAGACAAGAAGACGGGTAGACAGATAGATGGTAGACAAGAAGACGGGTAGACAGGTAAATGGTAGACAGGAAGACGGGTAGACAGGTAGATGGTAGACAGGAAGACGGGTAGACAGGTAGATGGTAGACAGGAAGACGGATAGACAGGTAGATGGTAGACAAGAAGACGGGTAGACAGGTAGATGATAGACAAGAAGTCGGGTAGACAGGTAGACGGGTAGACAGGAAGACGGGTAGACAGGAAGACGGGTAGACAGGTAGATGGTAGACAGGAAGACGGATAGACAGGTAGATGGTAGACAAGAAGATGGGTAGACAGGTAGATGATAGACAAGAAGTCGGGTAGACAGGTAGATGGTAGACAGGAAGACGGGTAGACAGGTAGATGGTAGACAAGAAGACGGGTAGACAGGTAGATGGTAGACAAGAAGACGGGTAGACAGGTAGATGGTAGACAAGAAGATGGGTAGACAGGTAGATGGTAGACAAGAAGACGGGTAGCCAGGTAGATGGTAGACAAGAAGACAGGTAGATGGTAGACAAGAAGACGGGTAGACAGGTAGATGGTAGACAAGAAGACGGGTAGACAGGTAGATGGTAGACAAGAAAACGGGTAGACAAGAAGACAGGTAGACAGGAAGACAGGTAAATAGGAAGACAGGTAGACTGGTAGACTGGTAGACAGGAAGCTATGAAAATAAGTAGACAGGTAGGCAGGAAGATTCGTAGAGAAGTAAACAGGAAGATAGGCAGACAAAAGATTGGTAGATAGAAAGACACGAAGACAGGTAAACAGGAAGACACGAAGACAGTTAAACAGGAAGACATGTAGACATGAAGACAAGAAGACGGGTAGACAGGAAGACAGTTAGACAGGTAGACAGGAAGACAGAGAGACAAAGACACAAAAGAAAAATTATTCAGGGGCATTGGGGAAAACACGAATGAATGTATCAGGCCTAAGCTGACAAGACACGTGAACAAACAGACAAGGAAACGTGTTGGTAGACATCAAGGTGGGTACAATATCAGACAGACAGACAGACAGACAGACAGACAGACAGGCAGGCAGGCAGGCAGGCAGGCAGGCAGACAGACAGACAGACAAGACAGACAGACAGACAGACAGACAGACAGACAGACAGACAGACACTTAGCAAAGTGCGTAGTCAGGTAGACGACGGGACGAACAGAAAGACAGACACGCTGAATGAACTTACCGTCTCGCAGACGTCAGCAGACGACACAAATCAGACACCAGGGACGTCCAATTTGGAAACCAGAAAAGCGGGAAACATCTTCCAAAGACAACTTGTTGATTCACAACACAGCGACCTGTTGCACGATCTGGGACCAACATGTGCAGGCCCCTTTTTGTTTTAAGATGGCGTGGAAGAAAGGGTTTCGGGGGAGGGCTGGTGGAGGCTGGGCAGGTAGAAACGACCCGTGTTGCCTGACAGGCGTGTCTTAAGTCGTTTTCTGTCTGGGAGAGTACGTGACATCCCTGGTCTGTATGGGTGGTATATCACGACCAGGGATGGTATCGTTGTTGTGAGGTTGTGGGGGGGGGGGTGATGGGGGTGGGAGTAGTGGGGGAGTAGGTAATGAGGGAGAGGGGAGGGTAATGAGGGAGTGAGTTGTTCCAGGGTAAGATGTTGTTGGGCAGATATTTATAACACGGCTGTGGGAAGTGCTGTGTATAGGGGAAAGATTGGAGGTCATCAGAGTACAAAGTCATACAGACAAATGCACAGAGACACAGACATATGTGCGAGTCGGTGGGCGGGTGCATAGACAGACAGACAGCTAGATAACAGACAGACAGACATACAAACAGACAGACAGATAGACAGACAGACAGCTAGATAACAGACAGACAGACAGACAGACTGACACTCAGCTAGATAACAGACAGACAGACAGACCTATCGACGGCTGGCTGGCTGGATGGATGGAAGGATGGATGGATCATTCGATCGATCGATCGATAGATAGACAGACAGACAAGCCCACTTGGCGTGCATATAACAGGGCAGGCGAGGTGGCTTGCGAGGCATCCAGAAACACGATGGCTGAACAGCGAGGACGGGCTAGAAAGGACCGATTAAGAGGACATCCATCTGCAGAGATTATTCCATGACCTCACTGTCCTAGATATTTCAGGCTCGAATTGGATTTACAAGTCATATCCGAAATTATAAGTCATCTCCGGACTTACAAGTCATCTCCGGACTTACAAGTCATCTCCGGACTTACAGAATGTTTAACATGACTTGATGATGGATGAAATGATGAGTGGTCTTCATCATCAGTGTTGTTGATGTTGTTGTTGTTGTTGTTTGTCCATCAAGAATTATGATGACCATTCATTTCATCCAGTGAGGTTGAAAGTATGGAGCCGTGGGTTCTATAATGGCTGATAAGGCCTATTTTGGCTTGAAACGTTCTTTGACAATGTGGGCAAAGAATGCTTGACGTTTCTGGAGGAGGATTTCTTTCAGTGGTTTTTCTGTCCTGCCTTTTCTTCACAGATCTTGCGGTCCTGGTTGCCTCACAAGTGACTGCACCCTTACGTAATGATGTACGCCACTAATTTCGGTCTCTGGTTGCAGTCTCCCGGGTGTGGTGATGAATTCCAAAAGCATTCAGTGAGATTTTCAGAGTGTCTTTAAAACGTTTCCTCTGGCCACCTTGGGAGCGTTTACCACAACGCAGTTCGCTGTAAAATATTCGTCTAGGGAGTCTGTGATCTGTCATGCGAGTCAAGTGACCAGCCCAGCGAATCTGGCTCATCATCAGTAATGGGAAAACGATCAGATGTATAGATAAGTAGGTAGGTAAATATATAGGGTATGCAACCTAAAAGCTCAATATCATGGCAGGGCAGACCAGATCCTAAGCTTTGGTTGACAACTGGTCTAGGATCGAAGCTCAGACAGGCGGACAGCTGATCTTCTGCAGTTTGCTTGTTCCAGATGGTGTTAGCTTTCCTCTGGAGTAAACTAGGCAGGCCGAGAGAGGGATCATGCTGCATGGGCAATACATGGCCTCTACAATTCACCCCAGGCTTTGCGCTATCGAGAGGTATAACTCCATCCCTGGTCCCTGCCATGGGTTGTTGTTATTATGCCTTTTTTAAAGCACACTGTAGCAAATTATCATCTGTCAAAACGGCAACGGCAGTAATAGATAGAAAAGTAGATATGTATATAGATAAGTAGATAGATAGATAAGTAGATAGGTATATAGATAAGTAGATAGATAGATAAGTAGATAGGTAGGCAGGTATATTACTAGTATGATTAACTATAGACAGACAGCTGGCTAGGTAGAAAGACAGTGAGACATGCAGACTGCCTGACAGATGACCATCTAGCCAGACATATATCGCAGCTCATATTATTAA
Source organism: Cepaea hortensis (assembly GCA_963921405.1). Classification (NCBI taxonomy): domain Eukaryota; kingdom Metazoa; phylum Mollusca; class Gastropoda; order Stylommatophora; family Helicidae; genus Cepaea; species Cepaea hortensis. The sequence continues at coordinate 7,035,539 of OY992896.1, forward strand.
TCGGTAAGAACACGGTATATTATCTCAACCACCTACAATCGGACACACAGAAGACATATTGTAGCCTTGAACCACATTCATCTGCAGGGTAGCGCTGTCAAACCTGACCGACGTATGTCTGTTCGATGATTGATGCCCCTGGCGGTGTTTGCAACCGGATCAAAGCCCGAGTCAGACATACCTGAACCGGTAGCGCGTCTTTCGCTGGCGGCGGTAAACCCGGTTCAACTTTTGGACCGGTTCCTGAAATGATAGTCTTTTTTTTTTTTTTTTGCTTGAAATGTGTCTATAACTGAAATGTTGTCTCTTGTATGAATTTAACGGCCTTTTGTTTTTTAGTTCACTCTGTGGTCCATAGAGTTTATCTTCCACTGTCGTCTCGCTAGGCCAGAAGGTTTGCCTAGATATGTTATATTTTGGGCAGTCTTGATCTGCTGTCTGCGACGCCAATCCACATGTGCACATGGCTGATTCGACAATCTTGAATTTTGTATACATGTGGTTGCGTAATCTATTGTGTCCTGTTCTGAGACACAGAAAAATGATTTGTTCTGTTCTGTATATAAGGTGGTAAACGTCTTGAGCTAGTCTTGGTGGCTTTCTGACATTTGATCATTAAGAACGTTCATCAACTCGGCATCTGTACTAGATACTTCTTCTTTGTTAATAATTGCCATGGGATGATTAATCGACTTAAGCGACTTCTCGTATGTGCCATATACTTATATATCGCCGAAATGTTGTCATTGCGAAAGGTCGCTTCAATTAATGCAGTATTCCTTAAGCAATCTGCATTAAATTGATATACAGTGTGTTTGTAAAGTCTCACTATTACATATCATATTAATTGATTTAAGCGTAGGTAAGGGCAGGTAGATATGTATATACATATATTGTAGGTAGAAAGGAAGATAGATTTATAGGTAGGTAGGTAGGTAATATGTAGATATAAAGGTAGGTAGATAGGTATGTAGATATATAGGTAGGTAGATATGTAGATATATAGGTAGGCAGGTATATAGATAGATATGTAAGTAGATAGGTAGGTAGATTTATAGGTAGGCAGGTGTTTATATGTATAGGTACGTAGGTAGGTAGGTATATATAGGTAGGTAGGTAGGTAGGTAGGTAGGTAGGTAGGTATTTAGATATATTGGTAGACAGGTAGGTAGGTATGTAATCGAATCACTAGCTTTGTATGTAGAACAGTTGTTTGTTGGAGAGTATGTTTTCCGTTTGCAAGACGGAAAACATACTCTCCAACAAACAGCTGTTCTACATACAAATTGTAGTAAGACTTTATAAACACCCTGTATAATACAACATCTCCGCTACCATATTAACAAATTTTAGGTCATAACAGTGACACACCCCTATTTCCCATTTTCACCCCTACTTCCCATTTTCAGCCGTCCATGTTCGTTTGGTCCAAACCAACTTTTTGTTTGGATCTGAATCCGTTAATCTTTCAAGGGGAGTGAGACACAGTTTTGCACCGCACAAATTAGCGTATCCGGTTTCAGCATGCATTTATGAAAGGTTTGCTTCTACATAGAAATATTCCATGTCAGGCCACGGGCTCTATTTAGGTTTTCTTTACTAACAATTTCACCGGGGTAGCCATCTACTCTTTGCCATCTCCAACTGCCGTGGGGTGTGTAAAGTGCGGGACCTCCGGTTTTTCTCCCTTATCTGAGAAGGTTTGGTATCCGATCTCACTACCCAAGAAATCAGGGGACATGTGATATCCTTAGATACGAAAGGGTCTTGAAAAAAAAATCCAGTCGTAAGCTGGGATCTAACCCTGCGCCTTCTGAGACAGAGACGGGCACCATAGCCTTTCAGCCACGGCGCCCTTCTCTGTACTATTATTGGTGTCTTCTTGTGGGCGCCGCGCTAGCACGCTGTCTGTCTGTCTGTCTGTCTGTCTGTCTGTCTGTCTGTCTGTCTGTCTGACTATATACCGACATACTTACCGACCTAGCAACTTACCCACTCAACCACCTACTTACCCACCCACCCACCTACTTACCCACCCACCTACTTATCCACCCACCCAGCTACCTATATATCTATCTACATACCTACCTACCTACCTACCTACTTACTTATATATCTACATACCTGTCTACCTGTCTACCAATAGATCTACATGCCTACCTACCTAACTACCTACCTATATGTCTACATACCAACCTATATATCTACATACATACCTACTTACCTACCAATACATCTAAACACCTGCCTACCTATTAATCTACCTACCATCCTATATGTCTATCTACATACCTACCTACCTATATATCTACATACCTATCTACCTACCTTTATATCTACATACCTACCTACCTATCTACCTACCTACCTACCTATAAATCTACCTATCTATCTACCTATTATATATCTATATACATATCCAGCTACCCATATACCTACATACCTACCTGCCTACCTACCTATATATCTACATATCTAGCTACCTACCCATACATCTACATACATACTTACCTATCTATGTAACTAAATACATAATAACTACCTATCCAACTATATGTCTACCTACCTACGTACCTATCTATCTGCCTGTCCATCCATTCATTCATCCACCCACCCACCTACCTGACCTTCCGTCCGTCTGCCTGTCTGACTATATATGGACGAATCTATAGACCTACGTGTCTATTTGTGTGTATACCGACCTACCTACCTATCAACCTGTCTGTCTTTACTTACACCCGCTTGTCTGTCTGTCTGTCAGTCAGCCTCTTTGTCAGTCTGCACCCTATTACAGTAAGGCTTGATCATCATAATCATCATCATCATCATCATCATCATCATCTTCATCATCATCATCATCATCATCATCATCATCATCATCATCATTTGCCACAATGAAAGTGTGAGCGGTCATGGCTCACCATCTTACACGATACTTAGACTCAAAGCGAACATCTAAAAGAAACTAAACCTGATTGGTTCAAACGTCCAGCCAATCATCCCGTTGATACCAATAAACGTATGCATAGAAGTAAAGCTACCATCTCTTATAACCTCCACCTCTCTGCCGATACGACCCCAGTGACGACACATGGCGTCCCCACTCACCAACTGCCCACTTGACTATTAATTACTTTCACAAAATGTCATAGTTTCTTGAATGACAGCATCGGAAGCTATGACATTTCGAATCCGCGTAATTAGTCGCCCAAACTGTCAGTCAGACATAAGGACATGCGCATCAGAACCTGCTTCTACAATAAACGGGTCAAGATGGAGGCGGACTGCAGTTGTCAACCGCCACAAGATTATGTCAAGGATGTAGTGATGCCGCGGTCGGTTGGAGCTGACCAAGATCTCGTATTCTTTTTGATTTCTGTAACAGATGATGCCGGTTTCCGTGGCGAAGAGCTTACGGACGCGGTTCGTAATCCCGTATACCATCGTTCGAAACACAGCTGCGCGCGATTTGGCAGCAGACCACGTTGCGTTGGTTTCGCGTTGAGATCGGTGGCAGTCGTTCAGAAAGCAATGGCAAACTACTGAACGTAAACTTGCCAAGAGATCACAGCGGCAGACATGCTGGTGTTGACTGTGATGTCCTGTACAAAAAAAAAAAAAAAAACAGACTATGGCAGAAATGAAAGAAAAATCAAAAAGAGAATAGGAAAGACCACAAATGCTTTCAACAGCATGAAAATAGTATTGACATCTAGTGAGATTAACAACGCATTAAAAATTAGAATTGTCAACGGTTATGTATATTCTGATGGAGCCGCTGGCCGAGTGGCTAGAATGCAGGGTCTCCTTCGGGAGACCCAGGTTCGAATCCTCGGTAAGGTGGGGAGTTTTTTCTGTTCGGGGCAAAAAGAAACCTCTAACCTGCACAGTTCGCGGAGACTGCACTAGCCAGGCGGCCTTAATTCCTCAGACTCAAGACCCCTCTGTCCTCCACCACAAGGTACTATAGGCAGTAAGTGACAGCATTTTTAGATGTATATTCAACATGATTACATGTACATAGAGCCGAAGCCTGGATAATTAGCACGCAATTAGAAAGTCAAATAGAGGCCGTGGAGATGTGGATATACAGAAGACTATGTTGTATTTCGTGGAAACAAAAACAATCAAATACAGATGTTCCCCGGTAAGGTTAACCTGGTTAACAAATGCCCGCAGAAGTCGGATGTGTCGGCATAACGGCGCAAGAAGGCAGTTCTGCTGTAAACAGGCACAACGTAGTCACGTCAGAAAAAACTCTCCGGATGAACGCAGAAGAAGAAATAAAGAAATACAGATGTTCTAGAAAACCTGGGAATGTAAACAGAGTTAATGAAAGAAATTTTAAAAAGTGAAATATTGCCACGTTAAAAGACATAATACTCTTATAAAAACCATACTGCAGAGTAGGGTTGAAAGCAAGCGAGCAAGAGGTAGACAACGGTACAAGTGGGAAGATAACATCAAGAGATGGACGAACAGCAGTCTGACAGAATGTACAGTCAACACGAGAGACAGACAGTGTTGGAGATCCATTGCAGCCAACTTTCATTGTAGAGACGGCACCTGATTCTTGATTGAAGATCCCAGCGGATTCCTTTGGGGGATCCGCGTGGCCAAGTGGTTAAGCCGTGTCTACCTTGCGCTCAGGAGCGTCTTGAGTTCGCATCTGGACGCCGACTTTCGATTCCCGGGTGCAGTCTTCTCGAGACTCCCGATGTCGTCGCTGGGGCTACGGAGTTCGTGCTCTGTGCGACGCTCTATAGAAAGAAACCGAGTCTTATGGCTTTTAACCATGTGCAATGAAGTCGATCCACTTCTCTTAAATCACGCCCTCATTTTCAACCGTCCCGCGGGTTCCTTTGACTGGGTGCTCAAGGCATGCCTTTTACTTACCTTCCTACCCGCCTGTCTGTATGTCTGCTTACCATCCTACTATAGGGTGTATTTTTAATGACTGTGGGATGTTTGAAAATATTGCCGATCCAAGTTTTGTATTCACCCTCTGTGGAGCTCATGCATCATAAAAGGTAAATACAAAACTTGGAACGGCAATATTTTCAAACACCCCACACTCACTAAAAATACACCCTGTTTATTGACATGTATGCCTATTTACCTGCCTTCCTGCGTATCTACCTATCTATATACTATTTACCTATCTACCTACCTAATATTTACCTACCTACCTACCTACTACTTACCTACCCATTACGTACATATCTACATACTACTTACCTACCTACTACTTACCTATCCATCTACCCACCGACTATACTTACCTATCTACCTACCTACCTACCTACCTACCTACTCGTCTATCTATCTACCAAGCTATGTACTTACACCAGTCTAGCCCAACCCCTGCTTATCTACCTACCTAGTTACCTACTAACCAACCTACTTACCCACCTGTCTGTCTGTCTGTCGTCATATCTATATGTTAGTCTATCATCGCGCTAATAATAAGACAGCAGAACACACAGACGAGTACATACACACAAACAAAGACACATAGATACACGCGCATGCGATCACACACACATACACACACGCTTACACAAAGAAGTGCCCATAGACAACACAACTATCCACAGACACTTGAGAACCCCATAAAACCCACCAGCTGCTATCTTCCCAGGCCCCAAGCCAGAAATCTCCCATTTGCCATCTCCCCAAACATCTCCCACCTTACCTAACCAATCAACATGTTTGAATCGACATGTTATCCTACCCTAGAATTAAGCCTTTCCCGTCGACCCTCATACCGCCCGCCATATGGTTCAAGGGTTACTCTAATTGAACTGTATCCGCGGGGGGTATTCAGCTTGACATCAGCTGACCATCTTGTGTCATTCAAACGTGTCAGAATTGCCATAGATCAAAAGGGTAAAGCAAGACGGTCAGTATGGCCGAGCGGATAAAGCGTTCCCTTTTAAACTTCTGGTGTGCTGTTGCCGAGAAAGTGGGTTCAACCCCTACACCGGTCAGCTGGACTAAAATGATGTCTTGTCCTTGACTTGGGAAAGTAAATTACAAGCACCTCAGAAGTCGGAGTGGGTTCGTCTAATGACGAAGGACACTGATAATAGCTAACCCACATGCAAAAATCAAGTGCAATAATAGTAGTAGCATGTATATGAAATACGTATGAGTTCAAAGCGAGCGGACGAAGCACACCCCCCCCCCCCCCCCCCTTTCCCAAAAAATAAAATAAAATAAAATAAATAAATGAATACAGCGATTAAAGCCATAAATGGACAACAAAGAAGGTTTTCTATTTTGTCCCTACTCCCTTAGCAATCTTTACGAAAAATGGTTACTATAATAATTATCTTTAACACCATCACGTTATAATTTGGACCATTGTATTTCTTAATTTAAAAAAAAAAAAAAATAAGTTGCATGTCCTTCACAAGACGTAACAGTCAACCCCAGCATTTTCGCTGTTCGTGACTCCTGGGCAAATTTTACGTTCAGTAGTTTGCCATAGCTTTCTGAACGACCGGCTCCTATACTTTTTTACGAAAAAACCAGCACCGCCGTGTTTCGAACCCGAGTATACGGGCTCACAAACCGCGTTCGCAAACCCTTATAATACAGCATCATATTTGTCAGATCTGAATAAAATAGAGTGGAACTGCGGTAAAGCTGTGAAAATGTAAACAATATAAAATGACACAAGTAGTGCAGCTTTACGTAACAGAATTACGACACATACAGGATGTTGCGGCGATTAACCTTCATCAGCAAACAAACATATTCACAAAACACAACATATAGTCAAGGAGTTCTCCTGTGACTACATCAAAAGGTGGGGACAGGGCGAGAAGCTGAAAGTATACTAGATAAACTTACATTTGTAAGAATTTTACACAATGCGGTATATTTAGTGGTTTGTTACTGTCGTGTCCTCCTTTAAAGTGTCGTCCCTGGAGTGAAGAGAGTCGACACCCACATTATAATATTTTTTTCCTCTCAATATTCTGGAGAATCCACCAGCTTCCGTCCAACACACTCCATCAGCCTATGGACACCTTTTCCTATCACTCTCTCACTGTCGTACTATGCCCCCTTCTCATACTTCCCCAACGCAACATACTCAACAACTCTTGCTTCTAAAAATTAATAAAGATTAATTTATTAAAAGAAAAGTGTAACGTATATGAGACGTGTATGTGAAGAAAATGTGTGACGTGTTCTATAAAGTGTGTAGAATCGGACTCTCAGACAACAACCCAGTCAGCTGATCCCAGCAAGGATAGACCACAGCACGTTACGTCAGAACATGTACTTCTCACCCCGCGCCGAAACCATCCTACTGGATACTGATTTGCCTCTGTAGACCTCTGGTAATCCCATTTCATGAACATCAGAAATAGACACCGGTGGTATAAACAGTTAATCATGGACCGGTTGCACCCTACACAATGTCCGTTCCTATCGTTCATAAAAAAAATGCACAAGTCCTTTGTAGTGTGTACACAGATTAATGTTAATTGTTACTGTACTGGATCCTCCCTCGTGTCTATCTAGCCTCAAGTATCAAGTCTTGTGTTCTATTACACGAGATTATATCACACTATGTAATTATTAGACTGAATGTTTTCAGTTCGTTACTACTGTCTGATGCTGTGTGGTGCATCAGTATGCATCACTCTCTTTGATGAATCAATTTCCTTCTAGCGTAAGTTACTTTCTGTATGCAACTCTAGTGACTCTTGAACTGGTGTTCTTCCTAATGGGATTGGATTCTTTCCCAAAAACTTGTTGAGTTTCCTTGGATCTGGTAGGGAACCTAGGATAGAAACAACACATCTGGTGATAGTACTAGTCACTGATCCTTTCGGCTGAGTGTAAGCCTATCACCTTGCTTAATGATCTTTAGCTAACTAGAATTAGTCATAGAGCAGATTAGCTACCCACCTAGAGCCGAATCAGGCTATGACAAAGAAAAAATCAGCAAACAGAATGCAACCTCAGTATTCTATTCTTAACTAGCAGAGCTAATATCACTATTCTACTCTAACTAGTTTCCACTAACAGTGCTAATCATCACACTATAGTTTAACAAGGCTACAGTCTATATTAATTAGAACTAATAGACTATATTGACTACCTTATGTAAAAACCGCCTCATTCCCGGGATGGCTACTACACTTTGCCATAACGGCACATGCTAGTTAATCTTAAATTAATCTAACACTGTAGAGCTCTCCCACAAACACGTCCATCATAATCCACGGTTCTTGGTCAACTCCCCATCTCCAATCATGGTTTTCTGGCAAACCCCTAAAATTGGTCACGTGATATGGGTGACGTCCTGCAGGTGTTATTTGCGCATATCATCCATTGTCAGGAATCGATTTTTCCTGGCTTGAGTCATTGTCAAAGTTGTCATCAATTGTTTAGATTCCCAAATCAAGCCAGCGAGTTCCTGTATGATCCAAACAACAGTGGCAAATAACCAGCTGTCAATCTTCTCGATGTTCCGGAAACTACGAATTGACCTATGTACTGTTACTTCCGTGCTAAGTACTTCCGTTTTCCCTCTGATATGTTTTTGACTTGTCAACGAGATGTATGATTCAGCGCACTCACTTCCTCTATACATCTTCCACTTGTTAATTTTGTCCGACAGGTGACGGTCAACATCTGATTGCCACTATGACCCCACTGCTTCCATCTGTATTCAAATGTTGACAAACTTGTCAAGGCGATGTCGGGATTCGTTTCCCGCACTTCCGAGGGTGGCCAATCCGTCAACCATATGTACAAGTACAACTGTTATTTCTGCCCGACCTGTTTTTGGAAACACGTGCAGCCCCAACTATGAATGTTTTCTCTGTATTAGTTGAAACACTGGTTGCTTAGCAGATAGTCCGGTTAATCAAAAAATCCTCCCTAACAATCAGCTGGGTAAACGCACGGTTTCATTTTTGTGACATAGGCCCCCTCTTAAGAGAGTAGTCCATCTCACTCTTCTCCACCGTGAGTTTAATCCAGATGATTCATTCTTCTTCTTCGGGAGCTGGGTGTCTTGATAAGAAATCCGCTCCAACATTTTCCTTCCCAGGAATGTACTCCACTGTGAAGTTATAGGGTTGAAGTAACAACGACCACCGCATCAAACGGGAGTTGAGCTTCTGAGAAGTAGCCAAGAACATCAGGGGCTGATGATCCGACTGGACCCGAAACTTAACTCCATACAAATATGGCTGAAATTTTTGCACTGCCCATACGAGGGACAAGCACTCTCTCTCGACAGTTGAATAATTCCTCTCCGCCTGTAGAAGTTTCTTACTTGCGTATGCCACAGGTTTTAAAACCGAAGCATCGTCTTTTCCTTCCTGTAACAAAGCGGCTCCAATTCCAATCGCACTCGCAACTGTTCTCAACACAAATTGTTTGGAAAGGTCAGGGAGCTGTAATACAGGTTTGCTGACCAAGGCCTCCTTTAACTGACTATAGGCATTCTCACATTCTGGTGTCCAAATGATTTGATCCGGGAATCCCTTTTTCAAGGTTTCCGTCAACGGAGCTCCCAGTTCAGTGAAATGTGGGATAAATTTGTGGTAGAACCCACACAACGAGAGAAAAGATCGCACATCCTTCTTCGTTTTTTGGCCTTGGTGCATTTCTGATTTTCTCCAGGTTCTTCTCTTCTGGAACAATGTGTCCTGGAGTGATGGTGTGACCTAGAAATTCCAGAGTCTGGTAACCAATCAGGCACTTGGTTGGACGAGCAGTAAGCCCTGCTTCCTTGAGCCTATTAAACACTCTCTCCAAGGATTGTAAGTGGTCATCCAAGCTGTCACTGGAAATCAGAATATCATCCATGAATGAGATGATGGATGGATCCTGTAACGGATCTAGTAAAGTCCTCATCATGCGTGTAAACACACTAGGTGCATTGCTGAGTCCAAAGGGCATGACCTTGAATTCGTAGTGTCCACTGGGTGTACTGAAAGCTAACAGTGGTCGAATCTCCGGTTTGACTGGTATCTGATAGTACCCCCGACTCAGATCCACCTTTGAAAAGTACCGAGCCTTATGGAGCCTAGCAAATAACTGAGTTGGATTCGGCAAAGGTTCCACCTGAAACTGTGTATGACTGTTCAGAAGTCGGTAGTCTATACACAACCGGTGTTCTCCACTTGGTTTGCGTAACAAAACTACCCCCGCATTGTATGGGGATGTGGATGGTGCAATCACGTCATCCTCCAGCAGTTTTTGTATTTCCTCCTCCAGGGCCTTTTCTTTAGAGAATGGCACTGGGTAAACCTTTTGGCGAACAGGCTCCTGTGTGGTCAAAGTCATTTCGAACTCAACCAACCTCGTTCGTCCTGGTTTATCAGTCAGTATCTCCTTATGAGACTTGAGAACCTGGGTTATCCTTTCCCTCTCCCGGGAGGTCAGATCAGGGTTCACTTGCACATCCCTATAGGTTTCCTGGTGTTCCAAGGGATATTCCCTGCCCTCGCTGGTTCCCACTTCTGTCTCCACTGCAACTGCCATTGCCATGAGGTGAGCTGCCTTGTCTCCGGGTCTCTCTTCGTATTTCCGCAAGAGATTGATATGGAAAATCTTCGACTTTCCCCGGATCCGGATCTGATAGTTGGTTCTGGATATCACCCTTTCCACGGGAAATGGTCCTTGCCAACCTATCTCCAGTTTGTTGTTTCCCGTTGGGAGTAACAACAAGACTTTATCTCCCACCTCTAGAGATCTTTCTTTAGACCTACGGTTGTAGTAAGCCGCATGTCTTTTCCTGGCCTTTTTCAAGTTTTGATTTGCCAGAGTCCATCCCTTGTGGAGTTTTTCTTTCAGTTCCTCCACGTATTGATAGGATGAGATCACTTCTTCTGACGTCCCCTCTTCAGTCCAACTCCTCAACATGGCTTCCAACGGTCCTTTGATTGGACGACCAAACAGCAACGTAGCGGGTGGTAGTCCTGTTGAGCCATGAGGAACTTCCCGATAGGCAAAGAGTGCTGCTGGGATATATTCATCCCACCTATCAGGTTTTTCCTGCGCTAATTTCCTGAGCATTGTCATCAACGTGCCGTTGAAACGCTCTACTTGTCCATTGGCTTGAGGGTGGTAAGGGCTGGTATGTATGTGGTTAGAGTGAAACACCCTAAATACCTCCTCCATGAGTTTTCCACAAAACTGAGATCCATTGTCCGTCAGATCCGGAAAGCCTAATCTGGTAAAGGCCTCCATCAGTGCGTCCGCCACTCTTTTCGAGTCAATCGTGGTCAACGGTATGGCTTCACCCCACATTGTACAGCAATCCACCATTGTGAGTATATACATGTTCCTCTTCCTAGTCCTGGGAAGTGGACCCACGATATCGATGGCTACCCTCTCGAAAGGAGAGTTCATGATGGGCATCTCACCCAACATCACCGGAGCTGTCCAGTGTTTTGGTGCCACCCTCTGGCACTCAGGGCATGACTTCACATACCGACGCACATCATCTGTCATTCCCGGCCAATAGTAGTGGCAGGAAATCCTCTGCATGGTGGCGGCAATACCCATGTGTCCACTAAAGGAGATGGTATGCCCCATATGAAGAATCTGGGACCGGTGAGCTTTCGGGACGACCAACTAACCGTATAGGTTGTCTCCCCTTCCTGCTCTCCTGTAGAGTATCCTATTCTTCCTGTAGTACTGCCCCCGTCCTGGTGGATCAGCACTTTTCTGCAGCTTTCTGTAGCAAGGACGTAAAGTATCATCCTCACTCTGGGCAGTTCGTAGCTCCCCCGGCATTGGGTTAGTCACAATTGCGTCTGCCTCTTCCGTTTTCGTCTGAGAGCGAGTCTGCATTGCTCCCATATGGATTGGCTCCCTGGGCATTCCCAGAAAGACATACCGGCAACCTAGGATGACTGGAAAAATGGGATCGGTCAATACAGCAGCCTTGATGGTGCCGGTGACGTACCTTGACCGAATCTCCACATTAGCAATAGGCAACTTCATGGTTACAGCACTCTTCTGTGCAGGCTGTATATCCAAGGTTTCACCTGTGAATTGTTCTGGATGTACCAGATCCGCAGAAATCACGGCCTCCCCGTCCAGTCCTGTGTCGTATAAACACTCCACTTGACGACCGTTAACCTCTACCAATTCCACTACAGGTGGTTTTTCCTGGTCTGGAGTCTCTTCCTCGGCCTCGACCTGTTCGGTGGGCTCCACCTTATGTTTCCCGGGGCACACGACGAATTGAGTGTCTCCTGACTTTCCCCTGCAGTCAATAGCATTGTGCGTGTTTGACTTGCATTGGTTGCACCATTTCCCTGTCCTAGATTTTCTAGGGCCGGACTTGAGTGAGCTCTCCTGGTGGCGAGCTTCCTTGTTGACCTTGGCATTTTCTGTGACAACCTCCTTGGGAGTCACTTGACATGCTGCGAAGTGAGGGTTCTTAGCCTTCGATTTGCAGTCCCTCGTATTGTGAGAGGGTGACTTACAAATTGAACACCACTTCTCCGACCACGGTCGTTTAGGTGTAGAGCTTGAAGTGCTCTTGCTTCCCTCCTTCTTCTTCTCTGAACTATCCTCTGATTTTTGCACATAAGGTTCCCACTTTTTTGTTCCTGAGTTTTTGGTTTTCTTCTTGTCATGTTTCTCTTGACTTTTGGAGTTGGTGGAAAGGTTCTCCCCTGCCTCCCCATGTACCTCGACGAACCGTTCTGCTAATTTAGTCACGAGGTCAATACGTTCCGCTCCTTGTTCTCCCAGGAACGTCCTGAGAGGTTTAGACATTTGCTTCTTCAGCTGGTCGACCACCATGAGCTCTTCCAGACTCTCATAGTCATGTGCGAACCCAGCCAAATCCATCCACTTATGGAGATAAGATTTAAGAAGCAAACTGTAGGCGGCAAACAACTCTCCGGGTTCTCGTTTCGCTGCTCGAAATTTTTTCCGGTAGGTATGTGACGTAACCTCGAATCGTTTCAGCAGAGCCGTCTTTAACTCGTCATAATTGTTCTCATGTCCTGGTGGCAGGCGAGTATAAACCTCGTAACCGGTCCCGCGTAATCCCTGGGATAGCTTAAGATTCCATTTGTTACGCTCCAGACCCATAGCAACTGACATAGCCTCGAAGCGTTGAAGGTACTGGTCAATCTTCTCTTTGTCCTCCTCGTAGACCGCCAAAGGAAACTTCATGGCATGGTACCCATGTCCACCTACTGGTGTTGAGCCTGGGATGGAGGAATTTCCAACTGCTCCCTCAGTTTCTCCATTAGATTGACTCTTCAACTCGAGTTCCCTCATCCGGTACTCGTGCTCCCTTTTCTGTGCTTCCTGTTCAGCTTCTAATTTCCTAGCTGCTTGTTCAGCTTCAAATTTCCTAGCTGCTTGCTCAGCTTCCAATTTCCTAGCTGCTTGCTCAGCTTCCAATTTCTTAGTTGCTTGCTCAGCTTCCAATTTCTTAGCTGCTTGCTCAGCTTCCAATTTCTTAGCTGCTTGCTCAGCTTCCAATTTCTTAGCTGCTTGTTCCAACTCCATCCTTCTCAATTCCAACTCGGCCTTTCGCTCTTCCCTTTCTGCTTGACGATACTCTCTCTCCACTTCCTGTATGTAATCCGTTAGAGAAGATCCCCCCAATCCCATTTCTTCCCCCCTTGCCTTTAATTCTAACGTGCTAAGTTTAGGGGTGGCCATTATACAGAAAGGTAAGCTAGCAGGTCTAGTACAATATAACTGCAAATTACTATACAGATATATGAACAAGTACTATAAATCTAGATATACCACACACAGCACATTCACTCAGTGACAAGAGTAGAATCAGGACCACAGACCTATGCAGACGTGTGAAGTGTGAACAGGTAAGATATTAATTAGTCCTAACCCCTATCCACATTCACTCTAGCTGGATTCTCCAAAATGATATCTCCCTCTTATAACTAAGGATCCCGTGTCAAAAGACCCCGTTGTCAGAAGATCCCCCTGTCAAACGTTCCTGCTTGCAGGAGATCTCGCTGTCCAAGGATTCCGTTTACGAGAGATCCCGCTGTCCAAAGATCCCATTTACGAGAGATCCCGCTGTCCTAAGATCCCGTTTACGAGCCCCCAATAATGTCGTGTCCTCCTTTAAAGTGTCGTCCCTGGAGTGAAGAGAGTCGACACCCACATTATAATATTTTTTTCCTCTCAATATTCTGGAGAATCCACCAGCTTCCGTCCAACACACTCCATCAGCCTATGGACACCTTTTCCTATCACTCTCTCACTGTCGTACTATGCCCCCTTCTCATACTTCCCCAACGCAACATACTCAACAACTCTTGCTTCTAAAAATTAATAAAGATTAATTTATTAAAAGAAAAGTGTAACGTATATGAGACGTGTATGTGAAGAAAATGTGTGACGTGTTCTATAAAGTGTGTAGAATCGGACTCTCAGACAACAACCCAGTCAGCTGATCCCAGCAAGGATAGACCACAGCACGTTACGTCAGAACATGTACTGCTCACCCCGCGCCGAAACCATCCTACTGGATACTGATTTGCCTCTGTAGACCTCTGGTAATCCCATTTCATGAACATCAGAAATAGACACCGGTGGTATAAACAGTTAATCATGGACCGGTTGCACCCTACACAATGTCCGTTCCTATCGTTCATAAAAAAAAATGCACAAGTCCTTTGTAGTGTGTACACAGATTAATGTTAATTGTTACTGTACTGGATCCTCCCTCGTGTCTATCTAGCCTCAAGTATCAAGTCTTGTGTTCTATTACACGAGATTATATCACACTATGTAATTATTAGACTGAATGTTTTCAGTTCGTTACTACTGTCTGATGCTGTGTGGTGCATCAGTATGCATCACTCTCTTTGATGAATCAATTTCCTTCTAGCGTAAGTTACTTTCTGTATGCAACTCTAGTGACTCTTGAACTGGTGTTCTTCCTAATGGGATTGGATTCTTTCCCAAAAACTTGTTGAGTTTCCTTGGATCTGGTAGGGAACCTAGGATAGAAACAACACATCTGGTGATAGTACTAGTCACTGATCCTTTCGGCTGAGTGTAAGCCTATCACCTTGCTTAATGATCTTTAGCTAACTAGAATTAGTCATAGAGCAGATTAGCTACCCACCTAGAGCCGAATCAGGCTATGACAAAGAAAAAATCAGCAAACAGAATGCAACCTCAGTATTCTATTCTTAACTAGCAGAGCTAATATCACTATTCTACTCTAACTAGTTTCCACTAACAGTGCTAATCATCACACTATAGTTTAACAAGGCTACAGTCTATATTAATTAGAACTAATAGACTATATTGACTACCTTTTGACTTGTCAACGAGATGTATGATTCAGCGCACTCACTTCCTCTATACATCTTCCACTTGTTAATTTTGTCCGACAGGTGACGGCCAACATCCGATTGCCACTATGACCCCACTGCTTCCATCTGTATTCAAATGTTGACAAACTTGTCAAGGCGATGTCGGGATTCGTTTCCCGCACTTCCGAGGGTGGCCAATCCGTCAACCATATGTACAAGTACAACTGTTATTTCTGCCCGACCTGTTTTTGTAAACACGTGCAGCCCCAACTATGAATGTTTTCTCTGTATTAGTTGAAACACTGGTTGCTTAGCAGATAGTCCGGTTAATCAAACAATCCTCCCTAACAATCAGCTGGGTAAACGCACGGTTTCATTTTGTGACAGTTACATAGACTAGATCACGTTTTGTTTGTAACATTTTAGATATATCAGATCACGTTTTGTTTGTTACATTGTTACATATACTAGATCACGTAATATGTGTTACATTGTTACATATACTAGATCACGTAATATGTGTTACATTGTTACATAAACTAGATCACGTTATATTTGTTACATTATTCGTATATTAGGTCACACCTTATGTGCTACACAGACTAGATCACGTATGTGAGTTACACTGTTACGCATACTAGACCACGTTATATTTGTTACATTGTTACATATATTTCTTATAGTCCATGCCGTGTGGCGTTGGTGATCATGTCTGTCCACAGCTTTCTGTCTCGTGTACTGCCAATCTTCTTATAGTCCACTCCGTGTGCCGTTGGTGATCATGTCTGTCCACAGCCTTCTGTCTCGTGTACTGCCAATCATTTCTGATACTGAATCTCCTCCATGCCATGACGTCAAACTGTCCAGAATCTTCCCTCTTGGTCTGCTCCCTGCCACTCTTCCCCACCAGCTTGTCCGCTGTGACGACATACTCCTGCTTTCTCCTGATATACCATACGGACGTGGCAGTTCTAGAACCATCGATATGTTATGTCGTGGAATTATGAAACGTTGTTTCACGATCCCCTAATCCCCATAGCCGGTTACCCTCTTACACAATGAATAAATTAATGCAAATGCTAAACAGTTGAAGAAATACATCCACTATTGTCATTATGGGTATTACCCCTACTGTCAAGGGATTTGGGGTATCAGTCTCTTCTAAGTACGGATTACCCATTGTTTGTCTGTACCCGGAGGGAACTAGCTATCTGTGGTTGTCCTTTGAAGTTATCTGCTAAACAAAAATCAAAACGAGAATAAGAATGGCAAAAGATGTTTTCAACAGCATGAAATCAGTATTAACATCTAGAGAGATTAACAACGCATTAAAAATGAGAACTGTCAAATGTTATGTATATTCACCACAACTGTATGGCGCGGAAGACTGAACATTGAACAAGCAATTAGAAAGTCGCATAGAGGCCTTGGAGATGTGGATATACAGAAGAATATGTCGTATTTCATGAAAACAAATACAATGAAATACAGAAGTTCTAGAAAAACCGAGAATAATAAGCGAGTTGATGAAAGAAATTTTTAAAAAATTTAAAAAAAGAGGCAAGTGAAATATTTCGGCCACGTTAAAAGACATAAAACTCTTATAAAACCATACTGCAGGGTAAGGTTGAAGGCAAGCGAGCAAGAGGTAGACAACGATACAAGTGGGAAGATAACATCAAGAGATGGACGAACATTAATCTGACAGAATGTACAGTCAGGGTGAGAGACAGACAGTGTTGGAGATCTATTGCAGCCAACCTTCATTGTGGAGACGGCACCTGACTGATTGATTGAAGTTGTCGATGAAACCCCGCGGGAGTCGGTGATCACGATATAATCAAACAGCTGGACAAGCTGCCCGGGTGTGCTTCTGTCAGGATTTGTTTTTTTTTTAGCATATCCTTTACAGGACTTAGCTGTCAACACCAGCATCTTTCAGCTGTATGTTGATCTCTTGGCAAGATTACGCTCAGTAGTTTGCCATTGCTTTCTGTGCGGCCGGCTCACATACCCCGTAAGTTACCGATGCGATTCGAACCACTGCTGATTTGAACCGTCAACACGTTACCGACGAGAGTATACGAGATTACGGAGAAAAGTCATAACCTCTAAGCCACGAAGCCGGCTTCTGTCAGGATGAAAAAAAAAAGATGCATAATTTTATTAGCACTGTTGTACTGGTGTGTGTGTGTGTATGTGCGTGTGCGTGTGTGTGTGTGTGTGTGTTTATGTTTCTCTCTTTGTCTCTCTTTGTCTCTCAATGCCTCTGTCTGTCTTTCTCTGTCTCTGTCTGTCTCTGTCTCTGTATCTCTATCTCTCTCTATCTCTCTCTTTGTCTCTCTTTGCCTCTGACTATATGTCTCTGTCTCTCTGTATGTCTCTCTCTGTCTCTGTCTGTCTCTACCTCTGTCTGTCTCTGTCTCTCTGTGTCTCTCTGTGTCTCTGTCTTTGTCTCTGTCTCTGTCTCTGTCTGTCTCTGTCTCTCTGCGTCACTGTCTCTCTGTCTCTCTGCCTGTCTCTGTCTGCCTCTGTCTCTCTGCGTCACCGTCTCTCTCTCTCTGTCTCTGCCTCTCTGTGTCACTGTATCCCTGTCTCTCTCTGTCTCTGTCTCCCTGCCTGTCTCTGTCTCTGTCTGTCTCTCTCCGTCTCTCTTTGTCTCTCTCTGTCCTCTCCATGGCTCTCTCTGTCTCTCTCTGTCATTCTGTCTCTCTTTGTCTCTCTCTATATTTCTTTGTCTTTGTCTCTCTCTCTCTCTCTGTCAGTCTCTGTCAGTCTCTGTCTGTCTCTGTATATGTCTCTCTCACACACACACACAAATGCACACTCACATACACACACAAGCACACACACACACACACACGCACACACACACACACACACACACAAGCACACACTAGTCAGGAATTTTGTTTACTTGACATTTGGATCCACGTCCGTGACACGGAGTTCGTGAGCTGTGCTAAGATTCTCATTGTGTAATCAATGATATGAGACTCGTGAACTTATGTGGATATCCTATTTCAGTTGCTAGAAACGAACTCTGTCCATATTCCATAGTTGTGGGTTCTCTAGTTCTTGTTCTGAATTTGGTTAACAGTTAGCAAAAAGTAGACACAGATTATGTCACAAGGTGCACATGGGGTACCATCAATCTTTATTGGCGACACTGAACTGGAGATAATAGACCATTTTACATATCTAGGGTCAGAGGTAAATAGCAAATTATACCTAGATCAGGAAATCAACATCCGGATTGGTAAGGCAGCAACAACAATGAACAGGTTAACAAAAAGTCTGGGAGAACAGGAAGTTTACTACCAAACAAAAGTTTTTTTTTTTTTAATGAAATGGCATGGGTTCTGGTGCCGTCTCCCTGGCCTAGAGATTTTACGGCTTTCTCCGTAATCCCGTTTAACCACGTAGGGTAACGCAGCGCGCGATAATTGGAAGCGGTTCTCGCCGCGTTGGTAACTTAGGGATAAGTGAGCCGGCCGCCCAGAAAGCAATGGCAAACTACTGAGCGTAATCTTGCCAAGAAATCAACAATCAGCTGAAAGATGCCGATGTTGACAGCGATGTCCTGTAAAAGAATATGCAAAAAAAAAAAAAAAACAAACAAAGAAACAAAATGGGTTCTGGTAGTTCAGAAAGCAATGGGAAACTGCTGAACGTAAACTTGCCCAGGAATCACGAACAACCAAAAAATGCCGAGGATGGCTGCTACGTCCTGTAAAGGATATGCAACTAACTTTACAGGACGTCGCAGTCAACCCCAGTATGTATGGGTGCATGTAGGTAGGTAGGTAGATAGGGAGGGAGGGGATGAATGGATAGATGATTGCTTGTCTTCTGTCCACCTACATGTTTCTGTCTAACTGACTCTCTGCGACTCAATTATGTATCCGACTAGACATACCCTACAATCTCTCCTCATCTTCAACATCACCGTCCCCTCTCACCTCCCCTGTCAGTGTTGTCTTCACCTATCTTCTTCTCCCCAACCACATTAAAACTGTCCCCGCGACATCACCTAATTGACTCTTACCCATTGTCGCTCCTTGCACACGTCCATTGATCGGCGACGCCTTTTCAACTTGCAGTGAGTAAATGAGATTTTTTCACCCTAACAAAGGACAATTACCAGGTAAACCGTGAGAACAGATTGGGCCCGTGCGCTACCCTGAAACAGGTCGTTACATTCTGACAGTTTAGGGGCCACAGACAAAAGGCCCCGTCTGGCCGTTGATACAACGATAGGCCTGCTCGGGTCCAATTTGGGAGGGACACAATGCTGTCGGTGACACTATTATTTTTACCCCCTGTTATAGAATACCCCGTGTGACAACAGTGCTGGAGTCAGGTAAACGTTCAGGAAGTAACTGGTTGTGACGTTTTGCGGGTTAACACACGGATCTTGGTCGCAAAGTTAAGAAGACACCGGTAACGATATCGCCTTCTTGACGGCGACCGGGTCAAAGTTGAAAGGCTAACGAACGAAGCAGCGGTTCACGCGTTATTTGAATCCCCCATCCCCTCCCCCACCTCTCACCCATCTTTTCTTTTCTTTCGCTCCCTCTCTCGCTTTGAACTCTTACGTAGTCCAAACATATTTCTACCTATCTGGACTGAATTTTGCGTGTGGATTAGCTTTCCCACTCCGACTTCAGAGGTACTTGTAGTTTACGTCTGCAAGTCAAGGACGAGAAGTCAACATTTTAGTCCAACTGACCGGTATAGGAGTTGAACCCCAGACCTCAGCATCATCACACCGGATGTTTAAGAAGGAACGCGGTTACCCATTCTGCCTTGCTGACCTCCCGAAGATGTTATATACTGGACGGGCGAGGCCAGTACTGGAAAACGGCATTGCAGCTTGGGCAACAGCAGCCAAGTCAAACTGTAACAACGAAGAGTCTACAATCAAGGAATGTGGATCGTAACTGGAGGCTTGAAGTTAAACAGTTAGTTGCACGTCCTGTTACAGAGCGTTGAAATAAACCCAACCATTTGTTGGAAGTTGGTGGAACCAAGTAGCAGCAATTAACATGAGAAATAAAGAGGGCAATTATGAATAGATAAGGCTAGGAGTACGGAGTCATTGAATCTCTTCTCCCCCTATAGATATATCAGAGAAAAGCCAGGAATAATATTATAATTATTAATTTACTAGCTGACCCGGCCCGGCTTCGCCCAGGCCCTGGTGGGGAGCATCTCATTTAATTCATATAAGTAGTCATATAAGTTCTCGTTCCCGTTACCGACTGACTGTCTGTCTGTCTGTCTGTCTGTCTGTCTGTCTGTCTGTCTGTCTGACCCGGCCCGGCATCGCCCAACTCCTGGTGTGGAGCATCTCATTTAATTCATATAAGTAGTCATATAAGCTCCCGTTCCCGTTCCCGACTATCTATCTGTCTGTCTGTCTGTCTGTCTATATGTCTGTCTGTCTGTCTGTCTGTCTGTCTGTCTGATCCGGCCCGGCTTCGCCCAGCCCCTGATGGCGAGCATCTCATTTAATTCATATAAGTAGTCATATAAGTTTCCGTTCCCGACTGTCTGTCTGTCTGTCCCTCCCTCTCTGTCTGTCTGTCTGTCTGTCTGTCTGTCTGTCTGTCTGTCTGTCTGTCTGTCCGTCCGTCCGTCCCTCCCTCTCTGTCTGTCTGTCTGTCTGCCTGTCTGTCTAATCATTTATTGATTGCAGTTAGAACAACCTTAGATAAACGAAGACCAACTTACAAAAAGCATTAGAAAGAGCACTTGAAAGATCTTTACATCTTCCCCAAAAATTAACTTGGGTAAATGGAGCGGCGGCAGCAGCATCAGCAGAAGAAGGAAAAGGAGGAGTAGGAGCTGGGAGGAGGAAGAGGGAGGTGGAGGAGGGAGGAGTAGGAGGGAGGAAGAGATAGGCGGAGAGAGGAGGAGGAGGGAAGAGGAGGGAGGAGGAAGGAGGAGGAGGAGTAGGGAGGAATAGGAGGGAGGAGGAGGGGTTAAGAGGAGGAGAGAGGAGGAGGAGGTAGGAGAAGGGAGGAGGAGGGAGGAGGAGGGAGGAGGAAGGAGGAGGAGGGAAGAAGAGGGAGGAGGAAGGAGGAGGAGGAGTAGGGAGGAATAGGAGGGAGGAGGAGGGATTAGAAGGAGGAGAGAGGAGGAGGAGGTAGGAGAAGGGAGGAGGAGGGAGGAGGAAGGAGGAGGAAGGATGAGGAGGCAGAAGGAGGAGGCAGGAGGAGCGAGGAGGAGGAGGAGGAGGGTAGGAGGAGGAAGAGGGAGGGGGAGGAGGAGGGAGGAGGAAGAGGGAGGAGGAAGGAGAAGGAGGAGGAGGGAGAAGGAGGGAGGAGAAGAACGCAGGGGGAGGAGGAGGGAGGAGGAGGGAGATGGAGGAGGATGGAGGAGGAGGAGAGAGGAGGAGGAGGGAGGAGGTGGAGGGAGGAGGCGGAGGGAGGAGGCCGAGGGAGGAGGAAGAGGGAGAAGGATGAGGGAGGAGAAGTAGGGGAAGGATGAGGAGGGAGGAGGAGGAGGAGGAGGAGGAAGAGGGAGGAAGAGGAGGGAGGAGGAGAGAGGAGGAGGGGGAGGAGGTAGGAGGAGGAGGAGGGATGAGGGGGAGGACGTAGGAGGAGGGAGGAGGAGGGAGTAGGAGGAGAGAGGAGGAGAAGGGAGGAGGAAGGAAGAGGAGTGATTAGGAGGAGGGAGGAGGGAGGAGGAGGGAGGAGGAAGAGGGAGAAGGAGGAGGGAGAAGGAGGAGGGAGGAGAAGGAGGAGGAGGAGGGAGGAGGAGGGAGGAGGAGAGAGGATGATGAGGGAGGAGGAGAAGGGAGGAGGAGGGATGAGGAGGATGGAGGAGGAGAGAGGATGATGAGGGAGGAGGAGAAGGGAGGAGGAGGGATGAGGAGGATGGAGGAGGAGAGGGAGGAGGAGGGAGGAGGAGGTTGGAGGAGGAGGGAGGAGAAGGGGGAGGAGGGAGGAGGAGGGAGGAGGGGGAGGACGTAGAATTAGAAGGAGGGAGGAGGAGGGAGTGGGAGGAGAGAGGAGGAGGAAGGAAGAGGAGTGACTAGGAGGGCGAGGAGGGCGAGGAGGTAGGAGGAAGAGGGAGGAGGAGGAAGAGGGAGGAGGAGGAGGAAGGAGAAGGAGGAGAAAGAGGGAGGAGGAGGAGGGAGAGGGAGGAGGGGGAGGGGAAGAGGAAGAGGGTAGGAGGAGGAGGAGGGGAGAGGAGGAGGAGGATTTTAACGCATATGCCTGTAGACAACTGCAGCGAAAAGGTGGGTCTGTCTATCTATCTGACCCGGCGTGGCTTTGCCCAGCTCCTGGCGGGTAGCGTCTCATTAAATTCATACAACAAAAAAAGTAACTTAAAAAAATGTCCTTCCACACACCATCCATTATTTTAAATGAAAACTCTTTCTAATCACCTGCATGACTACAGTAACTTCTTAAGCATAAAAAGAAGAGTTACAATGTTATGCATTGTGCATTATTTTTATGAAAACTTTGAAAATGCCTTAAAGATTGTATCATTATTTATTATAACTCATATGCCGGTACATAACTATAGACACGGAGTTTATAAATCTTTGAAAACGATGCAACAATATGACTATAAGTTATACAGAAAAGTTATTAAAAGTTATGCACGGAGGAATGTCATCAGCAGAATTGATCCAGAAAACCAAAGACCGAGATCTGTGGAGAGTAATGAACGCCTCCACCAGCCGGCATATCTCTTGATGATGATGATGATGATGATGATGATGATGATGATGATGATGATAATGATGATGATGATGATGATGATGATGATGATGATGATGATGATGATGATGATGATGATGATGATGATGATGATGATGATGATGATGACTATAATGGACACAATATTACACAATATATATTTGTTCTCACTATGATTCACTTTTGTTGAATAAGCTTCTTCATAAGTTTGTTACATGTGTACTCACTCTATATCGTATAAGGATTTCCCACAGATTGTTTCTATCTACTCTATCAAATTCATTTTCTTGGTCGACAAAGGCTAAATAGAATGTTTAATTAAATTCGATTGATTTTTCTATAAGTTGTCTAAGAGCAAAGATAACAGCTGTGCATCCTTTGTTTTTCCTAAATTCAAGTTGCGTTTCGCTTAGCTGGGGTTCTATTGTATTATATAGGTAATAATCGTTTCTCTAGAATTTTGCAAAATAGCTTTCCAGTATGACTCAAAAGGGAAATGCCTCTGTTTTGTGTGCAGTCTCTTTTACATCTTTTTATTTTTCCAAATTGGAATAATTATGGAGCCTCCCCGGTCTCGTGGTGTCTGTTGTTCTACCCAAACATGGTTAAGTAGTCTATGTAGTCATGTTGTTCCTACTTCTCTTGCTGCTTTAATCACTTCATTTGGTTTTCCGTCTTGTCCCGGTGATTCATTCAATGAGGCTAATCTGACGGCTTCTCCTATTTTATTTTTCTTTCAGCATGTCTGGTTCTAGTTCTTCGATGGCATCTGTGTCGATTTCCTGAATTTCTGTGGCCTCTGATGGAATGTTCTGAAGTTGTTCGAAGTACTGCCTTAATCTATTTAGGATTTGTTTTTGTTCACTTATTGCTTCTCTCATTTCGCTGTTAATTATTTCAGGTGGGCCGAAGGGTTCTGCTCTGGTTCTCATTGCATTGTTCTGTTTGTAGAAGTTTCTAGTTGCCTCATGGTAGTTTTTTTTTTTAAATTGTTTCTAAATACTCTTCCCAGGTTTGTCTCTCTCTCTCTCTCTCTCTCTCTCTCTCTCTCTCTCTCTCTCTCTCTCTCTCTCTCTCTCTCTCTCTCTCTCTCTCTCTCTCTCTCTCTCTCTCTTTATTATTCTATTCGCGTATCTTCTTGCTATTCTATATTTCGTGTAATCACGATTCTGTTTGCTTTTCACCCACGTTTTATATTTTTTTCCTTTTTGTCTTTTACATCTTTCTTAACCTCGGACGTTCCATCTACTTGTTATTTTCTGTATCCGTATTTGGCGTTTTTTCGTGGTTCCCCGCGTTATTTTCCAAAACGTGTCTCTATGCCCGTTCTGTTACGTCCTAGTCTTGCACTGAAGTCTCCCATAACTATGATATTGTCCTGCTTCTCTATTTTATTTAGTATGTCATGGGTGTCTTAGAAGAACTCCTCGCATTCTTGCTAGTTTTTGTTTGTGTTACATGGTGCGTATATTTGTACAAATTTAGTAATTGTCTGTTCTTTTATTATCACTGTTATGATTCTTTCTTATGTATATTGTATTACTAATTCTTCTTGCTAACCGTGGTTCAATGACTATTCCTACACCCCAAGGTCAGCGCGTCCTTTGGCAGACTGTACAAGAATGTATGGGACAGAAATGGAATAAGCCTGCAAACAAAGCTGAAAGTCTATAAAGCAGTTGCATTATCCACACTGCTATATGCTTGTGAAACCTGGACTGTTTATCAGCGACACGCTAGGAAATTAAACCACTTCCACACAGTCTGCCTTAGGAAGCTACTGAAGATTAAATGGCAAGACAAGATCCCAGACACTGAAGTCCTAGTAAGAGCGTCCATGCCCAGAATCCACACTCTACTAATGAAGAGTCAGATTCGCTGGGCTGGTCACTTGACTCGAATGCCAGATCACAGGCTCCCTAAACGAATTTTTTACGGCGTGTTGCGTTGTGGTAAACGCTCCCAAGGCGGCCAGAGGAAACGCTTTAAAGATACTGAAAATCTCACTGAATGCTTTTGGAATTCATCATGACACCTGGGAGACTGCAGCCAGAGACCGAAATTCGTGGCATGCATCATTACGCAAGGGTGCAGTGACTTGTGAGGCAACCAGGACTGCAAGAGCTGTGAAGAAAAGACAGAACAGAAAAACCACTGCAGAAAATCCTCCTCCAGAAACGTCATGCATTCTTTGTCCACATTGTCAAACAACATTTCGAGCCAAAATAGTCCTTACCAGCCATCTTAGAACTCACGGCTCCATACTTTCAACCCCACAGGATGAAATGAATGGTCATCATCATTCTTGATGGACAAACAACAACAACAACAACAACAACAAAAACATTCCTACACCATGTTTTACCCTTTCTTGTTGTTCCACTCCGGAGTAGAGAAGCTTATAACTGTGGTGGACCTCCTTGCACCCTCTCCCTTTTATTCTGGTGTCCGCAGTCCCAATCAGTCCAATTTTCCTATTTTCCATTGTTTCTATGAGTTCTTCTTTAGTTTGCTGTTAAAACCGCAGATGCTTACTGTGCCTATGTTTTGAATCGCTGATCTAACTCGTAGTCCATTAACATTGCCGGGTTTGTTCCAATTTGGGTCAGTCCGTTTATACTTCTTAGTTTTTCTACGAGCGGAATGAAAAAAACCCACTGCCGGCTTGCTAGGCTGGTCGCAGGTTTAGAACACAAAAAATGTGACAGAAGACTCATTTACAATATAAAATTATTTTATAAAATTCCCAGCTTGGAGACAGCAGCAGCTGCTTGAGATGGTGGAGAATATTCCTGGTATTGGGAATAAAGAAAACTCAGAGTGACACAGAAAGAAGCAAAATGGCCTTCAACTAAAAATAATAATTAAAAAAATAACATTACCCAGATAATCAAAACAATGCTTTCCCGTAGTGAATTTGAATAACGAAGACACAAAAACCATAGATTGTACGATTTTTTGCCTGGCATATTTCGCTGCATCTCGAGATATGCCAGGCAATAAATCGAACAATCTATGGTTTGTGTCTTCGTTATTCTATTACCCAGATAGCATTTGGATCTGCATAAAACTCAACAGAAGATGCAGGTGGGAGAATTATCCGTGGAGAAATTCTCTTGAATCTAACCCCCCAAAAAATGGAGCAAAGAAAACAGTCAGCTATGCAACAGTTGTCAGCAGTTTCTCTCTATCATCATCATCATCATCACCATCATCATAGGTCAGCATGGCCGAATGGATAAGAACGCGTGTTCTTAAACATCCGGTGTGCTGATGCCGAGGTAAGGGGTTCAACCCCTACACCGGACAGCTGGACTAAAATGTTGACCTATCGTCCTTGACTTGGGGACGTAAATTACAAGTACTTGTGAAGCCGGAGTGGGTTCGCTTGATGGCGAGGGACACTGTTAATAGGGAAAGTTAACCCACACGCAAAAGTCAGCCCAGTACTACTAGAAGTAGTGTGTATGGATTACTCTTGCTTTCACAGCGGGCGAACGCAAAAAATAAAATAAATAAATCATCATCATCATTAAGTGGAATGCCGTCTGCCGTGGGCGATCATGCTTCTCCGCATCTTGCGATCTCCAACGACATGCATCAATTCGAGTACTAACTCCCTTCCGGGCCATGACACAAGACTTTAGAATTTTCTATCGCTGTCTTCCTCAATCTTTCTTTCCACCAATCTTTCCAGTTGTCGCGGCAACTTCCAGTGCTTGTCTTCCCGTAATGTGGCCTCTACATAAAAGTAAAGGGGAAGAAAACCAAAGATCCTTTCACGCGCCTGTAAACGCACTCGGGTATATGGTGCTACAGCCATATTGTTACAGATCAGTTGTTCTCAACCGGTGGGGAGGGGGGGGGGGGATTTTAGGGTTTCCAGTGAAGAGGGGGGAATTAAGATTATTTCAAGATCGCGTTAATACAAGAACCGATTACTTGATATTGTTTTTCCCTCCATACTTAACGGTTCTGTACTTCTCGCCCTTCTGAAATTAATTTTATAACGTAAGTAGACCCACAAATCACGTTTTATGTAGAAGTCTAGACTAGACTTGTTCTAGTATGTGTTATTAAATTTAGCTTCCATTGTTACGTATACTGTGTAGGGGCGGGGGAGAGGAATTTATAGGGAGGAAATACAAAGGGGGGGGGGGGGGTGACGTTCTGAAAATATTGTGAAGGGGTGCACGGTTGAGAACCACTGTAATAGACCAACCGGCCCTGGGTGGCTGATGTGGTCAGTATTCCACCGACCCCCTTTATTCCCCAAGTCATTTCCTGGCACCCATTTTAAGCTGTGTCGACCTGGGATCACAGGATCATTTTTAGAATCCCCATTTCAGAAGTTACAACGCCATCATCATCCAGTGCCTTGCCGGCGGGTGTGGGCGATCATGCCTCTCCACAAATTACGATCTCCGACCGCACGAATCAATTCGTGTGTTGGTTCCCTTCCGTTCATTGACACAAGACTGTCAAGAATCTTCTCACGCTGTCTTCCTTTACCTTCCTTTTTGCAAATCTTTCCGGTTGTCACGACATGTTCTAGTTTTTGTCTTCTCATAACATGGCCAAAAAGACAGCCTTTTTCTAATGTTTGTGAAAAGTTGTCTTTGCGACTTAGCTTCCCTTAAAACGTCCTGATTGTTCATTTTGGTTGTGCAATTAATTTTCAGCATTCTTCTATAAAACCACTTCTCCAAGACTTCCAGGGATGTTTTCTCCTGTTTACTAATTGTCCAGGACTCGCAGCTGTATGTTAAAACTGGTTCTATGTAACATGCAAGAACTCTTTTTCTAACTTTCATGGACAGTGACTTATTGCACAAAATGTTCTTCATTTGATAGAATGCAGTTTTTGCTTGTCCTATTCTATTCTTTATCTCAGTGATGCATCCATCTGATGTTATCCATGTGCCTAGATATCTGAATTTCTGCTCTTGCCCCAAAATAACTTTACCTCGACACCGCAAGGAACCAGAGGAACATGATGAGATGAAATTAGATGAGTCAACGTCATTGGCACCTTGCCGTCTTGACAGACGATAGTTTGTAAGGGATGGAGTTATTGCCTCTCCATAGCACAAAGCCTGGGCTAAAATATAGAGATCATGTGTTGCCCATGCAGCATGATCCCTCTCTTGGCCTGCCTAGTTCACTCCAGAGGAAAGTTAACATCTATACATCTGGAACAAGACAAGTTGCAGAAGCTGCGGGATCAGCAAAGCAATGCTCTAACTGTCCGCCTGTCGGAGCTTCGATCCTAGTCCAGCCGCCAACCAAGGCTTAGGGCCTGGTCTGCCCTGCCATGACACTTTGTCTTTAGCTTGCATTTCCTCGCACCAGGGTAAGGCTTGTACCCTCCCAATTGCGCTCTTCCGCCCGAAGCCGTTGGCACAATGTGGGGTGTCGGGTGTGGTAAGCGCCGTCCAACGTTCGGCGCTAACAGAAAGCAGGTAGTACCGTCTACTGTTATACGGTAGCTCAGCCATATCTGACTAAGACCTGACACAACGTAACAATCCAATTTTCAGCTCGTTACCAAACTACGAAATCTATGCAAAGGGCTATAACTGTATAAAATATTTCTAGCCCCACATGTCTAAGCGGTAGTAACAACTCCGCCGCGGACCAAGCCCGACAGAAAGATTCCGATCATCAGAAATCGTCCCCCTCGCCGAATGTTCCAGCCTCTTTACTTTCTCGACACTTTCAGGGGGCGGGCGCACCTGAGTCATGACTCCCAAGTGTTTTTCTCCTGGGTGCGTTTGCATATCCACCGTCGAGTTGTTATGTATATATCTTATATCCCACATGTACACAACTATGTGCGTCTGCCCAGAAGCTATCCCGCCCTCGGGGAGGCAAACATTGTCCACCTACCAACATTATCACTGTATCTACCTGACCGCGGGAAAGCCAGCTTCTTTCCTCTGCCGTTTCCCGATGTCCTGACCTCTAGCTATGACCCAATATATTTGGTTGTAGCCATATCGTATTCTTCATACCCCATTCACAGCTTAAGGACCTGCCCTCCTGTACCCTCCAAGCGGAAGCCAGCTCTTCCCTTGCGCTAATTCTATTACAAGCTTGAGCTCGCCTGCCCTGACCTCTGCTGCGAGGTGTGATCCCGAAAGAGAAACAGAAAGAGATCATTCTAAATTGTAAATTGTCTTGGGGATAACAGATGTTCCACATTCGAACAATACCTGTGACTTTGTGTTTTAATTGTTTCAGCTTAAGTATTATTCATGTATTCACTTGATACGATATATATCTCTGCAGTATGCACCTGACGAGATACAATGAAATATGCCAGGTAATAAATCATGCAAAATGTTGTGTGTGGCTTCTGGAGTTGCAGTTTATTTCATGGCATATTTCAGGGCATCTCTCAGGTACATACTGCAGAGTTATATATCATGTGAAATGAATAGATAAATATATTTGGGTTGATATACATAACACACAGTCTCTGATGCTTTTTGAATTTAGGGAATTTCCTATCCCCATGGTAATCACAGATTTACTATAAAGTCTTTCTCTATGTGCAACAGTACTATCGGTGTTGGAACTCTTCGCTGGCTGCTGGGGATGGGGACGGAGCGCTTATGGGAATGCCCCGAATGCTGTGATGTCGATTCTTAAATCAATCAATCAATCAATCTCTATGTGCAACACTAGTTGTAAACAACTAGTAGTTAACACCTCAGCAAACTTATGTAATTATTATTTATCAAATATAGTAAATCAAATAAATCAATAAAAGAAATTAAACAAACAAAAATAAATTATCAGCAGTACTTTATTGATAGTATGTAAAACACATAAATTGTAACATATTTCATAGACATCCAATACATAAAATATAAACAAATACAGCAACAATAAAAGTGAATCCGGCAACAAAACAAATACACTCAATGAGAAACCAAGTACAGAGTTAACAAATAATCTCATTTATGTTAACCAATATTTAAAATCAGGTGCAAGTTTGCTTTAACTTTCCTGCGCAATATTAATTCACTAGTGTATGACTTTAAGACAGTGTCCATGCTTGGTACTGGTCGCAGGGTTTTCGTAAAAAATGCTATTTATAATTCATTGTTAGATTTCTGTATTGATGCGTCTATATTTGAATACTGGTGACAGTTGGTAAGTCACTGTGCTCACTTGTTGATACCTTGCTCACATTTCCCTCTGTTCTTCCTTTTTACTTTGTATATTTTTACATCGTTTTTTCAATGTCACCGGTTCTGTGGTGAAGGAGTTACGGATGCAGTTCGTAATCTCGCATACCGCTATCGAAACACATCTGCAGGTCATTTGGCAGCAGAGTGCATTGCGTTGATTTTCTTACAATTGTACGAGTGCTGGTCTTTAAAAGATTACTGAACGACAACTTCCAAGTAATCACATACAGCCAAAAATGCTGGGGTTGACTGCGATGTCCAGTAAAAGGGTATGCACCTAACTTCTCCCCCCCCCCCTCCCCCTCAATGTGTGTCCTATCCAGCACCAATATCTTTGCCCCACCTCTTGATTCTATGAAATTTCTGTAGTCCTCTTCATAAGCTCCACATGAGTGATTCGGTTATACTTCTTCTTCTTTGTTCGCCCGGAATATTTGTTTTGGAAGTACTTGCGTTGTGCCTGTTTACAGCAGAGCTGCGATATTTGCACCTTTCGGCCGACATATCCAACTTCTTTAGGCATTTGTTGATTGGGTTAACCTTTCTGGATGATTCTGTTATACTATTTTAGTCCTTCTGATCTGCGCAAGTACAGGTTACTGACTGTGTGTAGTTTATTAGCTAGATTTGTGTCATCCTTCATATTTCTGACCCATACAGCAATACTGATTTCCCATCTGTATAAGCAGGTCCGCATGGCCGAATGGATAAGAACGCGTGTTCTTACCAAACATCCCTTGTGCTGATGTCGGGGTAAGCGGTTCAACCCCTACACTGGACACCTGGACTGAAATGTTGACCTGACGTCCATGACTTTGGGACGTTAATTACAAGTACCTCTGAAGTCGGAGTGGGTTCGCCTGATGGCGAGGGACACTATAATAGGGAAAGCTAATCCACACGCAAAATTCAGTCCATCACTACTATAAATAGTACTACGCTAGTTTTTTGAGTCTCTGATCTATCTCGTGCCGGTCTCTCTGGCTGTGGGGTTACAACACTTTCTCTCTGTAATCCCGTTTATCACGCAGAGTCTCGCAGCGGAGCGAGAACTGAGGTGGTTCGACCCCCGCTCGTGACTTGCGGATACTGAGCCGGCCGCTCAGAAAGCAATGGCAAACTACTGAGCGTAATCTTGCCAAGAGATCAACAGACAGCTGAAAGATGCTGCTGTTGACAGCTAAGTCCTGTAAAAGGATACGCAAAACATTTTTTTTAGATCTATCTCGTAGTCCATTAACATTGCCGGGTCGATATCTGTTCGGGTCAGTCCGTTTATACTTCTTAGTTTTTCTACGAGCAGTATAAAGATCCCCTGCCGGCTTACTACACTTTGAGCTCAAAGCGAGTGAGTGCCAAAAAAAATCAAAAATCTGTACAAATCTCCCAGTGCTATGAAAGCTCACCTTGCCCTTTTGTTTTCTTATTTTAATAAACATATTAATCATTTTCCGCAAATCTTTGTTCACATTTTAAAAATAAAATAGTTGCATATCCGTTACAGAATGTCGCAGTCAACACCAGAATTTTACTGCCGTTGTTGATGTCTTGGCAATTGTTGCATTCAGTGGTTTGCCATTGCTTTTTGAATGACCGGCTCCCATACCAAGACGTTAAGACCAGTGCGACAAGTTCTGCTGCCAAATCGGTCACCGCTGTGTTTCGAACGTGGGTAAGCGGCATTACGAATCGCGTCCGCAACGCCATCGCCAGAGAGACCAGTCTTGATTAAATTGATAACTAAATAACTATAGTATTAATAGTATTTATTGCCGTAGTTGATTATGATGATGATGCAGTAGTAGAAATAGTAATAGTATTAACAGCAGGCATTGGAGAACATCACGACAACTGGAAAGATCAATAGGAAGAGAGGCAGAGGCAAACCAAGAGAAATGATGCTGGAAGGACTGAAAGGGTGGCATGGAGGAATATCATCAGCAGAGTTGATCCAGAACACCAAAGACGGAGATCTGTGACAAGACATAAACGCCTACATCAGATGACAGGGCACATGATATATATCATTATCTTTGTCTTTCCCAAACAATTTTTAGACCTAATTATTATGATTTCCCATCAAATATGTTTAATTAATTTTGCATCTGATCTCATGGAACATATCTCAGTTTAAGAAAATATTAATCAAATAACAAAAGAAACAAAGTAAATCCCAGCCTCATTTGTGAGCTTTTGCCTTTTGGACCGAGAAAAGCGCGTCCTTTGAGAAGAAATGGGGCAGCAAGTTTTGAACTGTTGTACGCTCATGTGTTCCGTCTGGCTTGGAGACAATAACGTGATAGTCGCCAAACTATAAATGAAATACACATAGCATGAATAAATAGTGACACATAACAATAACTTGATACAGAAATACCTCGCTGGTTTCTTTTTCATCAAGTGCCATGCCGATAAGCATGGGCAATCATGTATCGCCATCTCATACTGACACCTGAGTCGTGGATCAGCTCTGTTATCTTGTCCCGACCATACCATGTGGCCAAACCATCCAGATATTTACCTTTCTGCCATCCCCTTGTTCAATTACACTCAATCTTGATAGTCGTCACCAAGTTCTCCAGTTTATTTCTTCTCATACCATGCCCAATAAATCTTGACTTTCTATGTCTAATTTCTCTAATCAGTTTACAGATTTCATTTGTTTCTTGTAGGACTTGGTCATTGGTTTTTATGTCTGTCCATGCTTCTTTATACCAGTATAATTATGATTTTATTGCTTTTATTTCATAACTTAACAAAGCAGGATTATGATGTAGA
This sequence comes from Cepaea hortensis, assembly GCA_963921405.1. Lineage (NCBI taxonomy): Eukaryota > Metazoa > Mollusca > Gastropoda > Stylommatophora > Helicidae > Cepaea > Cepaea hortensis. Next base: position 7,068,539 of record OY992896.1, read on the forward strand.
GGTAAGGAATGTGATTCACAATCCTGCATACCATGTTCGAAACACAGTTGCAGGCGATTTGGAAGCAGACCGCCTTGCGCTGGTGTTTATACAATGGTATGAGTGCCGGTTGTTCAGAAAGCAATGGCAAACTACTGAACATAAACTTGCCTCGTAAATTACAAACAGCCAAAAATTGCTGAGGATGAATGCGACGTCCTGTAAAGGATATACAACTAAAAATATTTAACACGTTAAATAAATACTGGTAGCAGAGAAAAGCTAACACTGATACAAAACCAGTCCAGTCACCCACTGGTAGTAGCAACTACTAGAATTATTAGCAGGTGTGAGGGCTACTGCTGCTGCTGCAACTACTACCACTGCTGCTGCTACCACTACCACTGCTGCTGCTACTACTACCACTGCTGCTGCAACTACTACTACTGCTGCTGCTGCAACTACTACTACTGCTGCTGCTGCTGCAACTACTACCACTGCTGCTGCAACTACTACCACTGCTGCTGCAACTACTACTACTGCTGCTGCTGCAACTACTACTACTGCTGCTGCTGCTGCAACTACTACTACTGCTGCTGCTGCTGCAACTACTACTACTGCTGCTGCAACTACTACTACTGCTGCTGCTGCTATTACTACTACTGCTGCTGCTGCTGCTACTACTACTACTACTACTACTACTACTACTACTACTGCTGCTGCTGCTGCAACTACTACTACTGCTGCTGCAACTACTACTACTGCTGCTGCTGCTGCTGCTATTACTACTACTACAACAGCTGTTGCTACTACTACTTGTGACTCTACTACTATTACTTCTACTACTACAGATACTAATACTACTACTACAACTACTACAACAGTAACTACTACTACTACTACTACTACTACTACTACTACTACTACTACTGCTGCTGCTGCTGCGACTACTACTACTACTACTACTACTACTACTATACTACTACTACTACTACTACTACTACTACTATACTGCTACTACTACTACTACTACTACTACTACTACTACTACTACTACTACTACTACTACTACTACTACTACTACTACTGCTGCTGCTGCAACAACAACTAATAATAACACAATAACTACTATGTCACTTAATACTTTTCTTGCAATCTGACATCCATGTAATATCTTACCTCAACCATCACTTGGCGACAGGCACCACAAGGATATGTAAACTTTTCTTTCACATCGCTGAAACAGTGAAAGAGCAATCTTTAGTGTGATTCTTCCTAGCCCACAACTTCACTCCTTAGTTCATAGATTCTCTCTTCTACCTTGGAGCAGAGATGTGTCTTAAGGTCTTGTTTAGTCTTTCCTCTTCTATCCTGGGATGTGGAGGTACTTTACAGTCTTATTAAGTCATCTCTTTTCTAATCTGGGGTGTAGTGGTACATTAGTCTTGTTGTCTTTCCTTTTCTACCCGGGGGTGTAGAGATACCTTACAGTCTTGTTTAGTCTTTCCTCTTCTACCCTGGGATGTAGAGATACCTTACAGTCTTGTTTAGTCTTTCCTCTTCTACCCTGGGATATAGAGATACCTTACAGTCTTGTTTATTCTTTCCTCTTCTACCCTGGGATGTAGAGATACCTTACAGTCTTGTTTAGTCTTTCCTCTTCTACCCTGGGATATAGAGGTACCTTACAGTCTTGTTTAGTCTTTCCTCTTCTACCCTGGGATATAGAGGTACCTTACGGTCTTGTTTAGTCTTTCCTCTTCTACCCTGGGATATAGAGGTACCTTACGGTCTTGTTTAGTCTTTCCTCTTCTACCCTGGGATATAGAGGTACCTTACGGTCTTGTTTAGTCTTTCCTCTTCTACCCTGGGATATAGAGGTACCTTACTTTCTTGTTTAGTCTTTCCTCTTCTACCCTGGGATATAGAGGTACCTTACGGTCTTGTTTAGTCTTTCCTCTTCTACCCTGGGATATAGAGGTACCTTACGGTCTTGTTTAGTCTTTCCTCTTCTACCCTGGGATATAGAGGTACCTTACGGTCTTGTTTAGTCTTTCCTCTTCTACCCTGGGATATAGAGGTACCTTACGGTCTTGTTTAGTCTTTCCTCTTCTACCCTGGGATATAGAGGTACCTTACGGTCTTGTTTAGTCTTTCCTCTTCTACCCTGGGATATAGAGGTACCTTACGGTCTTGTTTAGTCTTTCCTCTTCTACCCTGGGATATAGAGGTACCTTACGGTCTTGTTTAGTCTTTCCTCTTCTACCCTGGGATATAGAGGTACCTTACAGTCTTGTTTAGTCTTTCCTCTTCTACCCTGGGATATAGAGGTACCTTACAGTCTTGTTTAGTCATCTCTTTTCTAATTTTGGGGTGTAGTGGTACATTAGTCTTGTTGTCTTTCCTTTTCTACCCGGGGGTGTAGAGGTGCTCACTACCTTGTTGTGTCTTTTCTCTTCTACCCTGGGGTTTTAAAGTACCTTGCAGTCTTGTTTAGTGTTTTGTCTTATACCCTAGGATGTAGAGCAGTGTTTCCCAACCTTTTTTGTACCATGCCCCACTTACGCCTTTCTAAAATTCATATTGCCCCCCTCCCCCGCCCCATGCACCCCCCCCCCCCCCCCCTCAACATATACATTATTTTTAATATTCAAAAATTGAAATGTTCACTAAAAAAACTTGAATGATAGGTTTTAGGAAGAAATCACTAGGTAATTATTGAGCAAATACAGTAAGTAAATTTTCAAAACATATATTGGAGAACTGAAATTCAAGTACAAAATAATTTTAATGGAAGATTTTTCTATATTATTTTAATTATTAGTAATTATTTATTATTTAAATTTAGTGAGATCCTTGCGCTTGATGCTTGCTGCAAAGAGATCTTATGTCAGGTTCCAATTTAGTTAACTTCAGTCTCAAGTCTCCCCATTTTGTTATATTCAGCAGATGTCTTCCATTTTCGAATTGCCCCCCTTAACAGTCAAATTGCCCCCCTGTGGGGCGTGGGCCCCACATTGGGAAACACTGATGTAGAGGTACCTTACAGTAATGTTTAGTCTTTCCTCTTCTACCCTAGGATGAATAGGTACCTTACAGTCTTGTTTAGTCTTTCTTCTTCTACTCTGGGATGTAGAGGTACCTTACAGTCTTGTTTAGTCTTTCTTCTTCTACTCTGGGATGTAGAGGTACCTTACAGTAATGTTTAGTCTTTCTTCTTCTACCCTGGGGTGTAGAGGTACCTTACAGTCTTGTTTAGACTTTCCTCTTCTACCCTGGGATGTAGAGGTACCTTACAGTCTTGTTTAGTCTTTCCTCTTCTACCCTGGGATGTAGAGGTGCCTTACAGTCTTGTTTAGTCTTTCTTCTTCTACCCTGGGATATAGAGGTACCTTACAGTCTTGTTTAGTCTTTCCTCTTCTACCCAGGGATGTAGAGGTACCTTACAGTCTTGTTTAGTCTGTCCTCTTCTACCCAGGGATGTAGAGGTACCTTACAGTCTTGTTTAGTCTTTCTTCTTCTACCCTGGGATGTAGAGGTACCTTACAGTAATGTTTAGTCTTTCCTCTTCTACCCTGGGATGTAGAGATACCTTACAGTCTTGTTTAGTCTTTCTTCTTCTACTCTGGGATGTAGAGATACCTTATAGTAATGTTTAGTCTTTCTTCTTCTACCCTGGGATGTAGAGGTACCTTACAGTAATGTTTAGTCTTTCTTCTTCTACTCTGGGATGTAGAGGTACCTTACAGTAATGTTTAGTCTTTCTTCTTCTACCCTGGGGTGTAGAGGTACCTTACAGTCTTGTTTAGACTTTCCTCTTCTACCCTGGGATGTAGTGGTACCTTACAGTCATGTTTAGTCTTTCCTCTTCTACCCTGGGATGTAGAGGTACCTTACAGTCTTATTTAGTCTCTCCCATTCTACCCTGGGATGTAGAGGTACCTTACAGTCTTGTTTAGTCTTTCCTCTTCTACCCTGGGATGTAGAGGTACCTTACATCTTGTTTAGTCTTTCCTCTTCTACCCTGGGATGTAGAGATACCTTACAGTTTTGTTTAGCCTTTTCTCTTCTACTCAGAGGTGTTGTCACTGTCTAGACTATACAGATGTAGTTTATGAGAAGAATGCTGAAAATATCGTGGACAGAGAAGATAATAAATGTATTGAGATCTACAGGTTTGACTAGGCCTTCCACAAAAACCTTAAGGAAAACACAAACACAATTTATGGAACACTCAGAAAATGTGGAACAGAGAAATTAGCCTAATTTGGGGAAAACATGAGGCAAGAGAGGCAGAGGATGACAGAGACATATGTATGTGGAAAGCTTCACAGATACAGTGCCAAACAGAATGTAAGCTTAGACCTAACAAAAATGGACGACAGAAAATGGGAAGTAGGGGTGTGTCACAGTTATGACTTAACAGTTGTTAATATGGTAGCTGACATGTTGTATTATATATCACATTAAAGGGGATTGTACAGGGAAAACTACGGTATTTATATTTTAACTAATGTTTGCTTTATCATCTGATGGCAGTTATGGTAAGTTCAAATAAGATGATTTATCATCCCATAGCAGTTATGGGAAATTCGAATAAGAAGATTTATTTATGATATTTGCTTTACAACAACAACATGAAGTTTAACATGACCTAACACTGAGGTTGTGTGTACACTAGGGAACATATTTACATGATAGATGACCCGGTTCCTTCCTCACCAAACAGCAAACAAAAGATTCATACAACCACAGATGCCAATTGTAGCATCTATTCAGATAAGTACTTACCTACTAATTGCTATAGCCTTGAACTTTCTGTGACCTTCAGAGACTGCCTTGACAATGGCGGTCCTCTCAGCACAGATGGTCAGAGAGTAGCAAACGTTTTCAACGTTACAACCTGTACAGTAACATCACAGGCATTGATTGGCATTTGTACAATATGATTGAAATGGGTTAGAGCTGAGGTAAATCTATGGAAATACAAACATATAAAAATATTAAGCCAGGGAAGGTTAACCAGGTCAACAAATGCCCACAGAAATCGGATGTGTCGGCCTAACGGCGCAAGAACGCAGCTCACTGTAAACAGGCACAACGCAATCACAACTCTGGATGAACGCAGAAGAAGAAGAAGAAGAAGAAGAAGAAGAAGAAGAAGAAGAAGAAGAAGAAGAAGAAGAAGAAGAAGAAGAAGAAGAAGAAGAAGAAGAAGAAGATATGAAGTGTAGGGCAGCTTTACAGAATATGATTACAGAAGACAAAGGACATTGTGGCCACTAGCCTTCATCAGAAAACAAACACAAGAAAACACAACTAAATATACATCATAGAGATACTGTAGGGTGTATTTTTAATGACTGTGAAGTGTTTGAAAATATTGCTTGTCCAAGTTTTGTATTCACCCTCTGTAAAGTTCATGCAACATAATAGGTAAATACAAAACTTAGACCGGCAATATTTTCAAACACTGCACGGTCATTAAAAACACACCCTGTATAACTGTGACTACTTTAAATGATCTAGTGCCAGAGGATAATATATCGCCAAATGTGACCTCGCATTTGTACAGAAGGATGATAAATTGACCGTGTTATTTTTTTCGTTTCATTTCGTGGTATCTTCCGCAATTTCAATGCTCATTGAACGGAAATTAACATGATAATATACTGTGTATTTTTAACGACTGTGCAGTTTTTGTAAATATTGCCGTTCCAAGTTTTGTATTTACCTATTATGTTGCATGAACTCCACAGAGGGCGAAGACAAAACATGGAACAGCAATATTTTCAAAACTTGCACAGTCATTAAAAATACACCCTGTACTTTTTCATTTGATTGTGCACCATGTTTGGTCCAAAGCTGCTGTTTGTTTGTTGCTGGATCAGTTAAAGGCGAAATAAAGGCAAAAAATGCAGATTGAAAATAATGGAGAAAATGACAACAAAAATGTGAGCTACTCATCTCAGAGTTTCAGAATGTGAAACAACAGTAGAATCATGGTGATGGTCAGCTTGTATAGCCTGCAGGGCCAGGATGTGAGATATGTAGGGAGAGGAGATGATGGGAGGGGAGCGGTCCAGTGAGCATGCAAGGTAAATGAGTTACGGTGTGTGTTTGCATGCGTGCGTGCGTACATGTCTGTGTGTGTATCTGTGTGTGTATGTGATGCATGATGATGGGGTGGGAGGCAGACAACGGCAGTACAAGTAGAGAAAGTTAAGATAGATAAAAGTAAAGGTAGAGTGAACTGTCAGGGTGTGAAAAGTAGGATAAAAGTAAGATACAAATAACAATCAATAAAGTATCTTAACATGGCAGTAGTAGTAGCAGCAGCAGCAGTAGTAGTAGTAGTAGTAATAGTAGTAGTAGTAGTAGTAGTAGTAGTAGTAGTAGTAGTAGTAGTAGTAGTAGTAGTAGTAGTAGTAGTAGAAGTGGTAGTGGTGGTGGTGGTGGTGATGGTGGTGGTGGTGGTGTTAGTAGAAGTGATGGTGGTGGTAGTAGTAGTACTAGTAGTTGTAGTAGTGGTAGTAGTAGTACTAGTAGTTGTAGTAGTGGTAGTAGTAGTACTAGTAGTTGTAGTAGTGGTAGTAGTAGTACTAGTAGTTGTAGTAGTGGTAGTAGTAGTGGTTGTGGCAGTAGTACTAGTAGTAGTAGTAGTAGTAGTGGTGGTGGCAGTAGTAGTAGTAGTGGTAGTAGTAGTAGTAGTAGTAGTAGTAGTAGTAGTTGCAGTAGTAGTGGTGGTAGTACTAGTAGTAGTAGTAGTAGTAGTAGTAGTAGTAGTAGTAGTAGTAGTAGTAGTAGCAGCAGCAGCAGCAGCAGCAATAGCAGCAGCAGCAGTAGTAGTAGTAGTAGCAGCAGCAGCAGCAGTAGTAGTAGTAGTAGTAGTAGTAGTAGTAGTAGTAGTAGTAGTAGTAGTAGTAGTAGTAGTAGTAGTAGTAGAAGTAGTAATTAAAGTAGTAGTAGTAGTAGTAGTAGTAGTAGTAGTAGTAGTAGTAGTAGTAGTAGTAGTAGTAGTAGTAGTAGCAGCAGCAGCAGCAGCAGTAGTAGTAGTAGTAGTAGTAGTAGTAGTAGTAGTAGTAGTAGTAGTAGTTGCAGTAGTAGTGGTGGTAGTACTAGTAGTAGTAGTAGTAGTAGTAGTAGCAGCAGCAGCAGCAGCAGCAATAGCAGCAGCAGCAGTAGTAGTAGTAGTAGCAGCAGCAGCAGCAGTAGTAGTAGTAGTAGTAGCAGTAACACTAGTAGTAGTAGTAGTGTCACGAGCTCGCCATGAGTTAACCAGATAATGATAATACCGACGTTTGCTTGGCGTATATTTTCTAGGCCACAACAGTCGTACTAACAAAGTAAACACAGCTGCACGGGTTACATCGGGGCAGCACATATACACATTTGGTGGTCAGTGAGAATGAATGGATACACCGCGTTGGCAGTTTATAAACATTTAGAATCACATAGCCTTGCCCGGCTCAGTACACGGAACAGCCCTGTCTGTCAGTTATAGTTCCGGACATCAGGTGAAATGGCTGCTGGGATTGTCACCACTGAACAGAAGATTGACAGTTTATCAAAAGGTCGGAAGTGCCCGACTAGGGAGAAAACAGTGCATCTGTCAAGTCTTAGTTCCGGAACATCAAGAAGATTGACGGCTGGTTACTGGCAACTGTGTTGGGAGTATACAGGAACTCGCTGGCTTGTTTTGGAGGTCAAAACCAGTGATGACAAATCTAACATTAATGGAGCCAGGGAGGATGGATCCCTGACAGGGGATGATCTGCCAATGTGCCACCTGTGTGGGGGCATAAAGGAGAACGTCACGTGGCCAACTTTGGTAGGTTGCCATATAAACCCGAGTTGGGGCCAACTAGGGGGACTTGAAAATGTGGCTCTAGTCGGAGTGAAAGGCACTGCAGTGCTTAGTGGAAATAATATCTACCGTGTGTTAATTAGTGACTTAATTTTACACGTGCCTATAATGGCAGATGTAGATATGATTGATAGGACTGCAGTAGTGCCATTTAAGGTATAACCTATTATAATATTAGTTCTACTTAATATAGACTGTGGCCTTGTTAAACTATAGTGTGATGATTAGCACTGTTAGTGGAAACTAGTTAGAGTAGAATAGTGATATTAACTCTGCTAGTTAAGAATAGATTAGTGAAGTGTTGATAAGCTTTACTAGTTGAGAATTGAGTAATGAGGGATAATTGGGATCTTCCCGTAGGTGTCCCTGGTGGGCGGGGTTCCGCATTCTGTTTGCTGATTTTTTCTTTGTCATAGCCTGATTCGGCTCTAGGTGGGTAGCTAATCTGCTCTATGACTAAGTCTAGTTAGCTAAAGATCATTAGGCAAGGTGATAGGCTTACACTCAGCCGAAAGGATCAGTGACTAGTACTATCACCAGATGTGTTGTTTCTATCCTAGGTTCCCTACCAGATCCAAGGAAACTCAACAAGTTTTTGGGAAAGATACAAATCCCATTCGGAAGAACACCAGGTCAACAATCAATAAAGTTGCATACAGAACGTAACTAAAGCTAGAAGGAAGTTGATTCACCAAAGAGAGTGATGATTACTGATGCACCACACATCAGGCAGTAGTAACGAACTGAAAACATTAAGTCTAATAATTACATAGTGTGATATAATCTCGTGTAATAGAACACAAGACTTGGTACTTGAGGCTAGATAGACACGAGGGAGGATCCAGTACAGTAACAATTAACATTAATCTGTGTACACACTACAAAGGACTTGTGCAGTTTTTTTTAAGGAACGATAGGAACGGACATGGTGTAGGGTGCAACCGGTCCATGATTAACTGTTAATACCACCGGTGTCTATTTTGGATGTTCATGAAATGGGATTACCAGAGGTCTACAGAGGCAAATCAGTATCCAGCAGGATGGTTTCGGCGCTGGGTGAGAAGTACATGTTCTGACGTAACGTGCTGTGGTCTATCCTTGCTGGGATCAGCTGACTGGGTTGTTGTCTGAGAGTCCGATTCTACACACTTTATAGAACACGTCACACATTTTCTTCACATACACGTCTCATATACGTTACACTTTTCTTTTAATAAATTAATCTTTATTAATTTTTAGAAGCAGGAGTTGTTGAGTATGTTGCGTTGGGGAAGTATGAGAAGGGGGCATAGTACGACAGTGAGAGAGTGATAGGAAAAGGTGTCCATAGGCTGATGGAGTGTGTTGGACGGAAGCTGGTGGATTCTCCAGAATATTGAGAGGAAAAAAATATTATAATGTGGGTGTCGACTCTCTTCACTCCAGGGACGACACTGTAAAGGAGGACACGACATTATTGGGGGCTCGATAACGGGATCTTTGGACAGCGGGATCTCTCGTAAACGGGATCTTTGGACAGCGGGATCTCTCGTAAACGGGATCTTTGGACAGCGGGATCTCCCGTAAACGGAATCATTGGACAGCGAGATCTCCTGCAAGCAGGAACCTTTGACAGTGGGATCTTCTGACAACAGGGTCTTTGGACACGGGATCCTTAGTTATAAGAGGGAGATATCATTTTGGAGAATCCAGCTAGAGTGAATGTGGATAGGGGTTAGGACTAATTAATATCTTACCTGTTCACACTTCACACGTCTGCATAGGTCTGTGGTCCTGATTCTACTCTTGTCACTGAGTGAATGTGCGGTTTGTAGTAATATCTAGATTTATAGTACTTGTTCATATAGTAATTTGCAGTTATATTGTACTCAACCTGCTAGCTTACCTCTCTGTATAATGGCCACCCCTAAACTTACCACGTTAGAATTAAGGGCAAAGGGGGAAGACATGGGACTGTCGGGGTCTGCTCTAACGGATTATATACAGGAAGTGGAGAGAGAGTATCGTCAAGCAGAAAGGGAAGATCGAAAGGCCGAGTTGGAATTGAGAAGGATGGAATTGGAAGCTGAGTAATCAGCTAAGAAATTGGAAGCTGAGCAGGCAGCTAGGAAATTTGAAGCTGAGCAAGCAGCTAGGAAATTAGAAGCTGAACAGGAAGCACAGAAAAGGGAGCACGAGTACCGGATGAGGGAACTCGAGTTGAAGAGTCAATCTAATGGAGAAACTGAGGGAGCAGTTGGAGGTTCCTCCATCCCAGGATCAACCCCAGTAGGTGGATATGGGTACCAGGCTATGAAGTTTCCTTTAGCGGTCTACGAGGAGGACAAAGAGAAGATTGACCAGTACCTTCAACGCTTCAAGGCTATGTCAGTTGCTATGGGTCTGGAGCGTAACAAATGGAATCTTAAGCTATCCCAGGGTTTACGCGGGACCGGATACGAGGTTTATTCTCGCCTGCCACCAGGACATGAGAACAATTATGACGAGTTAAAGACGGCTCTGCTGAAACGATTCGAGGTTACGTCACATACCTACCGGAAAAAATTTCGAGCAGCGAAACGAGAACCGGGGGAGTTGTTTGCCGCCTACAGTTTGCGTCTAAAATCTTATCTCCATAAGTGGATGGATTTGGCTGGGTTCGCACATGACTATGAGAGTCTGGAAGAGCTCATGGTGGTCGACCAGTTGAAGAAGCAAATGTCTAAACCTCTCAGGACGTTCCTGGGAGAACAAGGAGCGGAACGTATTGACCTCGTGACTAAATTAGCAGAACGGTTCGTCGAAGTACATGGGGAGGCAGGGGAAAACCTTTCCACCAACTCCAAAAGTCAAGAGAAACATGACAAGAAGAAAACCAAAAACTCAGGAACAAAAAAGTGGGAACCTTATGTGCAAAAATCAGAGGATAGTTCAGAGAAGAAGAAGGAGGGAAGCAAGAGCACTTCAAGCTCTACACCAAAACGACCGTGGTCGGAGAAGTGGTGTTCAATTTGTAAGTCACCCTCTCACAATACGAGGGACTGCAAATCGAAGGCTAAGAACCCTCACTTCGCAGCATGTCAAGTGACTTCCAAGGAGGTTGTCACGGAAAATGCCAAGGTCAACAAGGAAGCTCGCCACCAGGAGAGCTCACTCAAGTCTGGCAATAGAAAATCTAGGACAGGGAAATGGTGCAACCAATGCCAGTCGAATACGCACAATGCTATTGACTGCAGAGGAGAGTCAGGAGACACTCAATTCGTCGTGTGCCCCGGGAAACCTAAGGTGGAGCCCACCGAACAGGTCGAGGCCGAGGAAGAGACTCCAGACCAGGAAAAACCACCTGTAGTGGAATTGGTAGAGGTTAACGGTCGTCAAGTGGAGTGTTTATACGACACAGGACTGGACGGGGAGGCCGTGATTTCTGCGGATCTGGTACATCCAGAACAATTCACAGGTGAAACCTTGGATATACAGCCTGCACAGAAGAGTGCTGTAACCATGAAGTTGACCATTGCTAATGTGGAGATTCGGTCAAGGTACGTCACCGGCACCATCAAGGCCGCTGTATTGACCGATCCCATTTTTCCAGTCATCCTAGGTTGCCGGTATGTCTTTCTGGGAATGCCCAGGGAGCCAATTTATATGGGAGCAATGCAGACTCGCTCTCAGACGAGAACGGAAGAGGCAGACGCAATTGTGACTAACCCAATGCCGGGGGAGCTACGAACTGCCCAGAGTGAGGATGATACTTTACGTCCTTGCTACAAAAAGCTGCAGAAAAGTGCTGATCCACCAGGACGGGGGCAGTACTACATGAAGAATAGGATACTCTACAGGTGAGCAGGAAGGGGAGACAACCTATACGGTCAGTTGGTCGTCCCGAAAGCTCACCGGTCCCAGATTCTTCATATGGGGCATACCATCTCCTTTAGTGGACACATGGGTATAGCCGCCACCATGCAGCGAATTTCCTGCCATTACTATTGGCCGGGAATGACAGATGATGTGCGTCGGTATGTGAAGTCATGCCCTGAGTGCCAGAGGGTGGCACCGAAACACTGGACAGCACCGGTGGTGTTGGGTGAGATGCCCATCATGAACTCTCCTTTCGAGAGGGTAGCCATCGATATCGTGGGTCCACTTCCCAGGACTAGGAAGAGGAACATGTATATACTCACAATGGTGGATTGCTGTACAATGTGGGGTGAGGCTATACCGTTGACCACGATTGACTCGAAAAGAGTGGCGGACGCACTGATGGAGGCCTTTACCAGATTAGGCTTTCCGGATCAAATTCTGACGGACAATGGATCTCAGTTTTGTGGAAAACTCATGGAGGAGGTATTTAGGGTGTTTCACTCTAACCACATACATACCAGCCCTTACCACCCTCAAGCCAATGGACAAGTAGAGCGTTTCAACGGCACGTTGATGACAATGCTCAGGAAACTAGCGCAGGAAAAACCTGATAGGTGGGATGAATATATCCCAGCCGCACTCTTTGCCTATCGGGAAGTTCCTCATGGCTCAACAGGACTACCACCCGCTACGTTGCTGTTTGGTAGTCCAATCAAAGGACCGTTGGAAGCCATGTTGAGGAGTTGGACTGAAGAGGGGACGTCAGAAGAAGTGATCTCATCCTATCAATACGTGGAGGAACTGAAAGAAAAACTCCACAAGGGATGGACTCTGGCAAATCAAAACTTGAAAAAGGCCAGGAAAAGACATGTGGCTTACTACAACCGTAGGTCTAAAGAAAGATCTCTAGAGGTGGGAGATAAAGTCTTGTTGCTACTCCCAACGGGAAACAACAAACTGGAGATAGGTTGGCAAGGACCATTTCCCGTGGAAAGGGTGATATCCAGAACCAACTATCAGATCCGGATCCGGGGAAAGTCGAAGATTTTCCATATCAATCTCTTGCGGAAATACGAAGAGAGACCCGGAGACAAGGCAGCGCACCTCATGGCAATGGCAGTTGCAGTGGAGACAGAAGTGGGAACCAGCGAGGGCAGGGAATATCCCTTGGTACACCAGGAAACCTATAGGGATGTGAAAGTGAACCCTGATCTGACCTCCCAGGAGAGGGAAAGGATAACCCAGGTTCTCAAGTCTCATAAGGAGATACTGACTGATAAACCAGGACGAACAAGGTTGGTTGAGTTCGAGATGACTGTGACCACCCAGGAGCCTGTTCGCCAAAAGGTTTACCCAGTGCCATTCTCTAAAGAAAAGGCCCTGGAGGAGGAAATAAAAAAACTGCTGGAGGATGACGTGATTGCACCATCCACATCCCCATACAATGCGGGGGTAGTTTTGTTACGCAAACCAAGTGGAGAACACCGGTTGTGTATAGACTACCGACTTCTGAACAGTCACACACAATTTCAGGTGGAACCTTTGCCGAATCCAACTCAGTTATTCGCTAGGCTCCATAAGGCTCGGTACTTTTCAAAGGTGGATCTGAGTCGGGGGTACTATCAGATACCAGTCAAACCGGAGATTCGACCACTGTTAGCTTTCAGTACACCCAGTGGACACTACGAATTCAAAGTCATGCCCTTTGGACTCAGCAATGCACCCAGTGTGTTTACACGCATGATGAGGACTTTACTAGATCCGTTACAGGATCCATCCATCATCTCATTCATGGATGATATTCTGATTTCCAGTGACAGATTGGATGACCACTTACAATCCTTGGAGAGAGTGTTTAATAGGCTCAAGGAAGCAGGGCTTACTGCTCGTCCAACCAAGTGCATGATTGGTTACCAAACTCTGGAATTTCTAGGTCACACCATCACTCCAGGACACATTGTTCCAGAAGAGAAGAACCTGGAGAAAATCAGAAATGCACCAAGGCCAAAAACGAAGAAGGATGTGCGATCTTTTCTCTCGTTGTGTGGGTTCTACCACAAATTTATCCCACATTTCACGGAATTGGGAGCTCCGTTGACGGAAACCTTGAAAAAGGGATTCCCGGACCAAATCATTTGGACACCAGAATGTGAGAATGCCTATAGTCAGTTAAAGGAGGCCTTGGTCAGCAAACCTGTATTACAGCTCCCTGACCTTTCCAAACAATTTGTGTTGAGAACAGATGCGAGTGCGATTGGAATTGGAGCCGCTTTGTTACAGGAAGGAAAAGACGATGCTTCGGTTTTGAAACCTGTGGCATACGCAAGTAAGAAATTACTACAGGCGGAGAGGAATTATTCAACCGTCGAGAGAGAGTGCTTGTCCCTCGTATGGGCAGTGCAAAAATTTCAGCCATATTTGTATGGAGTTAAGTTTCGAGTCCAGTCGGATCTTCAGCCCCTGATGTTCCTGGCTACTTCTCAGAAGCTCAACGCACGTTTGATGCGGTGGTCGTTGTTACTTCAACCTTATAATTTCACAGTGGAGTACATTCCTGGGAAGGAAAATGTTGGAGCGGACTTCTTGTCAAGACACCCAGCTCCTGAAGAAGAGGAATGAATCATCTGGATTTAACTCATGGTGGAGAAGAGTGAGATGGACTACTCTCTTAAGAGGGGGCCTATGTCACGAGCTCGCCATGAGTTAACCAGATAATGATAATACCGACGTTTGCTTGGCGTATATTTTCTAGGCCACAACAGTCGTACTAACAGAGTAAACACAGCTGCACGGGTTACATCGGGGCAGCACATATACACATTTGGTGGTCAGTGAGAATGAATGGATACACCGCGTTGGCAGTTTATAAACATTTAGAATCACATAGCCTTGCCCGGCTCAGTACACGGAACAGCCCTGTCTGTCAGTTATAGTTCCGGACATCAGGTGAAATGGCTGCTGGGATTGTCACCACTGAACAGAAGAATGACAGTTTATCAACAGGTCGGAAGTGCCCGACTAGGGAGAAAACAGTGCATCTGTCAAGTCTTAGTTCCGGAACATCAAGAAGATTGACGGCTGGTTACTGGCAACTGTGTTGGGAGTATACAGGAACTCGCTGGCTTGTTTTGGAGGTCAAAACCAGTGATGACAAATCTAACATTAATGGAGCCAGGGAGGATGGATCCCTGACAGGGGATGATCTGCCAATGTGCCACCTGTGTGGGGGCATAAAGGAGAACGTCACGTGGCCAACTTTGGTAGGTTGCCATATAAACCCGAGTTGGGGCAAATAGGGGGACTTGAAAATGTGGCTCTAGTCGGAGTGAAAGGCACTGCAGTGCTTAGTGGAAATAATATCTACCGTGTGTTAATTAGTGACTTAATTTTACACGTGCCTATAATGGCA
>OY992896.1:7088633-7253633 GCA_963921405.1 Cepaea hortensis
CCATGTTTGACATTGGTAGCATAATGTCGGTCGAAAAAATTGTTCTTGAAATAAAACGCTGACATTTCTAATTGGCGGTGATGACAAGTTCATTAATATTCTTGGCCAGCGTTTTTGAGTCGTGACATAAATTAATTAGGCTGTGACGACAGACAAGAGTCCTGTAACTTGCGATATTGCAGCACCCAGTGATGTCTTCTGTACAACACTAGGCACCGTAACAGTCTTTCTAATATGTCTGTCTGTCATAAGCCTCATGTCCTACCTCGGCGTCTGGCGTGTGTAAATTATATCATCATCATCATCATCATCATCATCATCATCATCATCATCATCATCATCATCATCGTCGTTATTATCATCATCATCTTCCACTGTTGCCGTCAAGCTTCGTGGAGAGGAATAGTTAGCTGTTCCAGAGCCCGATAGGTGGCACTGGATAGTGTCATTCCGTGTGATTGTACAATGTCTTTGATGTCGTCAATTCATTTTCTTCTCTGATGTCCTCTTGCTCTCGTAGCAGATGTTCTCTGATGTAGGGCCAGTGCTGCTAATTGATGGTGTTGCATTCTAACGAGATGGTCGAACCATTTGATCTTCTGTTTCCCAATTAGGCAATATATGTGTCACAAGGTAGTTATCCCATTGTCTGTCTGATAACATCATTTCTTAGTCAGTCTCCGATAGTTAAGTTGGCAGCTCTGCTCAAGCATCTCATCTCGCAGGTGTTGATTTTGCGTTCGCTTGTTCGGCGTGTTTCCGATGTGAGAGCTGAAAGAGTCCCGCTTCTCTTTCATTCCCCCCCCCCCCACAATTCTTGAGAAATAGTTAAGTTAGTTGCATGTCCTTTACAGGACGTCGCAGTCAACCTCAGCGGTTTTTTTTTGGGGGGGGGGGGGGGGAGAGACAGAGAGGGGGGGGGGGGATGTTTGTGAATTCTTGGCAAGTTTACGTTCTGTAGTTTTCCATTGAGTTCTGAACGATCGGCACCCATTGTTTTCGATGGGAACCAACACAAAGCTTCCAAACCACCCGCGTATGTGTATCGAACGCGGTATGGGGGATTGCGTAATCTCGTAATCCCTTTCGCCTCAGAGTCCGTTGAGCAATAGTACGTCTTATCTTATCTTATTCCTTTTGTACCTTGCGGTGAAGTGGTGAAGCATAAACAGCGGGAGAATGCCTGTTTATGCATACAGTATATCGCGATTCCCGTGGACTCTCCTCTGTCCATCGTTTACGTGGTTGGCCTCGTATTCTAGTTCCATTTAATCTGTACATCATTGCTTGTTGTGGTGGTATACTGTCAGTTGGTAGCCTAGTTATATGGCCGAACCATTTAACGTGGGGGATGAGTGGTCTCGAGGTATGGTGTCCGTCTCGAGTCTCTATAATTCAGTCGAGGCGAGGTGTTGTGCTACGGAGAGATATAACTCCATTTTTACAAACTATCGTCTGTCAAGACTGCAAGGTGTCAGTCAATTTTTTTTTTTTAAATTCGCATATCCTTTTACAGGACATCGCTGTCAACATCAGCATCTTTCAGCTGTCTGTTGATTTCTTGGCAAGATTACGCTCAGTAGTTTGCCATTACTTTCTGAGCGGCCGGCTCAGTTATCCCGCAAGTCACCAGCGGGAGACGAACCGCTCCCAGTTCTCGCCCGCTACGAGACTGCGTGATAAACGGGATTACGGAGAAAGTGGTGTAACCCCTCGGCCAGAGAGACCGGCGTCAGTCAATTACCCTAAGGAAATGCAAAACGGACACATAATCAGACTGCTTCTGTTACCATTAGTACTGGGACTCTTCGCCGGCTGTTGAAGATGAGCACAAAGCACCCATGGGAATGTCATGAGTGCTGTGATGTCGGTTCTTGACTCAGCTCGACTTAGTCAGTCAGTCAGTTAGTCAGTCAGTCAGTCAGTTAGTTGACAAAGTACCTGCAGTCCCAATGCATATGGAACCATTTAATCAATCAATCAATCAATCAATCATGTGCCATGCCGGAAAGCGTGGGCGGTCATGACTCGCCATTTCACTCGATCACCAGAGTCGTGGATCCGCTCAGTGTTCCTGTCTCGTCCATGCCACGTGGCCAAGCCATCTAGGTATTTTCCTCTCGGTCTTCCTCTTGGTCTGTTCCCTTCGATCTTGCCAGTTGTCACTAAGTTCTCCAATCCATTTTTATCCATCCATTTTATCAATCCATTTTAATCTATAAGTGCTAAGTATCTCCCTCAGCTAGTAGTGGCTGCTGGCGACACCAGTCCTCTGTTGGTTTCACGTTCAACATAAACAGAAAACAGAATCAAGACAGGAAACGAGTGAAGTTGAACGAAGAATTAACAACCGAACTGATCCTAGCACGAAACCCAAATGGCCAACCATACAAAAGAAAACAAAACGACAAACTCAATTTTAGTCATATTAACGACCAATAAAGATGCATACGTCACACAAGAAACATGAACGCCTACCTTGATGGTATTTGTCTGCTTGCTAGGCCCGACCAGGTTTTGTTAAGTCAACAGTTAAGAGACGAACCGACCACAAAAAGGCTGAAGCACGTTGTACTTTGTACACACCAGCAGATACGAGGCAGTACACGACCTGGTCTAATCACGTGACCACTTGAAGCGCGAGAAGCAAAAACTCTTGTCAGTTGATGCAGACAGATAACTGTGCGTATATATGGGCATTCCCCATGTCAATTAAGTCAAGGCTGTGCATTTTATACTCAAGTTAATGATGTCAGCGCTTCTATTATAAGTGTTCGTGGAAAAACCGGCTCAGTGGGACTAAATGATTTCAATACCAGTCCTTGTGAAGACTAGTTTAGTATAGCCGACGGATCAACATCACGACACACGGGTGTAACCCATCAGTGCTCCGTTCTACTCATAACTCAGGCCTGAGTCCGTAGAATCTCAGCTCAGTGCACGAACTCTGTAGCATCGGCGAGGATCCTGAACTACTTTGTGTAGATTTTTAACTCGAAATGTTGCCCGGGCAGCGCCGTTATGCTACTCTTTTTCGATTTCCATCTGACTGCCAATGGATGTTTTTACATGCGCAACAATACATACGTGCGTTCGATCTTACTACCCAGAGGCCAGGGGAAATTTTGTTACTAGAATTCCACGTAAAAAATCTCGGGGCTTGAATCCGGGACCTCCAGTACTCGAGGCAGACACCATACTTCGAGACCACGAGGACTTTGAGAGTTCAAGACCAGTCCTGTTAAAGTAAGCAAGGAATAACTGGGTGGCTACAAAACCTAGCAGGTCCTCCCCAGTACCGGTCCTCCCCAATACCGGTCCTCAGGATCAATTCAACGCAGTAATGAAAACGCCAGTCATCGTGAGCCCCATAAGACCCAACCGAGCCCAAAGAGCAGTTAGTTAGTTGCATATCCTTTACAGGACGTAGCAGTCAACCCCAGCATATTTTGTCTGTGTGCGCAAGGTTACCTTCAGTAGTTTGCCATTGTTTTTCTGAACGACAGGCACTTATACCATTATATCCAAACCAACGCAAGTCTGCTTCTATATCACCCGCAGCTGTGTTTCGAGCGCGGTATGCGGAATTACGACTCCAGTCAGGTATATGCAGAAGAAAACAGTGTTTAATAGATTATTATTTGTTGCCTAGCCTCTTAGATCCACATACATTTGTCACTGTCATCCTCTGCTGTTCTTGTCTATTTTTCTCCACATATGGTTAATTTCTCCAGTCCACTCCTTCTGTTGATCTCCTCCATGCAAATGTCTTTTTCTGATAGTTTCTATAAATCATCTTCTAACCCACGCAGTTCCTCTGCAACTACACACCTAAAACCTAAGAGATATGTGGAATTCAAAAACTCGTTGTAAACAGGAAGTTTAGTTTCGTGTTTAGAAACCGAAACCAGGCTTTTCCTAGGAACTGTCTAAAAATAAATATTGTGTCATTTATTTTACTTGACTTTCACATTTTGCGGTGTTTTGGTTTTTATGTCTGGTACCAGCAGGCGCGTTGACGAAACGGTTAGGAATCTGTGTTGACAAGGGTATCAGTGCGGTGGGACGAAGGTTCGCTACCTGGACTGGTCGCTTGCTGCAGGAGGGGACAAACCGGCCACCTATTCCCATGTACACGCAGTCCCAGAAAATGTGATGGTTCTATCACAGCACCGACTCATAGCGAGTTCCTGCCTCAAGACTTATTTTTGTTTAAAAATCGTGTAAGGCCTGTGTCTGTGACTTGGGGAGTAGTTAATGCGGTTTCACAATCTCCCATCATGTCGAGTCGAGGTTCGAAATCAGCCGCGGGCGATTTGGAAGTAGAGCGCTTTGCGTTGATTTCGATGGTATGAACGTCGGCCGTTCAGAAAGCAATGGCAAACTACTGAACGTAAAAATTGCCCAGTAAATCACAAACGCCCAATAAATACTGGGGTTGACTGCGACGTCATGAAAAGGACATGCAACTCATCTTCATGTTCCTTGCCAGTGTAGCTGAGGGGTCAAAGTGCAAAGGGTTGACGTGACCAGGTCAGTGTGCCACATACTATCCTCAAATCACCAGGCCAGTATTCATGGGTCAGGTCGAAACATCAGTAACTAAACCTAGGATTGGGTAGGCGGACACAGGAAATCAAACTTCTTCTTCTTCTTCGTTCATCCGGAGTTTTTTTTCGGACGTGATTGCGTTGTGCCTGTTTACAGCAGAGCTGCGTTCTTGCGCCGTTAGGCCGACACATCCGACTTCTGCGGGCATTTGTTGACCGGGTTAACCTTCCCGGGGGTTTCTTAGGACGTTAGACTCTCACTGTTGTGGTGTTATCTCCCATCCCAGCTGGCCCATATAGATCAGCCAAAGGCATCCTGGTCGGCCCTCAAGGGAAGGCAGGGGCAGACCATGGGCATTCCCCGCCATCCAAGGAGGCTTCCATAATTGCAGAGCCATCACACAGCGCTCTGGTACTGGGCTCACCCAAGGAATCGTCACGTCCTGCACATGGCTGCTTAGCCTCACTTCCGTATATTGGGCCTTCCGTTCACCATAGGCTGTTCTTCCAGAAACCAGAAGAATGCAGTTTGCAGATGACATCCACACAGTGAGCTTTCGATTCGGACTTTCCACGTAATGGATTTACTATCCAAGCAATATTCCATTTTGTGCCACTAGGACACTTTTTTCACCTTTTATGAAGCCCACACAGTGAGCTTTCGATTCGGACTTTCCACGAAATGGATTTGCTATCCAAGCAATATTCCATTTCATGCCTCTGGGAGGCTTGTGTAACCGACATGCCTGTGGTATGAAGTGTGGCAGTCTAAATACTTCTTCATGTATATTTAAATGTCAACCTGAATGTAGTTAAAGTAAGCTGCAGTCAACCTGAGCTTGTTGATATCTCCATAGAGCTTGTCCTCGAATGAAGCAGGTGTGGGCCAAAATATCTTTCTCTGTTCTGCATATATTGGGCACTCTTGCAGCAAATGTTTAGCTGTCATTTTACCAGTTCCACAATTACATTCATCTGTATCTCCTATCTTTAGTTTGTTGAACAAGTGGTATTTCAGCCTGTTATGTCCTGTGCGGAGTCTGAAGATTGCTACTTGTTCTCTTCGGTCGAGTTTGTAATATGCATCATCCTTCTGGTGGCCTGGATGCTCTGATTCCCATTTGGTTCTATAAGTGCTTTTTATCAACCTCTTTGCCTCATTATAGGTTATGTCTATGTCAGGCTGTGGTAGTCGTCCGCCCTCTTTTGCCAGTCTGTCAGCCTCTTCATTTCCAGGTATACTGCAATGTGATGGGATCCACTGTATTACAACTTTTTTGGATTTCTGGCATAGACCATGGAGTGCTGCTCTTAGGTCAGCTATTTCTGTGCTGTTATTGCTCTTCAGTATTGAGACAGCTGACTTTGCATCTGTAAAGATAGCTATTTGCGTCTCTTTTTTTTTCCTCCATCAAGAGCATTTCTGCTGCAGTTTTCAGAGCCTCTACCTCCGCTTTGAAGTTACTTGAAAACTTTCCAGTTGCCACTGAATGTGTTTTTTTCACTCCATTTTTTAAATTTAGGAGAATTCCTCCTCCTCCATTCTCTACTGAATTTTTGGCTGATCCATCTGTATATGCATGGGTCCAATTGCTGCTTGGGTAATGTTCTTTTATGTAGTTTAGGGTTATTTCTCTTCTTTCGGTTTCATGCTGAGTGTTCTTTTTCTCAATACCAGGAATGTTTTCTATCATCTCAGGCAGTTGCTGCTGTCTCCAAGCTGGAAACTTGTCTGCATTGTAAATGGATTTGACTGTTGATATGTTAAGTATGGGATCTGCCCTAATCTTTCGTTTTGCAGTTTCTACAAAGTTGCTACGCTTCAGTCTTCCCTTTCCAAAACCACTAAACCTTTTATACATAGGGTGGTCTGTCAATCTTCTAAATTTTTCAGCTTGTTGCTGGGCTCTGCTATCTCTTCTATCCTGCATTGGTTGTAAACAAGTGATCTTTTCTAATTCATTAATAGGCGTTGTCTTCAGGCTTCCAGTTATGATTCGCATTCCTTGATTTTGGACTCTACTTATTTTGTTAAAGTTTGACTTAGCTGCTGTTGCCCAAGCTGCAATGCCATATTCCAGTACTGGCCTCACCCGTCCAGTATATAACTTCTTGAGAACTTTCTCATCTGCTCCCCACGTTGTACCAGCAAGCTTTTTCATGATTGCCATTCTTTGCCTTGCTCTTGTTCGATTTTTCTCAACCTGTGTCTTCCATGTCAGGCGACGATCAAAGGTGACTCCTAGATAGTTTGGATTTTCTTCATGGCGCAATATTTTTCCATTCAATACCAGCTTAGGTTGCTGAGTTTTAGTTGAGAGGGAGAACACTGTGCATGTTGTTTTCTCCTCACTTATCTTCACTAGCCATGATTTTGACCAGTCCTCTAGCGCTAATAGGGCTTGCTGTATTCTGCTGTTAGCTGTACTAATATATTCTTCAGATGTCCATATGGCTAGGTCATCTGCAAAGGATGATGTGTGTACTCTGGCTGGAAAATTTTCCGTGATGTCGTTTATATATGCTAGGAATAATGTTGGTGAAAGAACTCCTCCTTGGGGGACACCTTGCTCCAACAGCATAATTTTGCTGGTTTGTTCTTGTACTTTTGTCCTGGCAGTTCTGTTCTCAAGGTAGTGGCTGATCCATTTGTACATTTTCCCGCAAACATGCATTTTTTGCAGTTTTACTTTCAGTCCTTCCTTCCATACTTTATCAAATGCTTTTTCTAAATCTATCCAGACCGCTAGTGTGTGCTTTTTCTCTTGGAAGGCATCCTCTACTTCCTGAGCTATATAGGTTATTTGATCTTCAGTGGATCTGTACTTTCTGAATCCTGCTTGGTGAGGTGTTACGAGTTGGTTTTCTTCCAGATGCCATGTTAGCCTGCCATTGATAATGCGTTCCATTAATTTTCCTACACAGCTAAGAAGACTGATAGGTCGATAGCCATTTGGTTCTTCCAGGTCTTTTCCTTTCTTTGGGACTGGTATTAGTATAGCTTCCTTCCATGTCTGTGGGACTATTCCCCTCTTCCAGCTGTAATTTAGGACTGCTAGTAGTTTCTTTTTTGCCTTAGTGCCTAGTCCTATTAGCATTTCATTTGTGATTCCATCCTTTCCTGGTGATGTCTTCTTTTTTAGGGTATTCATTGCCTGTTCCATTTCTTCCATTGTTAGATTTGCCATCATATATTCTGCTGCTGTCTCTGTATATCTATGATGTATCTGTTTATCTTTGATTGCTTTCTTCTGTTCGGCTGTAATATCAATGTGGTTTGCACTGGCATAGTGTTCCATTAGTGCATTTGCAGCCTTTTTTCCTGTAAGCAAGGCATTTCCTTGTTTAATTGTTACTTGTTTATTTCTAGGTCCTTCATTGTTCATGGCTTTCACTAGTTTCCATAGTTTGTTTCCATCCCTGTCAAAATTCAGGTTTTCTGTTTTTTTCCTCCAACAATCTCTTGTTGTTTGATTTACTGTTCTTTTATATTTTGCTGAGATGGCTTTGAGAGAGATGTTCGCTTCAGTTGTTTGTTCTCTCTCTGCAGTCTTCCTAGCATCTTCAACTTTGTCCTCCAAAATTTGTAGTTCTTCAGTCCAGTATGGTTTGTAATTTTTCCTTGCTCCTCTTGGAATAGACTCAGTGGCCGCCTGTATTATTGCTCTGTTTAGACTTTCCACCATTTGCTTCATGTTACCATATCGTGTATTTATGTTTTCACAATATTTGTCTGTTAGTATGGCAAATCTGTCCCAATCTGCTCGTTTGTAATTCCAACGGGGTAAAGGCTTTTGCTCCCGTGGAACATACTCCATATTTATTACAAGCTTGATTGGTCTGTGGTCACTACCTGCTAATTGGTCCAGCACATGGCGATCGATTTTGTGGAGGATGTCTCCTGTGCAGAAAGCTAAGTCTGGAGTAGAAGTGGTAATCCATCTTCTGGAGTAGAAGCTCGGTGTGTCATCCGCTTTGTTGAGTAGATGGAGATTTGAGTCTATTTCCCAGTCCTCCACTTCATCTCCTCTTTTGTCAGTATCTGGGTATCCCCATCTTTCTGAACGGCTATTAAAGTCTCCGACAACAATGCAATTTGTGTCAGTTATTTCCATGTTTGAGAGTGTAAGATCCTTATCTGCCGGGCTATACAGATTGTAAATTCTTATTTTCACGTCCTTTATCATTATATCAACACCTATAATTTCCGTTTGGTTGTCAGAGATCACAGATACTTCGCTGCAAGGTATTGTATTTCGTGTAAGTATTACAACTCCTCCTTTGTGTCCTTCGCGGTCGAAACGTGTGGCCTGATATCCCTCGACTGAAAATGTGCGATTGGCGTTGAGGTGTGTCTCTTGAATGCATGCCACATCTATTCTATCTTTATGAAGACGCTGTGTTAGGGAGGCTTTCTTGTTATAAACTCCTTCTGCATTCCATTGTAGTATGTTGAGTGTCCGGGGTGTTTGGTCAATAGCTCTTAACCTACTCCTCTGTGCCTTGACTCCACAGCACAGGGGAAGGTGACCACCAGTAGTCATGGGTGGACCCCCTCGAGGCAGGGGGCCCGGCACTATCACCGCCTGATGGGACTTCACGGGATTAGCACCATAACGATTAATTTTCATCTGTGGCATCATGAAATGATAAAGTTACGTTGCACTTCTTTGTCAAGCCTGTGGCTCAGTACATCCGATTTCGACAAGCATTTGTTCGGGATGCTTTCCCTAGCCTTTGACTGTCCCCAGTCTACCTACAAGGCAGCAGGTTTGTGCGTCACTTCGTCTGGTCCCTCTCCCTTGACCTGTCCGACATGGGTGACCCTACCAGTAGCTGTGCTACCGTCGGCATAGCTCTTGGGGTCATTGGAACGCGCAAGCCCCTCTACCTCGTCAAGGTGGACGCACGGCAGAGGGGGGAAATCAAACTGTTCTCGACGATTGGCCAGTTTAAAAAGTTAGTTGCATGTCCTTTACAGGACGTTGCAGTCAACACCAGCATTTTTATTATTATTATTATTTTTTTTTTTTTTGCTGTTATCTCTTGGCAAGTTTACGTCCAGTAGTTTGCTATTGCTCTCTGAACGACCGGCTCCCATAGCAATAGATAAATCAAGGGAATGCATCTCTTGGTGGTAGATTACCTATGGGCAAAGGAGATGCGGCCGAGCGTCTGTGAGACCAGGTGGAGAAAGCGGGGAGGGGGGGGGCGCGCAGATTAAGAACCCGTATGTGAAAAGAATGATATTGCAAGGGGAAGGGGGTTGTCGACAGGGGTTCTGGAAAAATCTCAAAACTAAGAGGGGAGACAGGGTGAACTTTTACTCAGATAACGGTGGGAACGATTAGTAATATGATTCTTCGCTGGCTGTTGAACGAGGGAACGGAACGCACAAGGGAATGTCCTGAGTGCAGTGATGTTGGTTCTTAGATCAACTCGACTCAACTCAACTCAACAAATAACTCAGTACGCAGGGAAATTCGGTGAAACGGCCATCCTCCTAGCAACTATCAATCTTGACAGAAAAATTGCAGGTTCCAGCGCGCATTGTTAAATCAGGAACAATCTAGAAGAGTCAAATTACGTAAACAACCTGCCGTCCTAAGAGAATAAAAAAGACCATTACATTTCCAGGATGGGAAGGTATCTGGGGCTCCAATGGCGTGAATAATTGCCAGAAGCAGCAGTTAGTAAATATACAACCATTAAACGCTATACGTATCACGGATCCGAACGTTGTTAGATCAATGTGAAATACATATGTTTGATACCAAGAAGTCGTTGATAATAGTGGTAGTAGAACAAATCGGTACGGAGTTTTTCATTATTTTCACTGTATTGTAGCAACAGTGACAACATGTCTGAAGATGTGACATGACGAATTGTAGCAACTGTGACAAGTCTGCGAAGATGTGACAAGACAAACTGTAGCAACTGTGACAAGTCTGCGAAGATGTGACAAGAAGAATTGTAACAATAGAGACATATCTACGCATATTTGACACGAACAGGTGCAACAACAGTGACGATATGTCTGCCAAGATGTGACAAGAAGAGTTGTAGCAACAGCGACGATGCAACAAGAAGATGCGACAAAAAGGGGCAGGATCAGAAACGATAGGAACTGGAAGCAGGACACAAGGCCAGCAGTGGATGTTATTGAGACTGTGAGTCGGATGGCTTGGTCATGTAACAAGAGTGCATGGGTGCAGCCGGCCCCAAGCAACACTAACAGTTAGATACAGAAACAAATAGCAAGATTACAATTTCTGAGACAACGAGCAGCTACGTGAAGACAGCCCACACAATGACGCTGCCCTGAAGCTCTTCCTAGAGTAATGTTACATGACGGTGAGAGGATAACATGACAGATGAGAGGATAACATAACAGTGAGAGGATAACATGGCAGTGAGAGGATAACATGACAGAGAGAGGGTAACATGACAGTGAGAGGGTAACAGCATGACAGAGAGAGGGTAACATGACAGTGAGAGGATAACATGACAGAGAGAGGGTAACATGACAGTGAGAGGGTAACATGACAGAGAGAGGATAACATGACAGAGAGAGAGGATAACATGACAGTGAGAGGGTAACATGACAGAGAGAGGGTAACATGACAGAGAGAGAGAGGGTAACATGACGGAGAGAGGATAACATGACAGTGAGAGGGTAACATGACAGAGAGAGGGTAACATGACAGAGAGAGGATAACATGACAGAGAGAGAGAGAGAGGATAACATGACAGAGAGAGGATAACATGACAGAGAGAGGATAACATGACAGAGAGAGAGAGAGAGAGAGAGGATAACATGACAGAGAGAGGATAACATGACAGAGAGAGAGAGAGAGGATAACATGACAGAGAGAGGGTAACATGACAGTGAGAGGGTAACATGACAGAGAGAGGGTAACATGACAGTGAGAGGGTAACATGACAGAGAGAGGATAACATGACAGAGAGAGAGGATAACATGACAGTGAGAGGGTAACATGACAGAGAGAGGGTAACATGACAGTGAGAGGGTAACATGACAGAGAGAGGGTAACATGACAGAGAGAGGATAACATGACAGTGAGAGGATAACATGACAGAGAGAGAGAGAGAGGATAACATGACAGAGAGAGAGAGAGAGGATAACATGACAGAGAGAGGATAACATGACAGTGAGAGGGTAACATGACAGTGAGAGGATAACATGACAGTGAGAGGGTAACATGACAGTGAGAGGATAACATGACAGTGAGAGGATAACATGACAGTGAGAGGATAACATGACAGTGAGAGGATAACATGACAGTGAGAGGGTAACATGACAGTGAGAGGGTAACATGACAGTGAGAGGGTAACATGACAGTGAGAGGGTAACATGACAGTGAGAGGGTAACATGACAGTGAGAGGGTAACATGACAGTGAGAGGGTAACATGACAGTGAGAGGGTAACATGACAGTGAGAGGATAACATGACAGTGAGAGGATAACATGACAGTGAGAGGATAACATGACAGTGAGAGGGTAACATGACAGTGAGAGGGTAACATGACAGTGAGAGGATAACATGACAGTGAGAGGGTAACATGACAGTGAGAGGATAACATGACAGTGAGAGGATAACATGACAGTGAGAGGGTAACATGACAGTGAGAGGGTAACATGACAGAGAGAGGATAACATGACAGTGAGAGGGTAACATGACAGTGAGAGGGTAACATGACAGAGAGAGAGAGAGGGTAACATGACAGAGAGAGAGAGAGGGTAACATGACAGTGAGAGGGTAACATGACAGTGAGAGGATAACATGACAGTGAGAGGGTAACATGACAGTGAGAGGGTAACATGACAGAGAGAGAGAGAGAGAGGGTAACATGACAGAGAGAGAGAGAGAGGGTAACATGACAGTGAGAGGGTAACATGACAGTGAGAGGGTAACATGACAGTGAGAGGGTAACATGACAGAGAGAGAGAGAGAGGGTAACATGACAGAGAGAGAGAGAGAGGGTAACATGACAGAGAGAGAGAGAGAGGGTAACATGACAGAGAGAGAGAGAGGGTAACATGACAGAGAGAGAGAGAGGATAACATGACAGTGAGAGGATAACATGATAGTGAGAGGGTAACATGACAGAGAGAGAGAGAGAGGGTAACATGACAGAGAGAGAGAGAGAGGGTAACATGACAGTGAGAGGGTAACATGACAGAGAGAGAGAGAGAGGGTAACATGACAGAGAGAGAGAGAGGATAACATGACAGTGAGAGGGTAACGTGACAGAGAGAGAGAGAGGGTAACATGACAGAGAGAGAGAGAGGATAACATGACAGTGAGAGGGTAACATGACAGAGAGAGAGAGAGAGGGTAACATGACAGAGAGAGAGAGAGGGTAACATGACAGAGAGAGAGAGAGAGAGAGGGTAACATGACAGAGAGAGAGAGAGAGGATAACATGACAGTGAGAGGATAACATGACAGTGAGAGGGTAACATGACAGTGAGAGGATAACATGACAGAGAGAGGATAACATGACAGTGAGAGGGTAACATGACAGAGAGAGAGAGAGAGGGTAACATGACAGAGAGAGAGAGAGAGGGTAACATGACAGAGAGAGAGAGAGAGGATAACATGACAGAGAGAGGATAACATGACAGTGAGAGGGTAACATGACAGTGAGAGGGTAACATGACAGAGAGAGAGAGAGAGGATAACATGACAGTGAGAGGGTAACATGACAGAGAGAGAGAGAGAGGATAACATGACAGAGAGAGAGGATAACATGACAGAGAGAGGGTAACATGACAGAGAGAGGATAACATGACAGTGAGAGGGTAACATGACAGAGAGAGGATAACATGACGGAGAGAGAGAGAGAGGGTAACATGACAGAGAGAGAGAGAGAGGGTAACATGACAGTGAGAGGGTAACATGACAGAGAGAGAGAGAGAGGATAACATGACAGAGAGAGAGGATAACATGACAGAGAGAGGGTAACATGACAGAGAGAGGATAACATGACGGAGAGAGAGGATAACATGACAGTGAGAGGGTAACATGACAGAGAGAGGATAACATGACGGAGAGAGAGAGAGAGGGTAACATGACAGAGAGAGAGAGGGTAACATGACAGAGAGAGGGTAACATGACAGAGAGAGGATAACATGACGGAGAGAGAGAGAGAGGGTAACATGACAGAGAGAGAGAGAGAGGGTAACATGACAGAGAGAGGGTAACATGACAGAGAGAGGGTAACATGACAGAGAGAGAGAGAGGGTAACATGACAGAGAGAGAGAGAGGGTAACATGACAGTGAGAGGGTAACATGACAGAGAGAGAGAGAGAGGGTAACATGACAGTGAGAGGGTAACATGACAGAGAGAGAGAGAGAGGGTAACATGACAGAGAGAGGATAACATGACAGAGAGAGGGTAACATGACAGTGAGAGGGTAACATGACAGAGAGAGAGAGAGAGGATAACATGACAGAGAGAGGGTAACATGACAGAGAGAGGGTAACATGACAGAGAGAGAGAGAGAGGATAACATGACAGAGAGAGGGTAACATGACAGAGAGAGGGTAACATGACAGAGAGAGGGTAACATGACAGAGAGAGAGAGAGAGGATAACATGACAGAGAGAGGATAACATGACAGTGAGAGGATAACATGACAGTGAGAGGATAACATGACAGAGAGAGGGTAACATGACAGAGAGAGGGTAACATGACAGAGAGAGAGAGAGAGGATAACATGACAGTGAGAGGATAACATGACAGTGAGAGGATAACATGACAGTGAGAGGGTAACATGACAGAGAGAGGGTAACATGACAGTGAGAGGGTAACATGACAGAGAGAGGGTAACATGACAGAGAGAGAGAGAGAGGATAACATGACAGAGAGAGAGAGAGAGGATAACATGACAGAGAGAGAGGATAACATGACAGAGAGAGGGTAACATGACAGTGAGAGGGTAACATGACAGTGAGAGGGTAACATGACAGAGAGAGAGAGAGAGGATAACATGACAGAGAGAGGATAACATGACAGAGAGAGAGAGAGGATAACATGACAGAGAGAGAGAGAGGATAACATGACAGAGAGAGGATAACATGACAGAGAGAGAGAGAGAGGATAACATGACAGAGAGAGAGAGAGAGGATAACATGACAGAGAGAGGATAACATGACAGAGAGAGAGAGAGAGGATAACATGACAGAGAGAGAGAGAGAGGATAACATGACAGAGAGAGAGGATCAACAT
Organism: Cepaea hortensis; assembly: GCA_963921405.1. Lineage (NCBI taxonomy): Eukaryota > Metazoa > Mollusca > Gastropoda > Stylommatophora > Helicidae > Cepaea > Cepaea hortensis. The sequence continues at coordinate 7,103,442 of OY992896.1, forward strand.
GACAGAGAGAGGGTAACATGACAGTGAGAGGGTAACATGACAGAGAGAGAGAGAGAGAGAGGATAACATGACAGTGAGAGGATAACATGACAGAGAGAGGATAACATGACAGAGAGAGGGTAACATGACAGAGAGAGGATAACATGACAGAGAGAGGGTAACATGACAGAGAGAGGGTAACATGACAGAGAGAGGGTAACATGACAGAGAGAGGGTAACATGACAGAGAGAGGGTAACATGACAGTGAGAGGGTAACATGACAGAGAGAGGGTAACATGACAGAGAGAGGGTAACATGACGGAGAGAGGTTAACATGATAGAGAAAGGATAACATGACTGACAGATGTAAAATCAAGTCAAGAAGAGTCAAGCCACGCCCACAAAACTGCTGTCCTCAACCGTTACACGCCAAGTGAGAGCATGAGGACACTTATGGACTTCGTCTCCTCCTACCCCAGGTGCTTCTCCTCCTCCAGCTTCTTCATCTACGCGTGCCCAGGTTCTCCCCCTCCCTCCTCCAGTTTCTTCATCTCCTTCCCTCAACTTCTTCGTCTCGTCCTCCCCCAGGTTCTCCTCCTTCCCCCTCTAGCTGCTGCTTCTCCTACTCCAGCTGCTTCATCTACCCCCTCCCTCCTCCAGCTTCTTCGTCTCCTCCTCCTTCCCAAGCTTCTACCCCTCCCTCCTCCAGCTTCTTCGTCTCCTCCTCCTTCCCCAGCTTCTACCCCTCCCTCCTCCAGCTTCTTCGTCTCCTCCTCCTTCCCCAGCTTCTACCCCTCCCGCTTCTTCGTCTCCTCCTCCTCCAACTGCTGCTTCTCCTCCTCCAGGGTCTCCCCCTCCTTCCTCCAGCTTCTTCGCCCACTCCTCCCCAAGCTCTCTTCTCCTCCTCTCCATCCCTTCTGCTTCCCCTCCTGCAATAATTCACCACAACACGGGCCTCTCAATATCTGCAGCTGGGCTGCCAGCAGTCAAGGGCCTCTCAATATCTGCAGCTGGGCTGCTGGGCTGCCAGCAGTCAAGGGCCTCTCAATATCTGCAGCTGGGCTGCCAGCAGTCAAGGGCCTCTCAATATCTGCAGCTGGGCTGCCAGCAGTCAAGGGCCTCTCAATATCTGCAGCTGGGCTGCCAGCAGTCAAGGGCCTCTCAATATCTGCAGCTGGGCTGCCAGCAGTCGAGGGCCTCTCAATATCTACAGCTGGGCTGCCAGCAGTCAAGGGCCTCTCAATATCTGCAGCTGGGCTGCCAGCAGTCAAGGGCCCATGGACGCCGCAGGTGGTACAATGGGCGTGCGCCACCCCCCCCCCCCCCACCGGCATTCCACAGACGATGTGGGCAGTGACACACACCGGCCGCTTTGACTTCCCACGACATTTTCTGGGACCATGTTAAGCTGGCTCCACCCGGAAGCCCAAGCTAAGGTTTAAAACCTGCCTAAATGGGGAAACCACGAGATTATCTTCCCACGACTTCACGACAAAACGCATGTGACCGAGATCTGTGGAGTCATGAACGCCTACGCCAGCTGGCATGGCACTTGATGATGATGATGATGCCTCAATGAGGGTTTCTTCTTTGTTCATCTGCAGTGTTGTTTTGGACGTAATTGCCTTGTGCTTGTTTACAGTAGAGCTGCGGTATTTGCGCCTTTCAGCCGACTTCTTCTGGCATTTGTTGACCGGGTTAACCTTCCCAGCAATGGGGGTTTGATCTCATGACAACTGGACAGGTAGGCAAGTACAGCTGTGTGACAGGGATGACTTCCATTGTTGACTTTGGGTCAATGTGGGTACTTCATAACTCCTGTTTAGCCATCAGAATAAGTGCTGCATGTATACACAGAGATAGACTGAGGAAAAGTTGGAAGTTAGAGGGCACAATACAGCCATGAATAAATAGATTGTGACTTACAGCTATGAATAAATAAATCATGACTTACATACAGCCTTAAATAAATAGATTTAACTTATAGCCATGAATAAATATATTTGACTCACAGCCATGAATACATAGATTTGACTTACAACTATGACAAAATAGATTGTGACTAAGGAAAAGTTTAAGTTAGATGGTACAATACAGCCATGAATAAATGACAAAGCTATGAATAAATAGGTCGTGACTTACATACAGCCATGAATAAATAGATTTGACTTACAGCTATGAATTAACAGATTGTGACTTACAGCCAAGAATAAATAGGTTGTGACTAAGAAAAAGTTGAAGTTAGAGGGTACAATACAGCCATGAATAAATAGATTGTGACTTACAGCCAAGAATAAATAGGTTGTGACTTAAAGCCATGAATAAATAGATTGTGACTTACAGCCATGAATAAACTGATTGTGACTTACAGCTATGAATAAATAGATTGTGACTAAGGAAAAGTTGAAACTAGAGAACACAATACAGAAGACAGTCAAGAAAAAAGATTGCAGCCAACAGGATACATGAACTAATTAACCCAACATGACAGCACAACATGCTGAAGGGAACACTGAAATAACACACTCTGGGGCGGTCACCGTTAGAGGTTGGTCATAACAATGAGAAGACAAGTGAGGAAGAAGAGAGTAGAAGAGGAGAAGTAAACAAATAGCTTTCCAAAAAAAAAAAAAAAAACCACAAAACAAAGGAACATCACTTGATGTTTGTAGATGTCCTGAAGGAGGTTAGAGGGAGGGAGGGAAAATACGCTTACAAAAAAGTAATTAAAAGAAAAAAAAAATAAATGAATGTTCAAATACAAGCAGTTTGTTTATAAATTCTGGAAGCAGGGGAGTGGGTAGAGAAGAAAACAAAAGGTTGTCAACAAAACAAAAGAAAATTAAAACATACTGTTTTTAAAAATTATACATGAAGGGAGAGCAGTTTAAAAATCATCATCATCATCAAGTGCCCTGCCAGCTAGTGTTGGTATTCATGGCTCGCCACAGATCTCGGTCTTTGGTTTTCTGGATCAACTCTGCTGATAATATTCCTCCATGCCACCGCCTCAATCCATCCAGCATCATTTCTCTTGGTCGGCCTCTGCATCTCTTTTCCTTGATCTTTCCAGTTGTCAGGATGCTCTCTAATGCCTCTCTTCTCATCACATGACCGAGGAAAGCTGTTTGTTTCTTTCTTTTTGCTCTATATAATGTTCTAGTTTCATTAGCCTGTTTCAGGCAATCACTGTTAGTTACTCTGGCAGCCCAAGGAATTCGCAACATTCGTCTCAGGAACCACATCTCTGTTGCTTCTAATTTCTTCTTAATTTGTTCTTTCACACTCCAAGATTCACTGCCATATAAATATTAAAACTGGTTCTATATAGCATTTCAGCACTCTCTTTCTTACATTCAGTGATAATGAATTATTGCATAAAATACTCTTCATTTTCTGAAATGAGGCCTTTGCTTGCCCTATTCTGCTCTTAATCTCTGTTGTACATCTTCCATCTGATGTTATAAGTGCCCCTAGGTATTTAAGATTATCCTCTTGGTTGAGAATTTCCCCTTCTATTTCTATGTCACATTTTGGTGTCATTTTCTTTGATATCACCATTGTTACTGTTTTCTTCATATTCAAGGAGAGTCCTTTCTTTGCACTCTTTGTAACTACAATGTCCAACAATTGTTGTAGGTCTGCTGCATTATCCACCATAAATGCTGTGTCATCTGCATAGCATATATTGTTTATTCTATAACCTCCGATTAGTATTCCTGGCTTCTCTTTGATCTCTCTCATTATTACTTCGCGATATAGGGAGAAGAGATCTGGTGACAAGACACACTCCTGTCATACTCCTAGCTTTATCTGTTCGTAACTATCCTCTTTATTTCCCATTTTAATTGCAGCTACTTGGTTCCAGTAAAAATTCTTTATTATTCTTAAATCTTTCCCATCAATGTTTATATCTTCCATCATTTTAATCAGTTCACTATTTTTAAAAAAATGTTTAAAAAAAAACAACATATGACAACAAATAGTTTTTATACACCCAAGAGGACGAGGAGGATGGAACAGGAGGAAATAGGAGGAAGGAGAAAAGAAAACGTTAATAAAACAAAAGAACATTGCAAGATAAAGTGTTTTATTTTAATACATTCTGCTGGATGAGGAGGGAGAAAGGGTAGGAGCAGTAAACAAAATGCTTTTCAACAAAACAAAAGAACAATAAAATGCATGAAGTTTTTCTATACACCCTAGTGGTGGCGGTGAAGGAGGAGGAGGAGGAGGAGGAGGAGGAGGAGGAGGAGAAGAAGGAGGAAGGAGAAGTAAATAAAAAGTTGTCAATAAAACAAAAGAACAATCAAACATATGCAACTTTTGTTTATCCACTCTGGACAATGAAACGTTCAGCAAACAGATCAGCCATCATCGAAGCACATTCGGTTGGAAACCTTGACGGTTGCCCTGTCAGCAACACAAAAATAACCCTGATGTGCACATGTATGATGAAAATGAGAACATGATTTTCCCATCGCCAAATATGTTTGTAAATTGTAAAGATATGTGACAGGTTATGACCAGCAGTCAACAGCCAGTGGCCAGATAATAACAACGGTATTTAAAAAGAGAACATTAATGTACTAGCACAAACTGGCAAAAAATGTATGCTAGCATGGTAATTATTTTATGTACAATTTATACTTTATGATTCCTTTCATGGTTTATTCGAATAACCACATATACACACGCAAAATATCACTTCTATATTTTGGTCAAAATATTTATCTATGGTGGGCAAAAACAAACAAATTGTAATTGCCTAATGGCACTGAAAAATATCTGATGTGGTCGCAAAATGTCAAGTATAATTCTAATTTTGGCTACTTGCATCTTGCTACATGCATTATTTCTAAAACAAGTGGTTGATGTAAACTAATTTAAAACATATAATTCTATCAAAATGCATTTATTTCTATATTTTAAAATGTCAGAAGATTATTATTGCCAATGTCATCAACACATCTTATCGTTACCATTATTACCAATATCATTAACACATCTTGTTATATCTTATCATTTTTCTCTTATTATTATCATCTAGTTACTTTTATCATTATCAATCACATCTCACTGGCATAGATTTATTTCTATTTTAAAATAGAGATGATTTGAATTACCTTACAATTTCTAGTCAACACCAACATTACCATCACCTCTTGATCATGCACAGATTCATTTGCAACTAAGTGAGGCAGAAGACAAATTAACAGGCAGAAGACAAATTAACAGGCAGAAGACAAATTAACAGGACGTTTTTGTTAGTTTTAGTCATCGCTGCTGTCATCACTGCAAACTTTTACAGCATAAATATATTTTACTGTAGTCTGAAAAAGGATTCTCTTTCGCTGAATTCCACCATTTAACGGTAATTTATTTCAAATCCTTCTTTTAAACAGCAATTATATTATGAAATATTAAAACTTATAACCAGAAAAATAAATGAAACAAAAGTCTTCCTAAATTAAATGTTTCAGTCTTGGATAGAGTGCAGGGAGACAAAATAGGAATGCAGGGAGATAATACAGGAATGCAAGGTGACAATACAGGAATGCAGGGAATAAAACAGGAATGCAGAGAGACAATACCGGAATGCAGGGAGACAATACAGGCATGCAGGTAGTAAAACAGGAATGCAGGGAGACAATACAGGAATGCATGGAGATAATACAGGACTGCAGAACAGGAATTCATGGAGAAAAATCATGAATGAAGGTAGTAAAACAGGAATGCAAGGAGAGAATACAGGAATTCAGGGAGACAATACAGGAATGCAGAACAGGAATGCAGTGAGACAAAACAAGAATGCAGTGAGGCAATACAGGAATGCAGGGAGACAAAACAGGATTGCAGGGAGTAAAACAGGAATGCAGGGTATTAATACAGGAATTTTTTGTTATTGCTGTTTTTTTCCCCCCACCCATTACCCTACTCCGTTCAAGCTCAGAAGAGAAGTTATAACTAGGGCCCATCCCAGCCTCAGGTTAATAATCCTGTGACTGAGTCAGCCACATTTTGTATATTAATCTGAAATATACTATATTGTCTACGGGCATATTTACAGGAATGCATGGAGACAAAACTGGAATACATGGAGACAAAACAGGAATATATGGAGACAAAACAGGAAAACAAAACAGGAAGAAAGGAAGACAAAACAGGAAGACAAAACAGGAAGACATGGAGACAAAAAAATTAGATTCAGAAAGACAAAAAAGGAATATAGGGAGATCAGGAATTCAAGGAGACAAAAGCAGACAGATGGAGAAGAATACAAGCAGATGGCAAGAATCATGTAAAGGAATGAAAGAAACCTAAAGAGACACTGAAGTACAAGAGAACAATTCATACGCTTCTTGCTCTGTGGTGAGCTGATAGGTAGAGGGTCTAAAGAAGGTGAAATGTGAAAACATTTATGGCACAGAAATTGTAATCACAGGTCATATTCTATAAATCTGTGACATATCTTCTATAAATCCGTGACACATCTGTCATTTACTGCCAATATAGTACCTTGCGGTGTATGACAGAGGGGTCTTTGAGCCTGAGGAATTAAGACCGCCTGGCTAGTACAGTCGCCGCCAACTGTGCAGGTCGTGATTTTCTTTTTGCCCCTAACAGAAAAAAATCCCACACCTTATCGAGGAATCGAACCCGGGTCTCCCGAACAAGAGTCTGGCGTTCTAGACACATACACCTTTTATAAATCCATGACACAATCACTTTCTTTAAATCCATGACACATCCACCTTCTATAAATTCCCCCACACACTCATCTTTTACAAATTCAAATGCCACTCATTTCAACAAATCCAAATGCCATCCATAATCTTAAAATGAAAATGCCACTCATCATCTTCAAATCCAAATGCAAATTATTTCAACAAACCAAAATGCCACCAGTCTTCTACAAATATATATGCCACCCGTCATATTCAAATCCAAATGACACCAATTTCTATAAACCTAAGTACCGTACCTTCAAGAAACAAATGAAGATCGTAAACTGATTGGAGACATTAGACGTAGACAGCCACAATTTTTTGGGCATGTTATGAGAAGAAATGATTTGGAGAACTTGGTGACAACTGGTAAGATCGAGGGGAACAGACCAAGGGGAAGACCTAGAAGCAAGTACCTGGATGGCTTAGCCTTGTGGCATGGTCGAGACAGAAACACGGAGTTGATCCACGACTCTGGTGATCGAATGAGACGGCAGAACATGACCGCCCATGCTTACCGGCATGGCACATGATGGATGGATGGAAGTACCGTACCATCCCACTATCTTCAAATCCAAATACCACCCATTTTTATAAATCCAAATCATCATATTAACATTCAAATGCCACCCCCGTCTACAAATATAAAAGCCATTCTTCATCATCAAACCTTAATACCACCCAATTCTATAAATTAAAAATGCCACCTGGCTTCTTTAAATACATACAACACAAATTTCCAATAAATCTTTGATGATAGAAAATATTACGTGGCTAAGTTTACAATGATACACCAATCATCTTCACCATCAACTACCATATGCGACCACCTCCAACAGAATATATCAAATCCTGTGCTGATATTCTTCCAAGCCATAACGAAAGACTGGCAAGAGTCTTCTCTCATGATCTTCCCCCCGTGTCTTCCTCTCTTTCTTTGTTTTCCGTAAATCTGTCCAAATATTTCATAATTTACGTGATGAACCGGCTGGTTATATCTGTGTAGATTATGAAACCGGTCTAATGCATGACAACACCCAGCTGTAATGACATTAAAAGGCATACAGACGAGAAGATCAATATCACTGCACTAGATTCCCCCCCCCCCCCCCCCCCCCCCATTGTTCTGCCTCTATCTTAACGGTAAGCCGCCTGCTGAGAATATCTAGCCCAAACTCTGTAGCTTCAGCACAGACCCCTAGGGATCACTATCTGAATGACAAATTCCGAAATCGAACACACAACATTCAGACGCGGCAGATGGCTTGACCATTTCACCATGGAAGCCTTACCAATGACATTAAATCCAGCTGTCAGGACATTAAAACCAGCCATATGTAGAAATGAAACACTGGTTGATCAAAGAGATCTTCTTAACAGTTACAACAGAAGCTGCCTCTGTGCATTCTTGTCCAAGCAATTTATGACTAAACTGGGCTTTCTATTTCTACAACTGCCTAGCCAACTTTTCCTCAGTGATTATGTCCCCATAGTTCTGTAGGGGTGGAAATAGATCAGAAATTATGGAATCTGCCTCTAGATTAACCAGACCAGGTTCATCTGACTCAATTGGCTGTCTGAATTTTCACAAAATAAGGAAAGTACACCCCCTGATCCTCAAGATCATGTTAATACAAGAACCGATTACTTTATATTATATTTCCCTCCATACTTTACGGTTCTGTACTTCTCGCCTTACTGAAATTCGTTTTATAACAAGTAGACCCAAAAATCATGTTTTATGGAGACGTCTAGACTTGTTCTAGTATATGTTTTTAAATTTAGCAACCATTTTTATGTATACTCTGTAAGGGCAGGGTGGGGGGTGGGGGGGGGGGGGGGGGGGTGGGGGGGTCATAGGGAGGAAATACGAAAAAAGGGGGGGGGGCAGGGAATGACGTTCTGAAAATATGGTGAAGGGGGTGCACGGACCAAAAAATAAATAATGCACTGCTCTAGACAGATTCCATCCAAGGTGTCAGCTCTATCTAATTGTGGGTAGGTTCAATTTTTCTAAAAACTTTACCAAGGTTGTGGCTTTACAGCCTATTCTTTACCATTTCCAAATGCCGAGGGATGTTTAACGTGCACAACTTGCATACAGAACCTCCCGTTCTTCACCCTTATCCTAGAAGGCTAGGTATCCGATTTCACTACCCAAGAGATTAGGAAGAGACATGTTATTATTAGATACCAATGGTTTTTTGGAAAAGATTCACAGCCTTCTGCAAGGCTGGAACCCTGAACCTCTCAGACACACACATTTTCTCTGTTAGTTAGTTTAGTTGCCGTTCCAACTTCACGGCAACGGGTCGTCCCCATTATGCTTCATTTCTGTGCCAGTGAATATCACATGAAATGCTCCCCACTGCCCAATGTGAAAAGTGGAATATGACAGGAATCTCGACAAGCCAACAGCCCGCACAGGTACACTGCGCATAATGCCGCCATCAGAATGCCAACACAAAAGTTCTCCACAAATAATACAGTTCATCATCGATGGAAGCGGCAGTCACTAGAAAACCAGCAGCCACACATTACTGCATTAAAAGTTGAGAAGATGGACTTCATAGATCATGTCCCTGCTTATATTTGTCTAGACATCCTGAAGGCCATAACACATGACTGTTCTGTACATCCATTTCACCAAGAACGTGAAACAATGCTTTTGACTTAAAAACGGTCAATTCTCAACTGCTTAATTTCAAACAGAGCTTTGCACTAAAAAAACCCACTGCTTTCTGGCCTACGCTGTGAACTACTTTCCATCAATCTCCAAGTATGAAAATTAAAATACTGAATTATATTGAACATACATTATTCTAGTAATTTCTCTAGCAGTTTATAGGGTTGAAAAAAATCACCTCTGCTTCAGTGAAACAGGGTGAAGGAAATGACATGTTAAGCACTGTTTCAAGCCATCTATGTTTCTTCTTTGTCATGGCCCTCTTTCACTTCTGACAGGTCCGCGCTATCATGCAAGATCAAATATTCTCTTGTGCTGAAGCTAAATTTTTCTTCTTCTTCTTTCGTTCGCTTGAAATATGTCTATAACTGCAGTGCTGTCTCTTGTATGAATTGAACTGTCTTTTTCAGTTCACACAGCGGTCCATAGAGTTTATCTTCCACAGAAGCTAAATTTAATCACATCTTTCTCTTTGAGTTCATAATACCGGCAAGGATCCATTTTCTCTCCATTTATGTAAGTTCCATTAGCTGATTTTAGATCTATCAGGTATCATCTAACTTAACGCCAGGAGCGCCATCAGAAAGAGTGTAAGGCTCTGCCCGAAACTGAAGTACTGCATGCCGCTTGGAGCAAGATGAGTGGTCGATGAGAATATCGGCTATTTTGCGATCACGGCCCAGGAGGAAAGCACTCTGTCTATGGATGTGAAGGACTGGCAAAGGTTCCTCACCTTTAAAAGGGTAAATTTGCTATCTTCTTTTCGGTTTCATTCTGGAGGTTCGTTGTACTTGATGACAACACCGTGGAATGTCTTTGTATCCTCTGTTAACTTACCTGACAGCCGCAAGTTTGGCTTTTTTTTTTCTTGTCCATTGTCATATTCTTTTCCACCTTCAAACTTGACTTGAACAATCCGTGTTCAAACCAAAATCACCATCCCTTTCCCGCTCTCTTCTATGTTCTCGCCTTTGATCATTATGTTTTGCTCGCTCTTTCTGTTGCCTGCTAAAGGTGTCTTCATCTCTCTCCTGCTTGATCCTTATGTTAGAATCATATTATGAATCTTGCTGAATACTGGAGTGATTGCGTTTGTACCTGTTGAGTTGTGATGCCGCGAACGTTTTTCCTTTTCCCAGTAATATCTATGTCAGGGGTCTTCATCTAATGGACTGTCACTGCGCATTTTCTCTGTTCTACAGTACACTTGCAGCACCCATGAAGTCATCACTGTACGTGTTACACAGGTGTATTTATGGGTACCTCTCCACACCTTGTTGGACATCTGTGTGGAGTCTGAAGATTCCCTTATCTACTTCTGGGCAGTTGGTAACATGCAACATCTTTATCATGACCTCCATACTCTTATTGCCTACTTGCTTCTTCTCTAGCTACCACCATATAACAGTAGACGGTACTACCTGCTTTCTGTTAGTGCCGAATGTTGGGCGGGACTCACAAAACTCAACACCCCACATTGCGCCAACAGCTTTGGGTGCAGGAGCGCAATTAGGAGGATACAAGCCTTACCTTAGTGCCAGGAAATGCAACCTAAAGACTAAAAGTGATGGCAGGGCAGACCAGACCCTAAGCCTTGGTCGGCAACTGGTCTAGGATGGAAGCTCCGACAGGCAGATAGTTACAGCATTGCTTTGCTGATCCGGCAGCTTCTGCAGCTTGTCTTGTTCCAGATGCATTGATGTTACCTTTCGCCCGTGTGTTGCCGGGGCCCATACGGGGGAGCAAAGAATAGTAACACTGTTGTCTACCATGCATGTTGTAAGAGGCGACTAAAGAGGATATGGTTGCTGGATTGACTGGTTTGCCTTATCGGCTCACTAGTGCATTTTTCAGCAGACTCCTGGGAGTCGCCGCTGGAGCTACGGAGTTCGTGCATTGTGCGGCGCTTTTGGCGGGTCGTCCTGTGGAAAGAGACCAAAGCCATATGGGATAAAACCCGGGTCAATGAAGTCTTTCTGGTGACTGCCATTTCCATCGACGATGAACTGTATTTTTCATGGAGGACTCTTATGTTGGCATTCTGGTGGCGGCATTATGCACAGTGTACATGTGCGGGCTGTTGGCTTGCCGATACTCCTGTCTGTTCCATTGTTCACTTTTGGCAGTGAGGAGCATTTTGTGTGATATTCACTGGCACAGGAACGGAGCAATATGGGGACAACCCGTTGCCGTGAAGTTGGAACCACGACTAACTAACTAACTAACTGATGTTACCTTTCCTCTGGAGTAAACTAGGCAGGCCGAGAGAGGGATCATGCTGCATGGGCAACACATGGTCTCTACAATTCAACCCAGGCTTTGTGACATGGAGAGGTGTTAACTCCATTTTACAAACTTTCGTCTGTCATGACGGCCAGGTGTCAGCTGCCACTTGTAAAACCTATCTATCAACTTCTGTTATCTGTCCATGCCATGATAAATGACTATCCAGTAATTTTTTTCTCTTTATCTTTCTAAATATCTAAAAGAGCTACCAGGCAAGATGATTGACTTCATTGCACCGGGTTCTATCCAACACGGCTTGGTATTTATTCTGCAGACAGGCGTGCAGGAAACATCACAGAGAGCTCAAACTATATAGCTTCAGTAACGACACCGCACACGTTTCAGAAAAAATGCACTCCCAAATAACAGAATCTGAAATGAACCCACGACCTATGTATCACAAGGCTTGACACTTCGCTAGTGAGCCCAATATCTTCTCATGGCCGAATATGGTTAACCATTTCTTCCTGATATATGTGATCAGCATCCTTCTAAGCTGAATCACAGCGTCAATATGGCACTACATCTGCACAGAATACCCTGAATGTTTTTCTTCCTCCTAAATTCCCATATGTAGCCACTTTAGTAACCGATTACCGAATTTTAACGAAAATATACTTGCGGTTTTGTTTGCAACTATTTCTTGTGTCTATTCTAAGCGGTAAGTAAACCCGTCAACACCGTTGTATGAGACTTATTAATGTAGTAAGTCTCATACAACGGTGTTTACGGGTTATACTATGCATTATTAAATTTAGCATCCATTTTAATGTCTAATTTGTAATTTTGGACCATTTAAGTTGACAATAAATGTCACACTGAAATTATGAAGATCGCATGCTGTAATGTAGTATTTACTAGTATTTCAATGGCGGGAGATGGCAGTTTTTCTTTTCATACTCCAGCTATGAACATTTAATATTCTTATGGAATATTAAGAGCGACTACAATGATAATTAATGCATGTTTACATTCAACACCCATTATTGTATATATGTGCAATTTTTCATCACTCTAAATGGACCATATCATTGAACCTTAGCGAATGTGTTTTGGTCACAACTTCTCAAAATAGGAAAAGAGTATTTTCTCTTTGTGGATATCAAGTGATAAATTGACACACAAACATTAATATCTCAGCTTATAATTGACCTACAGACTTGAATAAGATACCGTTGGATTTCTTGTTTCAAGAGGTATCCAACTAGGCAGATTGCATAATTAAAAAGCAATTTAGGAAATGTTACTAAAGTGGCTACCCATATGTACAGAAGATAAGAACTAGAATTTGAATCAATGGCTTAAGAAGAAAAGGTTTTCATGATTAAACAAAAACAATCACGTTTCAGATAAACTAGAGAACTAGAGAGGGCACAAACTCTATCGCTCCAGCAGCGACCCTCAAGAGTCTTTAAAAAACTGCACTCTTGAACAACAGGGTCCAGAAACGGACGGTACTAACTTCTACTCAAATCATGCAACACACATTCACACGTGTTTATTTACAGTCACACATATACACAAACAACTGGCCTATTTATTCATAATGTAATGACACTATATGCTGTAAGAATAACCAACAAAAACATTGCCATCGTTGCAAACAGTACCTCTTCTTTGTCCCTCTTTCCAGTGTAGTGCGTGACACTTCATGGCAGAGGAAAATAGAGAAAGATGAGGCCAGATCTTATGTGGAAAGCTTGAGTAGCTGGGCAACATACAGTAACATAAACATCAACTACTTCCAAATATCAGATCACAGCGAGGATAGGAGATGAATGTCTGCTCCAACCAGGCACACAAAGAAGATGAAAAGAAGGAGAAAGAACCTACTAATGCATGTCTTCATAGGCGACTATGGGTGGCATGAGACTGGCTGCCTCAACTCATATAAACAAGCTGCACAAACTGAAACAATATGAACAAGTGTAAAGATAAGGAACACAAGAACAACTCAGACAATGAAGGAGAAGGGAAGTTCTAGAGTTCGTCTCACAGCGATGCAGAGAAAGCCACAAGGAGTCTGGGTCGACGATATCCCTCCTTTCATCTACAGGAACATCTCCAGAATTGGCGCTAGCAGGAATATTAGAACTATAGAAGTTGGGAAAGACAGCACAGATAGAGAATAGTATGGGGAGGGCATGCAGTGGGATGCAGGAGGCAGCGAAAGACAGAACAACTGGGCGTGAGGTGGTTGAGGGCCTACATAAAAGGGGATAAATGGCAGCAGAGGAGGAAGATGGGAAAGCAGGAGAACGAGGTCTGATGGAATGTGGTCTAGGAAATAATGTGAAAAGGAAAGATAGTGACCGAAGCAGGACATGAAAATATAAGACATAACAAATACAGCAGGGTAGGATCTTGTAGAGACACAATGAATACAAACTTGACAATACCGTAACTCACAAACATAAAGACAATGTTGTCCTTTGCAGTAACAATAAATATACAGTAAAGGCCAACATTAACAACAATTGCCTGGAGAGGCTAATGAAGGCAGAGCATTATACACAGCTTTAAGAGATTTGTATCAGAAAAAGCCAGTTCCCATATTTTGGGCATGTCGTGAGAAGGAAAAAGTTGGAAAATCTTGAGACAGTGGGGAAGTTGGAGGTGAGGAGAGACAGGGGAGTGTGACATCATGGCATAGAGGAACATTATCAGAAATGACTGGCAGTACACGATACAGAAGACTAGACAGATATGATGACACAATACAGAAGACTAGACAGATATGATGACACAATACAGAAGACTAGACAGATATGATGACACAATACAGAAGACTAGACAGATATGATGACACAATACAGAAGACTAGACAGATATGATGACACAATACAGAAGACTAGACAGATATGATGACACAATACAGAAGACTAGACAGATATGATGACACAATACAGAAGACTAGACAGATATGATGACACAATACAGAAGACTAGACAGATATGATGACACAATACAGAAGACTAGACAGATATGATGACACAATACAGAAGACTAGACAGATATGATGACACAATACAGAAGACTAGACAGATATGATGACACAATACAGAAGACTAGACAGATATGATGACACAATACAGAAGACTAGACAGATATGATGACACAATACAGAAGACTAGACAGATATGATGACACAATACAGAAGACTAGACAGATATGATGACACAATACAGAAGACTAGACAGATATGATGACACAATACAGAAGACTAGACAGATATGATGACACAATACAGAAGACTAGACAGATATGATGACACAATACAGAAGACTAGACAGATATGATGACACAATACAGAAGACTAGACAGATATGATGACACAATACAGAAGACTAGACAGATATGATGACACAATACAGAAGACTAGACAGATATGATGACACAATACAGAAGACTAGACAGATATGATGACACAATACAGAAGACTAGACAGATATGATGACACAATACAGAAGACTAGACAGATATGATGACACAATACAGAAGACTAGACAGATATGATGACACAATACAGAAGACTAGACAGATATGATGACACAATACAGAAGACTAGACAGATATGATGACACAATACAGAAGACTAGACAGATATGATGACACAATACAGAAGACTAGACAGATATGATGACACAATACAGAAGACTAGACAGATATGATGACACAATACAGAAGACTAGACAGATATGATGACACAATACAGAAGACTAGACAGATATGATGACACAATACAGAAGACTAGACAGATATGATGACACAATACAGAAGACTAGACAGATATGATGACACAATACAGAAGACTAGACAGATATGATGACACAATACAGAAGACTAGACAGATATGATGACACAATACAGAAGACTAGACAGATATGATGACACAATACAGAAGACTAGACAGATATGATGACACAATACAGAAGACTAGACAGATATGATGACACAATACAGAAGACTAGACAGATATGATGACACAATACAGAAGACTAGACAGATATGATGACACAATACAGAAGACTAGACAGATATGATGACACAATACAGAAGACTAGACAGATATGATGACACAATACAGAAGACTAGACAGATATGATGACACAATACAGAAGACTAGACAGATATGATGACACAATACAGAAGACTAGACAGATATGATGACACAATACAGAAGACTAGACAGATATGATGACACAATACAGAAGACTAGACAGATATGATGACACAATACAGAAGACTAGACAGATATGATGACACAATACAGAAGACTAGACAGATATGATGACACAATACAGAAGACTAGACAGATATGATGACACAATACAGAAGACTAGACAGATATGATGACACAATACAGAAGACTAGACAGATATGATGACACAATACAGAAGACTAGACAGATATGATGACACAATACAGAAGACTAGACAGATATGATGACACAATACAGAAGACTAGACAGATATGATGACACAATACAGAAGGCTGTGGACAGACATGATAAAATATTCCACTCTATGAAGAAGAATAAGAGTGTCCTTTGGTCACATGATGAGAAGAGAGGGACTGGAGAACATCAAGATGAATGGAATGACCAGCTGTAGAAGAGGCAGAGCAAGAGAAATAAAAGAGACGAGCACCAACCAATGCTCATGAATTTGTTGTATGTGCTGTCTCAGTGGCCTCAAATATTATACATTGATAATTTTTTTGTATTACAAGAGAAATAAAGCTCGATGATCTAATGATGGCATAAAGGAATATCATCAAAATGTAGAATGGATACAGAACATCAGGGACCGAGATCTGGGGAGTGACATGCATGCCTTCACCACCCCACAAGAAACATGAGGAGGAGGCCAGCATTATCTTTATATAGGGAATTGTAGTTAGAGAGCTTTTGTAAGCAGGAATACCTCACAAAGACATTTTTTTTTCCTGATGGTCTGGGCCAGATTGTATTTGCTGCTTCTCCGCAGGATCTCAGTTTAGTATATTTGTTATATTTTATATGATCTATGAGACAAAATGATGATGACCGAACAAGTATGGTAATCACTTCATTAAACTACAACTGAATGCACCAGCTTTTTCAATATATCAATGAAATAAACATTTTTGTACAACTCCTCAAGTTATTTTTCTTGTTCAACAGTACTTTCCTGTTGTTGAAAGATCCCATCCTGTTTCCCAATCACTGTATTGTCTCAACGACATTCGTAATAATGTGTTTGACAACGAAAGCAAAGGCAGCAAACCCAACTATGACTAGCATGTTTGTGACCGTTGCCCCAAACTGCCACCTCGGCCCGACGGCGTTGTTATCACCGCGAGGTCCTGCCGCAATGTTGACTTGACTGTTTTCTCTATTGACCAGGTTGGCCGATTCTGTTGACTTCTTTAATTCTTCGGCTTGTCTCCGCAGGTTATCTCGAATTTTCTGGAATAGTTAAATAAAGGAATTCAATAACATCACATGGGATTCTTCTTCTTCTTCATTCTTCTTCTGAGGGAAGTGCATCACACTTAATTATGCACCTCAAAGGTTGGTGTGTCCGACTTCGGTATGTATTTGTGTCAGGCTTGTTTCCTCTAGACAGATTCCATCCAAGGTCATGGGCTCTATGACCAGGTTTTCTTTTCTAATAATTTTGCCAATAATTTTTCTAATAATTTTGCCTTATGGCCTACTCTTTCCCATTTCCAACTGTCATGTAATTTTTAATGTACATGCTTGCACACGAGAACCTCCTGTTTTTCAACCTTATCCGAGAAGATTAAATATCTGATGTCTTATTACCCAACAGATTAGGGAGATATGTGAAATCATTAGACACAAATAGCTCTTGGGACATTTCAAAGCCCTATGTATGGATTTAACTCGGTATTGTTGGAGACTGTAACTGTTTGTTTTGCCCTTATCCAAGAATGCAAGGTATTCAGCCTCACTACCCAAGAGAACTGGACAGACTTCAGAACCAATTCGCAAATAAGACAAGAGACTAAGCAAGATACAGTATCCAATTTCATAAGAAGACGCCGTTGGAACTACATCGGCCATGTACTCAGAATGGACAAGACAAGACTCCCCTACCAAGCCCTCATATGGTCACTGGTAGGGAAAAGAAAACGGGGAAGACCAAGAGAGACCGTGCGTAGAACCATCATTAGAGAAGGCTCATTCAATGGCCAAGTAAATATCCAAGATCTACAACAGGTAGCAGCGAACCGCCAAGCATGGAGAGACAGGACTTCTGCCCTATGCACCGACTTAGGCTCAAGAGGAAAGACTAACTAACCCAAGCGATCAGGGTACTACAGGGTGTTTGTAAAGTCTCACTACACTTTATATGTAGAACAAATTTTTAAAATGAAGTACATGATGTCATCAAAACATATGCTCCACAGTTCATTGTGAAGCAATACGCAATGAATGGCTGTTGTCTGCTGGAGTATTTCTTTGCTCTCCAAACAGAATGGTGTCATCAATGGAAGAAGCATCCAAAACATACCCATGTCCGCAAAACGACAGATAATAAACAACATATTCACACCAACCCTATGCTATCAATCTCAAACCTGGACTTTATCCAAATTACACCTTCGCAAAATCAACACCTGCGAAATGAGATGCCTGAGGAGAGCTGCCAACTTAACAATCCGAGACCGAGTAAGAAATGCTACTATCAGACAGACTGTGGGATCAACACCTTGTGCCACATTTATTGAAAGACAGAAGATCAAGTGGTTTGGCCATGTCGTTAGAATGCAACATCAGCAACTACCATCACTGGCCTTACATCAAAGATCATCTGCGACAAGACCACGAGGACGTCCAAGAAGAAAATGGATTGACGACATCAGAGACATTGTACAACCACACGGAATGACACTATCCAGTGCCATCTACCGGGCGCTGGAACGCAAATTATTCCTCCCCACGACGCTTGACGGCAGAAGTGGAAGATGATGATGATGATGATGATGAATGGAAGAAAGAATAATTTTGGTGAACAAATGTTTCAAAATGGCGGGCGATACACACGGATGGTTGTTCAAAGATTTATAGCAAGATTTCCTGATAAAGAACCTCCTCATCGCATAACGGTTAGAAATTTATTGAAAAGTTCTAATCAATACTTAATTGGTACTTTGTAGCTTCCCCAAAACAGTGTTAGACCACAGCAGTGACTATTGTAACTTATGTAATGAATAGTTTAGCACATTTTTGGATGACATTTTTTTTTCATGTACTTAATTTTTCAAAATTGTTCTACATACAAAGTGTAGTGAGACTTCACAAACATCCGTATAATAGTAGATGCAAAGGTTCTTGAAACAATTCTTAGCCTCATGCTGGGAACACACCTGATACTTTCTGAGCTTGAAGAGGACTCCCCTCGAAAGAGAAACAAAGAAGAAATAAGAATGTCAGGACAATTCCGTGCCAGGCCATCAATATTCCAGCAGACAGAAAGCATCTTACCATGAACCCTCACACATGAAATGATAGCACTTATGGGTTGCACCCGTGTGCTGTGATGTTGATCCATCGACTAAACTAAACTAAACTAAACACATGAAAGGCAACAGCCAGCAGGCATGTGGGCGTAGCAGTTAGGAAGCTATGCTGTCAATGGCATGAGCGTGATAGATGAGAGTTCGATCCCGAGCTCGTCATATGCTAAGGAAGGGAAAGACCCATTCATGCAATCAGGCCTGAAGTGTGTGATGGTTCTAACATTCACATACCCACGGCCAGTTGTTGCTACGGGACTTGATTAATTTGATGATGACAGCAAATATACCATGTCTTTAAAACACCATTAAGATAGAAAACAACATGATGATAAACAACTTCATAAAGATAGCACCATGATGATAAACAACTTCATAAAGATAGCACCACGATGATAAACAACTTCATAAAGATAGAAAACACCATGATGATAAACAACTTCATAAAGATAGAAAACACCATTAAGATAGAAAACAACATGATGATAAACAACTTCATAAAGATAGCACCACGATGATAAACAACTTCATAAAGATAGCACCATGATGATAAACAACTTCATAAAGATAGAAAACAACGTGATGATAAACAACTTCATAAAGATAGCACCATGATGATAAACAACTTCATAAAGACAGCACCATGATGATAAACAACTTCATAAAGCCCAGGACAATTTTGAAAAACCCAAATTTGCTCAGCTGGGAATTGAACTCATGATCTCCTGGTAAGCAGGTGAGTGTCAGGCCTCGACGCTACCAAGGCAACACATTAACACCATATCTAATACCTGCTATAAGGATACCAAACACCATATTCAAAATACCACCGGCCGAGAAGAAAATGTATTGACAACATCAAAGACACTGTACAATCACAAGGAATGACACTATCGAAAGTTATCCATCGGGCGTTGGAATGTCAACTATTTCTCCCCATGGCATTTGATGGCAAAAGTGGAAGATGATGATAATGAAAGGCATGAGTGACAACACCAGACAATGCCAACAACACCAGACAATGCCAACAACACCAGACAATGCCAACAACACCATACCTCGGCTACTTCTGGAAAGAGCTCACAGAATGTTTGGTTGCAGAGGTTGAAGGTCAAACTCTGAGCTGCAAGCTGTCTTTTCTGAAAGAAAAAATTTAGCAGGAATAATAACAGAGACAAAAATGCAGCTGAAATAATTAATAACAGAGAGTGACTAATGTGGATAAATCTAAAACAATAAAGAAGCAAATTATATTTTTAGAGAACTGAGATTTGTGTCTAAAGACCAGGACTTCTTCAGAAGTCCATATCATGACAGTACTTGCGATGATGTCAGGATTTCTTCAGAAGTCCATGTCAGTGAGTTAGTTAGTTAGTTAGTCGCAGTTCCAACTTCACAGCAACGGGTCATCCCCATTATACTCCATTCCTGTGCCAGTGAATATCACACAAAATGCTCCCCACTGCCCAATGTGAAAAGTGGAAAAGACAGGAGTCTCGACAAACAACAGCCCGCACAGATACACTGTGCATAATGCTGCCGCAAGAATGTCAACACAATAGTCCCCCACGAAACACCCAGTTTATCTCTGATGGAATCGGCAGTCATTTTCCCATCTGGATGTTTCCTAGATGTTCACCCACACAGTCCACGAAATACAGTTCATCGTCGATGGCAGTGGCAGTCAACCAGCAGCCCAGCAGCCACGCATTTCTGCATAAGGCAAAAACCGGTCAACTCTGGGACACAGCCATCTGCCATCGCTCCGAACATGCAGTCACATTCCAAAAAACCTCGGGCAGATTCAAAAGCATTTCACATGAAACTCACAGCTCACAGTGTCGCGCCACGCACTCACTCAGTAGCAGGGCGACAGAACCATCAAGCCTCCTTAGTCGCCTCTTACGACATGCGTGGTAGGCTGCAGTGTTGCTATTCTTTGCTTCCCTTATGGGCCCCGGCAACACACGGGAGTCCATGTCATGACAGTTCAAGGGATGATGTTAGTGTCTCTTCAGAAGTCCATCTCATAACAGTTCTATGATGTCAGGATTTCCTCAGAAGTCCATGTCATGACAGTTCTATGATGTCAGTGTCTCTTCAGAAGTCCATGTCATAACAGTTCTATGATGTCAGGATTTCCTCAGAAGTCCATGTCATGACAGTTCTATGATGTCAGTATCTCTTCAGAAGTCCATGTCATGACAGTTCTAGGAATTATGTCAGGATCTCCCCAGAAGTTCATGTCAGGACAGTTCTATGGTGCCAGTATCTCTTCATAAGTCCATGTCATGACAGTTCTACAATGTCAGGATGTCTTCAGAAGTCCATGTCAGGACAGTTCTATAAAGTCAGGATCTCTTAAGAAGTCCATGTCATGACAGTTCTACAAAGTCAGGATCTCTTCAGAAGTTCATGCCATGAAAGTTCTATGATGTCAGTATCTCTTCAGAAAATCATGTCATGATAGTTCTATGATGCTTTCATCTCTTCAGAAAATCATGTCATGACAGTTCTATGATGTCAGCATCTCTTCAGAAAATCATGTCATGACAGTTCTATGATGTCAGCATCTTTTCAGAAAATCATGTCATGACAGTTCTATGATGTCAGCATCTCTTCAGAAAATCATGTCATGACAGTTCTATGATGTCAGCATCTCTTCAGAAAATCATGTCATGACAGTTCTATGATGGTGTCAGGATCTTCTCAGAAGTCCATGTCATCACAGTTCTATGATGGTGTCAGGATCTTCTCAGAAGTCCATGTCATGACAGTTCTATGATGTGTCAGGATCTTCTCAGAAGTCCATGTCATGACAGTTCTATGTCACGTGCACTTCCCTCAAAAGAAGAATGAAGAAGATGTATGGCGGATGTGATGATAAAGTACCCTTACACTCTTCTATAGAGTAGCTGAGACTATGAAAACCATACATCCTTCCATCTGGTATCTGTCTTGCACATTCTTTGATATCATCGCAAACATCCAAGAGAAACTGAACACACACTGGCACAGACTTGGACAAAGAGGCAAACTTACGGTGTACAAGCTCGTCTCTATGCTTCCCAGTGTAGGACTTTTTTCCAACTGCAAAACAACAATACACACAAGAGGCATCAAAATTAAACTCGAAGAAATTGATCTCAAATCTTCTATCCCACAATCCCATCTGTGGATTAACAGAGTGTGATGACGATCGTCATCATGTGCCATGCCGATAAACATGGGCAGTCATGTTTTGCCATCTCACACAATCACCAGAGTCATGGATCAGCTCTGTGCTCTTGCCTCAATCATTAAGACAAGAAGATCGGTTTAACTGTACCGGATTTACCTCCATATGACACAGTCTCTTTCGGCAGTTTGGCAAGAGCATTGCACAAATCATGAGCTCTGAAACCCCAGCAATGACCCATAGAGGTCTCCGAAACAATTTCACTCATGATCCGAACAATGAACTTTGAAAACAAACAGATGGCCAGATCTCTTTTCTATAGGGACCCCTGGATACGTTTATAATAAAGCCTTCAACTCCCTCCTGTCTCAAGTGGTGTGCGTTAGTTTAGCAATGATGCAGTCTAACCAATCATCACAATAAGTAAACCAACAAAACTGGAAAGTAGAGTCCATCAGCTTTACGAGATCACAAATTATCTCAGACGTCAGAGTGGGTTGGCCTGATGGCGAGAGTCACTGATAATAGGGAAAGCTTATCCACACTCAAAAATCAGACGCTTTAATTGAAAGTGAAAAGTGAAAGCACACACACACAAAAAACAAGAACATAATCACACGTAAGAGATCAGAAACTGCAGCTAGAAAACCTTCATCAGCACAGAGAAACAAATAGACACTGAAACAACTCCATACAAAAAACTACCACAATAGAAAGGCAGGCACATTAGTGTGGTTGATAGGTAACAACTCTGATGTCATAAGCGTGGTCAGACAGGGATTCAAGGCCTGCATTCATCGTCCATCAACAGAGGAAAGATTGGCCATCTATTCCTTCGTGCATTCTGGCCTGTCGAGAACAGAAGACTGACGTCAGGGAATCCACATCGCTGTCCAGGATAAAAGACTTGGGAGTAAGAATTGTCACGGCCAGACACGAGAGGTACATCGGGAAAATGAGGTGCCTCGTTAACCAACACAGAACTGGCACTATTAGCCACCGAACGCTGATGCTTATGCTGGGGGGAGGATCTGAGCACCTATGGACCTGTCCGGAGTGCAATGAAGATACCCCAACTGATAACTGATTCTGGCCTGTCACATCACTGATACAGAGTAGGTTCCTGTTTTGGGGCATGTTAACAATGGAAAGAAAGGCAATGCACCACCACTGGTGCTCTATGATACACAGAGATGTTACATTATGTGTTGTGCAATGTTTGACATGCATGTATCTGATGGGTAAGTCGCGGTTCCGACTTCACGGCAACAGGTCGTCCCCATTATGCTCCATTCCTGTGCCAGTGAATATCACACAAAATGCTCCTCACTGCCCCATGTGAACAATGGAATAGACAGAAGTATCGGCAAGCCAACAGCCCACACAGGTACACTGTGCATAATTCCGCCGCCAGAATGCCAACACAAAAGTCCCCCATGAGAAATACAGTTCATTGTCGATGGAAATGGCAGTCACCAGAAAGACTTCATTGACCCGGGTTTTATCCCATCTGGCTCGGTTTCTTTCCGCAGGGCGACCCGACGAAAGCACCGCACAAAGCATGAACTCCGTAGCTCCAGCGACGACTACCACAAAAAGAAGTACGAGAAATTAAACTCATTTACAATCAACTTATCTGCAAAACAATTCTTTTAACTATTAATAATACGTGGCAGTCTCCGTGGCAAAGTGGTCAAGTTGTCTGCCTTGCGCTCCGAAGGTTGTGGGTTCAATTCCGGGCTACGTCTTTTGGTTCACGAGTGCATTTTTCTCAGAGACTCCTGGGGGTTGTTGCTGGAGCTACGGAGTTTGTGCTTTGTGCAATGCTTTCAGCAGGCCACCCTGGGGAAAGAGACTGAGCCATATGGGATAAAACCTGGTGCAATGAAGTCAATCCTCTCAACTTTTTTGTTATTTCTCTGCAATACAGAGAGATGTAGCATGATGTGTTGAGTAGTTTTTGACATGCATATATCTGATGGGTAGGTAAGCCTACCACGAAAGAAGAGAAATTAAACTCATGTACAATCAACTTATCTGCAAAACAATTCGTTTAACTATTAATAATAATAATGATAAAAACAGTCGTTTAATACTCAAACACAATAATCACAAACGATGAAAATTATTTTAAAATGAATTAAATGACCGATGATTTTAAAATGAACTAAATGTTAAATGGTTTTAAAATGATTCAAAATGATTATGCCTGATAATTTTAAAAAGAACTGTCCTATGATTTTAAAACAAACTAATTGTCCCATAAATTAATGAACAAAATATCATGGGTCGTTAAAATGAATAAATGTCAAATGATTTTCAAATAAACTAAACATCAAATGACTTCCAAAGGAACTAAACGTCGGACTTACCATAAAACTCAGAAGACCTGTGAGTATTGTGGAAACAGACCAGGCCGGATTCCAGGTGTCTGGATGGAAGTCGCTTATCGACAAACAAAGCCTGCGTATGACATACAGAGGGAGAAAGACAAGTTTAGTCTTTCCTCTTCTACCACGGGATGGCATCATCACGATCACTTGATATGCAAATAAGTGTGAGCGGTGTGAAATATATGGTGATGATGATGTTAGATGATGATGTTAGATGATGATGATGGTGATGATGATGTTAGATGATTTTGATGGTGATGATGTTTTTGATGGTGACAGTGATGTTAAATGATGATTTTGATGGTGATGATGATGTTGAAATTATGATTTTGATGGTGGTGAGGTTAGATGACAATTTTGATGGTGATGTTTAGATGATTTTTAAGGTGATAATGATGTTAGATGGTGGCTTTGATGATGTTTAGATGATGATTTTGATGGTGATGATGATGTTGAAATGATGATTTTGATGGTGATAATATTGTTGAGATGATCATTTTGATTGTGATGATATGTTGAATGATGATTTTGATGGTGATGATGATGGTCAGATGATTTTGATGGTGATGATGTTGAAATGATGATTTTGATGGTGTTGATGATGGACATTTACAGGCAGGTTTCAAACAAAGAAGACGAACCTGGTACCATATCTTCAATACAAGAACCATCTTTGAGAAATGCAGGGAGTACAATATAGACTTTCTTATTTATTTCACAGACTACGGTAAAACCTTTGACTGCGCTCAATATCAGGCCCTGTGGAGCTTCATGAGATACACGGAGTTTTCAGCCCATTTAATTGAAACTATCACCAACACCAGCTGTCACAGCAGCTGATGAAATATCAAACTAATTTGTGGTGTAAATGGAAGTAAAACAGGGTTGCATTCTCTCCCCATACATGTTCAACATCTATGCAGAAAATATAACGAGGAACTTAAAATATGACGAGACCTACTACAAGTTTGATACAATCAAAATGGATGGAAATTCATGATGCTGATATGATGATGGTGGCATTAATACTGATAGTAGCAGTAGTGAAGATGATGATGATGATGATGATGATGATGGATGATGATGATGGTGTGGATGCAAGAACACTACCTTGAGTTGCATTTAAATCTTCCATTTGGAGTCAGCATGTAAATGCTGGGTGGCTTGAAAGGGAACTCTCGAGGGAAGATCAACTTGCCATGGTAGATCCCACCTGAAACACAGTCACAATCTGAGAACACAGCAGTGTGGAACCATTGTAGGGCTTCATACATACTAGGTTGTCACATGAAGAAGGGTAGCTGCGGTCGGATTGTGGCTAGACACACGCTTGCTGGCCCGGTGGCCAAGGGTTCGATGCACATCAGGCAGATTTGAATTGTTTAATACTGACCTATGCTCCCAGGTTGACCCAGCTTAAACTGGGTACCAAGAAATGTCTTGGGATGTAGACACTGACCACATCAGCCACCTGGTGCTGGTTGGTCTGTACAACATATGGGTTTAGCACATAATGAGACGAGAGGCATTGGGGGATTATTGTGATGAATGGAAAGAATGCCACATAATGAGAAGAGAGGCACTGGGGGGTTATTGTGACGAATGGAAAAAATGTCATGTAATGAGAAGAGACACATTGGGAGGTCATTGTGACAAATGGAAAAATCAAAAGTACAGGTAGTGGTAGACAGATAAATGATGCTTGAAGTCTGTGATGAAGGCATGGAGGATCTCATAAATGGAATCAATCCAGAACATCAGATCTCTGGGTAGTAAATCAACTGCCTAGTCTTTTCATACAAGGACAAAATATTAGAAGTCTTCTTCTTTTGTGTGCTTTAAATGTGTCTATATCTGCAATGATGACTCTTGTATGTCTTTTTAGTTCACTCAGTGGTCCATAGAATTTATCTTCCACTGCTGTTTCTCTAGGCTAGAAGGTTTGCTTAGATATGCATATTTTAGCAGTTTGGTAGCATGTGATCTGCTGCCTGCTGTGCCAATCCACAAGTGCACATGGCTGATTCGCCAATTTTGAATCTGTATACACGTAGTTGCGTAATCTATTGTGTCCTGTTCTGAGGCGCAGAATAATGACTTGTTCTGGTCTGTCCATAAAGTGGTAATCACCTTGAGCTGGTGTTGGTGGCTTTCTGACTGATTTGATCACTCTTTTCTGATGGTGGTGTGTAACAGGCACATCAGGCTGTTCTTCTATTGCTCCTTCCTTAGCTAATCGATCAGCTTGTTTCCGGGTAGTCCACAGTGAGACAGTATCCACAGTATGGTGACCTTACACAGGCTGCCTTTTTCAGAAAGTAGTGTCACTAGTACTGGCAATTTCCCAGATATAGAAGATCCTGTAGGCATACTAACCATCCTTCAGCCACTAGACATCATAAAGATAGGCCCATTAGACAGCTTTCTCTGCTTCTGTCTTTCACCTCCCAACAGAGCAAAGGCCCTGAACCAACTCTCGCCCAGCACTCCCATCTTGTGCTATCTCCTGCAGCTCTTCCCCACATTATTCATCTCTGTCTCTAGTTCTTTCCTCCGTGTGTTTTTCAGGTCTCCTTAGAGGAAAGGCAAGACGCACATATAATCAGATTACTACTGGTACTATTGGGGTTGGAACTCTTCGCTGGCTTCTGAGGATGGGGACGGAGCGCTTATGGGAATGCCCCGAATGCTGTGATGTCAGTTCCTAAATCAATCAGTCAATCAATCAATCAGGTCTCCTCCTATGTCTTTTCCCTTATGGATTCCAGGAGGAGGACTTTCCAGTTATACCATTAACAGGTTTCCTCAATGTGTGTCCTATCCAGCATACATAATAACTATAAATTCAACCATAACATAACTATAAATTCAACCATAACACATAATAACCATAATTACAAGGCAGGTTTGACCCTAGACCATAAAGCTGGCAAACTAGCGCAGACTAAGCTTTATCATCATCATCTTCATTATGTGCCCTGGCAAATAGCGTAGGCATCCACGTATCTCCACTGATCTCGATCCTTGGTTCTCTGACTCTGATAGTATGGTGGCTTCCCCTTGCTTTCCACATGGACACAAGAGTATGTTCATCATCATGTGCCATGTTGATAGTGTGGGCGGTCATGTTTCGCCATCTCACTCGATCACCAGAGTCGTGGATCAGCTCAGAGTTCTTGTCTCAACAGAAGTAACATACGTCTGCTTTTGACAACCAAGTCGGACTGCCATGACAAGTGAGTGCCCTGCTCTGCTCACTCACAAATAACCCCCCCCCCCCCCCCCCCCCCCCCCCCCCCCAAAAAAAAAAACGCGAACATCTAATTTTACCTTCATACGGTGAATTCGGTGGTCCCTCAACTATGAAATGCCTAGAAGGGATAAAAACAAAAACAAGATGGTGATGAAGCCTCAGACATTAACTGTTTCTTTCTCAATGAACAGACCATGTGTAATCAGCTTTTGCCCAGTTGTAAATCTTAGTAGCGCATAGTGTGATATTATTATTTTATGTTTGCTTTAAGCACACTTCAGAAATCTGGCTAGATATTTGAACTTCTGTGTACATCTTCTCATGTCAACCTGAATATATTTACAGAAAGTAGCAGTCAACTTCAGGTTGTTAACATCTCCATAGAGTTGGTCCTCAAATGTGTAAGTATAGGCCAAGATAATTCTCTCTTTCTGCATGTTGGACACTCTTGCAGCAAATCTGACCATCTTTAACCGTCATTTCACCAGTTCCAGTTACATTCATCAGCACCTGCTATCTTGAGTTCACCGAACCTGTGATATTTCAGCCTGTTATGTTCTGTGTAGCACTGGCCCTACATCAGAAAAGATCTGCTACGAGAGCAAAAGGATGCCCAAGAAGAAAATGGATTGACGACATCAAAGATATTGTATAATCACATGGAATAATACTTTTCAGTGCCACCCATTTGGTGCTGGGGCGCCAATTATTCCTCCCCTTAACGCTTGATGGAAAAAGTGGAAGATGATAATGATGATGTCCTGTTACTTGATCACTCCTGTGGAGTTGGTAACATGCATCATCCTTCTGGGAGGGAAGGGGTAGATAAGAGGTTAAACTTCGCTTTTGGCTCCAGTAGACCAGATTCGTCTCTGTAATGGAACGCCGTGGACACCATCAGAAGGATTCTTTCAGTCTACCATCAAGATTGACAAATGAAAGAATAAAGGAAGAATGAGTAGATAACTAAAAGACAACTAAACACTGGCGCTCGGCGTTTGAAACTCTATGATGAAAAATTACGCAAGTAAACAGCCAGCACACAAAGCAAGTGCAGCCTAGTTCCTACGTTTGAAAAATCTCAAATGACACCATATAATGCTACCTGTCTACCAGCGAGAGACGCTAGAAGGTGTAATAACTTGAGAGGGTTCCTCATCAAACATAGCGTGGACCCGTACCTCCTGGGTTTAACATGGTAGGTCGGGGAGTTCAGACTGACGTGTGAATTCACACGGCACTGCCGAATTCGGCCCATGAAATCTTTCCCCCAGGACTGAAGGTGTGAACGGACCCGCGGCTGGTTTAAGAGATGTTCTCTTGATGAAGGTGTGAAACAACACGACGCCTGGTCCAGGGAAATAAACCCTGGATCAAAGTTAGCCAAGAGATAATAGAGATAAGAACCTGTATAAAATCTAGGGCTTAGAACCGCTCAAATCAGATTTGTCTGAAAGAATCAGTAAAGCGATTTTTAAATGTATATCTCATTTATTGATAAGTCTTGATTCTATGCTGTTCAGAATTTCCTATGACGGCTATTTCCTATTAAGTATTCAGCAAAGCTTCAGATTTGCGGACATGTCTGTCCGATTCATGTGGTTTAATGAGAACTATAACTGTCTCATTTGGTCGTATATACTATATAATATAGTTGGCATACGATATTTCTGTCATTCTTATCACACAAGTGGCTAAATAACAACAATATCTACATTGTAAATAGCTGTATTAATACTTCATTCTTGCTACACAAGCAGGAATATTCTATGCATATTTTTAATCATGTTTCTATGCATACTTTTACGTTTCCATGCATAATTTTATTATATTTGTTAA
The DNA here is from genome assembly GCA_963921405.1 of Cepaea hortensis. Classification (NCBI taxonomy): domain Eukaryota; kingdom Metazoa; phylum Mollusca; class Gastropoda; order Stylommatophora; family Helicidae; genus Cepaea; species Cepaea hortensis. The sequence continues at coordinate 7,133,312 of OY992896.1, forward strand.
TGTACGGTATATATATGATGTTCATTCTCCCAACACAAGTGGGAATATCATACTATGCTAGGACTGATTCTATTCATAAGTTTTATGATGTTATAACACATCAGGGTGAATGTTTGTTGTGCTGTTATGATGACTAGTCTTCTGTTATGTATACTGATTAATGCTTCAGATATAATATATTACCCCACAGTGAATGTTATAAGATATTATTGTGGTTGTGTTTGAAGCAAATGTGTTGTGGTGCATATATTACCCACAATAGGTAACGGGTATATAGTATGCGTAGCCATTACCAGTGCGTAATGAACATGTGTTCATCATAACTTACTGAGGCTGACGCAGAAATTGATCATCGGCAGTTAAGCCCGAAGATAAGGCACTCTTGTATTAACACCACTGAACACTTAATCTGCTGAAACAGCTTTAAATGTAGGAGCGGCTGCAAAGAACCCTTGCATCTGAATGAGTGACATAGACTTAGGACATTCCATTCCTCATGACGTGACTGATAGGTGAAGGCAGCAAATGTAACTACGGGACCTGTTCGACTACTGGAAAGTCCTTCCAACTTGACACAGTGAGAGAGGACAAGTAAAGAGAGGGATAGGGAGAGAGGAGGAGAGTAAAAGTAGTAAATTTGGAAGCGAGAAATTGCCAGACATCCCAATGTTGTGTATGTGTATGTTTTATAGGATAAGATGGGATTTTATAAGTGTAGAGCGTAGAAACTATCCATTCTTGATTATTTATTTCAAGCTCTCAACCAGAGTGCCAGGTTATAGATCCCGTTCAGTGACAATGAGAGGCCGGGTGGAGCCTAGACAGGCATTTGCACAGAACACTGACATCAGCTGATTTGAGGCAACATCTCACCTGTATTGCAATCCTGGATTCCTGATGTCATGCCACAACCATCAACATCAGTTATGTATTCAATTGTAATGATGAGGTAAACCCATATTATTTACATATCATCTTACCTCCATCTTCATGTTTAAATGACACATATATAGAGAAAATAAACACAGTGTAATTTGTTTCATTCATAGTTTAATGTTACTATTTTCCAAGTGTACTTAATTGTGTATATGTGCTTTTTATGTAAAGAGACTTGGTGGGGGTGATATATTAACTAGGGAGTAGAGATTGTCAAGGAGGAAACCTTCCTTGCCTATAATCCTTTAAGAGATATAAATCTTGGCATCTAACCTCCTCCTTCCCACTCCTTGGGGATACCAAGAAAAGCTAATTTTACCTTTTTAACGAGCCATTTCCAGCATGAGTATCGAAGGACTTATGAGCAGCATATAAAAGACATTTGTCCCAAGTTCTCTCTCTGGGATCTGGAGTGTAAGGGAACTGAACCTGCACCCAGAACAAAACACCACTGTGGGAAACAGTGACTTCTGACATACTGGACAGCACACCCGGAATATAAATTAGTCAAAACACTGACATATTGGTTGCCTGTCCTGGAGCTAATTAGTCAACTGACATATTGGTTGCCTGTCCTGGAGCTAATTAGTCAATTGACATATTGGACGGCATGTCAGGAATATAAATAAGTCACCCTATGACAGTCTCGCAGTGTTGACTGTTTGGATTCATACAAAATGGGGGAACAGGATCATTCAATCAGGCAGGTAAGATCATGGTGTCAGGGAAACATGACACAAAGACAAACTCAAAGCCTCCATGTATGACTGTGGCATTGACTCTGAGAATGAGGAGGATAGTGTTGTTGGTTGCTCTGCCTGGCGTAGTCAAATGACAGTTGATGCAGTGGATTAGAATAGCTTGTCATTTCACAGTTGGTGCACTGGAAAAGGAGCAGTTAGGCTTATAATAGCTGGGGGATCATGGATTAGGAGAAGTTTAGTCAAATCACAGCTGGGGTAGTGGATTAGGAGAAGTTTAGTCAAATCACAGCTGGGGTAGTGGATTAGGAGAAGTTTAGTCAAATCACAGCTGGGGTAGTGGATTAGGAGAAGTTTAGTCAAATCACAGCTGGGGTAGTGGATTAGGAGAAGTTTAGTCAAATCACAGCTGGGGTAGTGGATTAGGAGAAGTTTAGTCAAATCACAGCTGGGGTAGTGGATTAGGAGAAGTTTAGTCAAATCACAGCTGGGGTAGTGGATTGGGAGAAGTTTAGTCAAATCACAGCTGGGGTAGTGGATTAGGAGAAGTTTAGTCAAATCACAGCTGGGGTAGTGGATTAGGAGAAGTTTAGTCAAATCACAGCTGGGGTAGTGGATTAGGAGAAGTTTAGTCAAATCACAGCTGGGGTAGTGGATTGGGAGAAGTTTAGTCAAATCACAGCTGGGGTAGTGGATTAGGAGAAGTTTAGTCAAATCACAGCTGGGGTAGTGGATTGGGAGAAGTTTAGTCAAATCACAGCTGGGGTAGTGGATTGGGAGAAGTTTAGTCAAATCACAGCTGGGGTAGTGGATTGAGAGAAGTTTAGTCATATAACAGCTGGAGTAGTGGATTGGGAGAAGTTTAGTCAAATCACAGCTAGGGTGTCTACAGCTGGCAGAAGAGATGAACATCCAATGAGCTGAGCAATAACTGGCACTTACAATCTTAGAACTATATAAGAACTGGGAAATACAGCTAAGATGCTACAAGAGATGGAAATCCTCTCTGCCAAATAACAACTCTGACTGGTTTGTATCTTGCCGTCTCGACAGACAATAGTTTGTAAAATAGTGTTATACTTCTCCATAACACAAAACCTGGGCTGAAGTTAGAGACTGTGTGTTGCCCATGCAGCGTGAACTCTCTCTCTCTCTCGGCCTGTCTAGTTTACTCCAGAGGAAAGGCAACACCAATACATCTGGAAAAAGACAAGCTGCAGAAGCTGTCAGATCAGCAAAGCTGTACTTTATCTGTCCGCCTGTCGGAGCTTCGATCATAGACCAGTTGCTGACCAAGACTTAGGGCCTGGTCAGCCTTTCCATGACATTTAGTCTTTAGGTTGCATTTCCTCGCACTAGGGTAAGGCTTGTACCCTCCCAATTGCACTCCTCCGCCCGAAGCCGTTGGCACAATGTGGGGTGTCAGGTTTGATGAGCGCAGCCCAACATTCAGTGCTAACAGACCTGACATTTTAAACGTTACACATTGCTTATACGATTATGGGTGGGGTGGGGGCGTTCATTTTCAACCTCTGTCATTCAGTTCCCAAGGCAATCTTTTCTCTGAGACCTCTAAGACAGTGGTTCTCAACCGGTGGGGAATTCCCCCCCAGGGGGGAATTTTAGGGTTTCCAGGGGCGGGGGGGGGGGGGGGGGGGGGGGGGGATGAAGACCATTTCAAGATCGCATTAATATAAGAACCGATTACTTGATATTGTTTTTCCCTTCATACTTTACAGTTAAGTACCTCTCATCCTTCTAAAATTCATTTTATAAAGTCAGTAGACCCACAAATCATGTTTTATGTGGATGTCTAGACTTGTTTTAGTATGTGCTATTAAATTTACCTTACATTTTTAGGTATACTGTATAGGGGTGGGGGGATTTTTAGATATAAAATATGAAAGGGGGGAATGACGTTCTGAAAATACGGTGAAAGGGGGGGGGGGGAGAAACGGGCCAAATTTTTGATAGGAAGGGGGGGGGGGAATGACGTTCTAAAAATATGGTGAAGGGGGGAACGGGCCAAAAAAGGTTGAGAACCACTGCTCTAAGAGCTGCCGTCAGAACTACAGTGTTTTTGCTTCATGTGATGCATTTTGTTCTGTGAAAATTGAGCTGGATGCTGAGAAATCCAGTGCAATGAAATCCATCTTCTTGCACATTAACCTCACTTGTGTGTGCTAATACTATTTGCTGCCGAGATATTTACACATTCTACATAACATTTTTCTCTGCCCTTTTGTGCCTCCTACCTAGTTGTTTCCCACAACAGGCCAATTGCTGAGCGCTAAGTACATGAACCTCAGAAGCAGGTAACAAACACACACTTACCACTCTAAGATGTTAGAAGGTAACGGACAAGCTTGTATATAAGGCACTGGGTCCTTCATGATTCTCATATAGTCTTGCTTCAGCCTGGCCGTGGCTGTGGAGTTTACTTTCCTCGCTGCCATCTGATAATGAAATATTGAGGAACAATTAGACTACTGAAGAATACTCCTGTAAAGGTAGTCCTACAACCGAAACTGGATATGTCAGGCCTTTCTATATACCCGGTTATGATATAATGAGGGCGGATGAATTGAGTTGAGTCAAGAACCGACATCAGAACATTCAGGAAATTCCCATATGCATTGTCCTCATCTTCAACACCCAGTAAAGAGTTCCAATACTAATGGTACCTGAAGCAGTCTGATTATGTCTCCATCTGGCCTTTCCTCGGAGTCCTGAGTATCGGCCTCATCCTCTGGTCACTCCCTGCTGCTCCATTTGCCGGGAGGGCAAATTTGGATTTTAAAAATTGACAGTGCCTAAAATGGTCTTAGGAAGTAAAGATGGCTGATCTAAAACTAACCACATCACCTAGCAGGTGCCATTTGACCTATACATTTGATCTATACATTTGACCTATTCATTTGATCTACATATTTGACCTATTCATTTGATCTACACATTTGATCTATACATTTGATCTATACATTTGACCTATACATTTGATCTACACATTTGACCTACACATTTGATCTATACATTTAATCTACACATTTGATCTATACATTTGACCTACACATTTGATCTACACATTTGACCTACACATTTGATCTATACATTTAATCTACACATTTGATCTATACATTTGACCTACACATTTGATCTACACATTTGACCTACACATTTGACCTACACATTTGATCTATACATTTAATCTACACATTGATCTATACAAACATGGATCTAGTACCATACGATCGATGCACCTTCAGGTTGTAGAAGGCTGCCTTACTTTTACTTATCTGTTACTTACTATAGCATAATGGGGTGGGAGGACCAGTTCTTTTCCTCATAACTTTACCAACCCAAATAAATTCCTGAAAATTCTAAAATGTATCTAGCATCCATTTCTTCTTCTCCTTCGATCCTCCTTCGAGGGAATGGTGTCACACATATTTACACACCTTTGAGGTCAGTGTGTCCAACTTTAGAATGCATTTTGTGTCAGGTTTACTCTCTCTCTCTCCTCTGCCTTTTATCCTCCATTGGGACACAGATCCTCAACCTGCCCAGGCCAAGTCGTCAACATTTACTCGGCCATAACATATTCCATCCAAGATAATGGACCGTGTCTACCCATGGGTAGGTTTTTATTCTTAAAAATTTTGTCAGAGCAAAAGTGTGTCCTCTAAAAGTGCCGGGGTGTTTAAGAAAATCCATCTTTGACTAAAATCTCATCGAAAGGAACATCCTAAATCCACCTCCGTGCAGTAGAGGACAGAAAATACACCAGGGTGTGGAGAAGAAGTTCTGGGGACTGAGTATCCACTGGGATCCGAGGATAAGACACTGCAACTGAGCACAGCAGGGTGCTCAGTAGTTCTGACAGCCAAAAACTGCTGTCAAAGGCAAATGTATCATATCCCAGTGTGTGTGGAAGTCAAGGGGGAACCACCACCGATTCAAAAAAGATCTTTCAAAGTTAAAGAAGTCAAATCCCAGTATTTCTGAATAAATACAAAATATTAACGTGCAGAGGGAGGCTATGAAACAACTGCAATACCAGAATGAGGTAGTCAACATTTTTGGCCACATTACGAAAGGTGGATAACTGGTACTTATTGTAACAACTGGTACTTATTGTAACAACTGGTACTTATTGTAGCAGGTCAGGTTAATGACAGATAGAGCTACAAAACTTAGATTGTTAAGAGCATGCATGTTTCCCATTGCAACATATGCCTGTGAGACCTGTACATTTACTAAACAAGCTGAACAGCGCATAAATGCCTTTGAATATTAAATGTTATAGACTGGTTCTAAGAATATCTTGGGTACAGAAACAAACAAATGCATCCATATGACAAGAAATGGATATTGAAGGTTGGCTACTAAAGATGATAAAACAAAGACAATTGAAATATGCTGGTCACTTGAAACACCATGAAAGTTTGGAGAGAACAATCATGGAGGGGTATATGCTCAGCAAGAGCAGAAGGGGAAGGCCAAAGAGAAGATGGGTACAGGAAATGGCAGATATCTCCAGATGGGTGTATTGGACGTGGGACATCTTGCTTCTGACCGAGAAGTTTTCCGGAAGGTTGTTATGGGAACGAAGTTCTGCAAGGGACACGCTACTGAATGAATGAAGGTTAATGAAAAAGGAGATAGAGGAAAGCAATGAGATGTGATTCTAACAGTCTTTCATTATTGATACATTCTACTAGACAGCAGGAGCTATGGAGAGGCATGATCACCAATACCAGCTGGCAAGGCACATATCAATGATGATGATGATTATTAAGGCTAGACCATGAGAAGATATTAACATTACCAGCATTAACAACAATTAGTTACATAATTAAACTACCACATTAACAGCAAATGTGGTAGTTTAATTATGTAGCTAATTAGTTTTAGCATTAGCTTGGATCTATAGTTGGTACGGCTCGATCTTTTTTTTTAAAGAACATGCAAGCCAGTTTACAGCGTGCACAGCTAAGGTACCATAGGATCCCATAGCAAATTAAACAGGGAGAACGAGAAGAGAACTAACTACAGAGGTTAATAATATGGGGAGGACATGGTGCAACCTGCAGGAGATAGAAAAGATAGGACGGCTTTGCACTTCCGGCCCAACATGGAGATTGAGCTGTTAAGGCAGTATACCTGTGCGGGCTGTTGGTTTGTTAAGACTCCTGACTGTTCCACTTTTCACTTGGGGCAGTGACTGAAGAGCATTTTGTGTGATATTCACTGGCACAGGGATGAAGCATTATGGGGCAACCCTTTGCTGTGAAGTTAGAACCATGACCGACCGACCGACCGACCGACCGACCGACCGACCGACCGACCGACCGACCGACCGACCGACCGACCGACCGACCGACCGACCGACCGACCGACCGACCGACCGACCGACCGACCGACCGACCGACCGACCGACCGACCGACCGACCGACCGACCGACCGACCGACCGACCGACCGACCGACCGACCGACCGACCGACCGACCGACCGACCGACCGACCGACCGACCGACCGACCGACCGACCGACCGACCGACCGACCGACCGACCGACCGACCGACCGACCGACCGACCGACCGACCGACCGACCGACCGACCGACCGACCGACCGACCGACCGACCGACCGACCGACCGACCGACCGACCGACCGACCGACCGACCGACCGACCGACCGACCGACCGACCGACCGACCGACCGACCGACCGACCGACCGACTAGGATGGCTCCGTGTGAGTTGTGTCAGGGCATATTCCCCAATAGGGAATGGTGAGCGGTGGAATAAGAAGAAACAACATAACAGCTACTTTGGCACACAGCCACTGCTTGGCCATATAGTAGCTGCTTGTGCAAACAACCTTTACTCCTGATAGGAAAAGAAAATTTACACTAAACACCCACAAATGGTAAATATGCAGAAATATGAAGGCAATTGAATCTAGTCTATTGTCAGTTATGATTTTACTTCTAAGTAGGTTTCCAAATTAAACATTGTCTTTGTGGATGAATCTCATCTCATCATGTTCCTCTTATACCTTGTGGTGTCAAGGCAAAGCATAAACAGCAGGAGAGTGCCCTTGAATGGGCTTCATATATCAAGGTTCCCATAGTCTCTGTAATTCTCTCTATCCATTGTTTACATGCTTCCGCCTGGTCTGTACATCATTGCTTGTTGTGGTATACTGTTAGTTGGTAATCTAGTTATATAGCCAAACCATTTAACATGTTCTCTGATGAAATCTAGCGCAGCTATAACCACAACTTTAGTCCTGATTTGTGGATGTATGTGGTGTCAAAATGTGCTCACTACATATATTTTATGGAAAGCGAGGAGTAACTCAAAACTTATGTGCTGTTCATCATCATCATCATCAAGTCCAATATAGGCATGGGCGGTGATGATTCGCCATCTCACACGGTCATCAGAGTCTAGAATCAGGTCTGTGTTCTTGTCCCGACCACGCCATACTGCCAAACCATCAAGGTATTTATCCCTTTGTCTTTCTCTTGCTCTCTTCCCATCAAGCTTGCCAGTTGTCACCAAATTTTCAAGCTGATTTCTCCTCATAACATGTCAAAAATATCTGCACTTATGTGCTGTTACTAATGATAAATGGGTCATCGAAGTATGGAAGGGGTAGAGTGGAGTCTCAACTGGAGATGTGACCAGGTCATATCAATCCTACTAAAGACAAATTATTCTTCTGTCATTTAAACAAAAAACTGGGGAATAGGTCCTCAACCAAACCCCGCCAAGCCGTCCTATCTTGTCCTATCTCCTGCAGCTCCCTCCATGTCCTCCCAATGTTATTCATCTCTGTAATTCTCTTATCCGTGTGTTGCTAGGTCTCCCACTATTTCATTCACCTTGTGGGTTCCAGACAAGAGAGTGTCTAGGTATATTGTCCTCAAGTTTTCTGTGCTTGTCCTCAGGTTTTCTCTGTGTGTCCTCAGGTTTTCTCTGTGTGTCCTCAGGTTTTCTCTGTGTGTCCTCAGGTTTTCTCTGTGTGTCCTCAGGTTTTCTCTGTGTGTCCTCAGGTTTTCTCTGTGTGTCCTCAGGTTTTCTCTGTGTGTCCTCAGGTTTTCTGTGTGTGTCCTAACCAGCGACTTTTCTTCACCTCTTGGTTCACTTGACTAGAATTGTAGAATTTGTTTAGTTCTCTCCATTATTGGTGGTTCTGTCATGGTGTCATCATTCCATTTCCACTAATGTACTAATTTAATCATAATTATTAATCATGTATTGTAGTTACTACATTATATTACCACAACTCGTTAATACATAAGCAGTGGTTAAATTACCAGAATCAGTAAAGAAAATAAACGGTCTCATATTAACACAACCAGGCCAAAATGTCACGGAGCAAAAACGATCGTAATTAAACAAGAACTAAAATTGGATTTTTGGACAGCAGACGTGGAAGCCTAGAAACAACAGCGTCAACTGTCACCAGCATCGCCATCAGAATGACCCTGGGGGTTGATCATTTCTGTTAAGTTCTGTGGCTTACTGAATGTGGTTTCTCAATCAAAGAATGTACTATACTTGCGTGGATGAACGTAGAATGGTAATCTAATCACCACATGAATGTCAGGGGAGAAATCAAATCTTGGCAAAATCTCCCTTGTCTGATCTCAACTGCTACTGTACTTTTGTGACCGCCGGAAGAAACAGTCGGGGCATTGAAAAAGTCTCATGCGTCGTTTCTGAAACAATACATTCATTATTTGTCTTCTTTCTCGTCTAGCTAGTTAGTTAGTTACATAGTCGCGGTTCCAACTTCACGGCAACGGGTCGTCCCCATTATGCTCCGTTCCTGTGCCAGTCAGTGAATATCACACAAAATGCTCCTCACTGCCCATTGTGAACAATATAATAGACAAGAGTAAGCCAACAGCCTACACAGGTACACTCCTGTCTATTCCATTGTTCACATGGGGCAGTGAGGAGCATTTTGTGATATTCACTGGCACAGGAACGGAGCAATATGGGGACAACCCGTTGCCGTGAAGTTGGAACCGCGACTAACTAACTAACTAACTAACTAACTATGCATAATGCCATTAATGCCGCCGCCAGAATGCCAACACAAAAGTCCTCCACGAGAAATACAGTTCATTGTCGATGGAAACGGCAGTCACCAGAAAGACTTCATTAACCCGGGTTTTATCCCATATGGCTTCGTCTCTTTCCGCAGGGCGACTCGCCGAAAGCGCCGCACAAAGCACGAACCCCGTAGCCCCATCGACGACTTCCAGGAGTCTCCTGAAAAATGCATTCTTGAACCGAAAAGGCAAACCAGTCAATCCAGCAACAGCCGGCCGCCATCGTTCCGAACATGCAGTTCACGCTACAAATTGCGAACAGATGTAAAAGCATTCCATGCGAAATTCACAGCTCACAGTGTCGCGCCACGCATACACTCAGTAGCAGGGCGACGGAACCATATCCTCCTTAGTCGCCTCTTACGACGTGCATGGTAGGCAACAGTGTTACTATTCTTTGCTCCCCCGTATTGGCCCCGGCGACACACGGGCGTCCTCGTCTTGCTATTTTCGTTGTTGTTATTGTTGATTTATATTGATTGTTTCTGGATTTGAGGTTTAAAGTCCATTACCCCACATGGACAACAGTCACCTTCGTATTAATACACTATTAATAATAGGCCTGTGAGGGTGAAACCATGGGCAGCTGCTTTGGTGGCTGACTAGTCACAGAACTATCATTCTGAGCCGGTGATGGATCCTACTGTAATAACTTCTCTTTAGGTACTTTTGCCTTAATTCACCCCAAACAAACGTCACCAGCTATATTTAGGGTCACCAGCTATATTTAGCACTGACGGTGATCTCCTCTGTGTTCGGGTACAGTGTCTGTCAGTGCGTTTCAATTTCCCACACAGTGTTTCTTTGAGCTTTGGCAACCGTTTCTCTCTGTGTGTGTGTGTGTGTGTGTGTGTGTGTGTGTGTGTGTGTGTGTGTGTGTGTGTGTGTGTGTGTGTGTGTGTGTGTCATCATGAGATTTCTGGAACTGGCAGAGTAGCAGCAGCAACTATTCACGACAAGCCAGAGTAGCGTTGTCTTTTCTGCAGCAGCATCATGGCATCTGACATTCTGATAGACACTGTTCTCATAATCATGTCATCATGGTGCTATCGCTGACTGAGCGTCAGGACAGAAGTGAGATGTCGACGACGACGACATTCACCATGTATGTCGGCAGGACATCCTCCCGCTGAGACAAGGCCACATGGCTGCAAGGCCCTCGCGTCTCCCGTACAGACAGATCATCATCATTCTTTTCGTATACTGCTGGTCTCAAGAGTTGACAAGCATTTCATTTGGCCTGCTACAGTTGGGGCGGGGGATGGCGCCGAGAGCAACTGTTGCACACCGATAAAATTGCGCACCGAGCAACGGCGCAACACAGGGAACCCCTGGATGTGACGTCTTACCCTGGGATTCCGTTTGTTTGGGGTGAATAAAGGCAAAAGTACCTCTCTTTGAGAATGAAAGGGGTGGGGGTAATGGTGAGAACGAACGAACCATTTGAGGTTTAAAGATTGAGCACAACCCACTACTGGCAACGCTGATCGTATTCCTGTACAAACCTTGGGCCTTGTCCACGTCAGACTGGAAGCACTAGACTCGAGTTTCGTTCTCGTTTGAGCTCATCAGTAGTGCATATCCCTGACTGGACCTGGGATCGAACTTTGGATTACTGGCGTGTGAGGCGGGAGTGTAACCGCTGACCACGCGACTCACGCTGGACGCGACCAATTATCATACAAGAATATCACGTCACTGGTTGTAGGCTGTAGCTCAAAACTTGCCCGATCACCGCGACTGACATCCTTCGATCGATGTGGTCCCGTTGTTGTTGTTGTTGTTGTTGTTGTTGTTGCTGTTGCTGTTGTTGTTGTTGTTGTTGTTGTTGTTGTTGTTGTTGTTGTTGTTCTTCTTCTTCTTCTTCTTCTTCTTCTTCTACTTCTTCTTCTTCTTCTTCTTCTTCTTCTTCTTCTTCTTCTTCTTCTTCTTCTTCTTCTTCTTCTTCTTCTTCTTCTTCTTCTTCTTCTTCTTCTTCTTCTTCTTCTTCTTCTTCTTTTTCTTCTACCGTCAGACGGCAGACGTCAATACAAGTAATTTTCTGTTTGTTTCTTATTTTTTTAACATTTAATTATAGTTATTTTTTTTAAAATATACGCCTTGGAGCAAGCACGATATGGGGATTCTGATCATCAGATGTGGTCCCCCTTGCCAGAATGTTTCGGTACTTTTAACTTCTTGATACTCTCTGGGGGAGTGCCCGCCCGGGTCATGGCTCCGGGTGTCTTTCTCCTGTCATGAGTTAGAGACGTTCGATCTTTTGCGGTGTCCTTGCGTTGTCTTGCATTTCATTTGTGGATCCTTCATTCTCCCACCCCTCCACCTTTTTTTCCCTCGAGGATCAAAGGGGCATTTATCTGCGTTCTCTTTGGCTGAGTGGCCTCGAGGTACGGTGTCCGCCTCGAGTGCTGGAGGTCCCGGGTTCAGACCCCGGTGAGGACCGGGATGTATTTAAAAAATCCACCTGGACTTCCAGCAATAAAATTTCCCCTGGTCTCTGGGTAGTGAGATCGGACGCCCGTGTGTATTGTTGCGCACGTAAAAAATCTCTTGGCAGTTGGAAATCGGAAAAGAGTAGCCTAACGGCGCTGCCCGGGCAAAATTTCGAGTTAAAAATCTACGCAAAGTATTTCAGGATCCTCGCCGATGCAACGGAGTTTGTGCATTGAGCTGAGTTTCTCCAGACTCAGGTTTGAGTTAAGAGGAAAACGGAGCACTTATGGGTTAAACCGTGTGCCGTGATGTTGATCCAGCGACTAAACTAAACTAAACTAAACTAAACTAAACTAAACTCTTTGTTCGCGACAAGGACATTATTATACAGCATTAGGGATTATCAGCCCGGTCTGCTGTCGACTCCACCGTTTCACTTAGTACCAGTAATGTAGTCAACAATTCCACCACTGCACTGCAGCAATGCCATTGTTTCCAGGGCGTCAATCTGTCTTCCCAGACTGTCCTTTCGTCTCTCCGGATTGTTTAATGGACTTGCATAATTCAGTGATAAAATTATCCGCAGAACATATTAAAAACTAAAGAATTGGCGACACCAGTGACAAGTGACAACTTCCACTGTGTATTGGTCGGTCGGTCGGTCGTCGTTCGGCTGGCTGGCTTGTTGGTCGGTCCGTCGAGCATTGACGAGCAGGTAGTCGGAGTCCTCATTGTCATTGGCACCTTTCCGTCTTGACAGACGATAGTTTGGTACATTGTGCTTCAAAAAGGCTTAATAACTACGACCCATGGCGGTGGCGAGTGTGGCTGGTAAGGCCAATTCTTGCTGCAAATGTTTTCCCACAGTAGATGCATGTGAAAACATGGTCATTTCCACCATTGTGCACCATCTTACGTCTCTCACGCTCTGTGTGTGCTTTATCTGCAATCATTTTCTCCTTTGTCTTTATTCCATTTCTGATAGTTGCCCTCCATGCAACACGTTCAGCGGCGACTTGCACCCAATATGCATTATCAATGCTGTATAAATCATGTCCTGCTTACACACATCTTTGTATCGTAGTAGAGGCCGACCCTGAGATCTCCTACCCACCTGTAATTCACCAAAAAGATGTCCTTTGGTATTCTACCATCATCCATCCTCCTAACATGTCCTATCCATCTAAGTCTACGAAGACTGAGCATGGAATACACTGTCACACAACCTGATCTTTCCAATAATTCAGTATTTGTGATTAAGGGATGGAGTTATTGCCTCTCCATAGCACAAAGCCTGGGCTAAAATAAAGAAACCATGAGTTGCCCATGCAGCATGATCCCTCTCTCGGCCTGCCTAGTTCACTCCAGAGGAAAGTTAACACCTATACATCTGGAACAAGATAAGCTGCAGAAGCTGCCGGATCAGCAAAGCAATGCTCTAACTGTCCGCCTGTCGGAGCTTCGATCCTAGACCAGCTGCCAACCAAGGCTTAGGGCCTGGTCTGCCCTGCCATGACTATTTTGTCTTTGGGTTGCATTTCCTCGAACCAGGATAAGGCTTGTACCCTCCTAATTGCGCTCTTCCGCCCGAAGCCGTTGGCACAATGTGGGGTGTCGGGTTTGGTAAGCGCCGCCCAACATTCGGCGCTAACAGAAAGCAGGTAGTACCGTCTACTGTCATACGGTAGCTCAGTCATATCTGACTAAGACCTGACAAACACTACTGCTGCTGCTGCCGCTGCTGCTACTACTACTACTGTCACAATAATTACTTTAAATACAGCAACAATTCACCGTTCATTGGCAACTTGCCGTCTTGACAGATGATAGTTTGTTACATCGTACTTCAACGAATAGTCGGAGACCTAGTGGACCAGTTAATATAGTCGAACGGAAGCTACGCAGATAATGCCATGAACGCAGTCTGAAGAAGTCGCAGCGCCTGCGCTCATCGTCCGCTAAATGAGGGAAAGACTGACCACCTATTCGTCCGGGCATTGAGGCCTACAAAACGCGATGGCCCTCTCATTTCATAAATTAAAAGAACACAAAATAATGCAGCTTTACAAAACACAATTACGGAAAACATAGGACGGTGCGGCGAAAAGCCATCATCAGCAAAAGGGGTACTTTTGCCGTAATTCACCCCAAACAAACGGAATCCCAGGGTATGACGTCACATCCAGGGGTTCCCTGTGTTGCGCCGTAGCTCGGTGCGCAATTTTATCGGTGTGCAACAGTTGCTCTCGGCGACATCCCCCGCCCCAACTGTAACTGGCAAAATGAAATGCTTGTCAACTCTTGAGACCAGCAGTATACGAAAAGAATGATGATGATCTGTCTGTACGGGAGACGCGAGGGCCTTGCAGCCATGTGCGCCTTGTCTCAGCGGGAGGATGTCCTGCCGACATACATGGTGAATGTCGTCGTCGTCGGCATCTCCCATCTGTCCTGACGCTCAGTCAGCGATAGTCACGATAGCACCATGATGACATGATTATGAGAACAGTGTCTAGCCAGAATGTCAGATGCCACGATGCTGCTGCAGAAAAGGCAACGCTACTCTGGCTTGTCGTGGACAGTTGCTGCTGCTACTCTGCCAGTTCCAGAAAACTCACGATGACACACACACGCACGCACGCGCACACACACACACACACACACACACACACAGAAACGGTTGCCAAAGCCCAAAGAAACACTGTGGGGCAATTGAAACGCACTGACACGAACTGTACCCGAACACAGGAGATCACCGTCAGTGCTAAATATAGCTGGTGACCCTAAATATAGCTGGTGACGTTTGTTTGGGGAGAATTAATGCAAAAGTACCGCAAAAGGTAGTATCACAGTATGGGATCTCGAGATAAGCACATTTTAAAATTTTCTGTTCACTATTCTCACCACGGATATGGACAAATTTACAGGGGATAGATGCCGACTAGTGGTGATAGATGACCTAATGTCCGAGACAGATGATAGAGTGACTAAACTATTTACTACTAAGAGTAGCCATCATCGCAACCTAAGCTTTATGTATATAGTACAGAACTTCTTTGGTAAGAATAAAGGAACAAAAAAACCATCAGTCTGAATTCGCATTACCCCCCTCCCCCAAATTGATTTTCGTTATTTTCACCATCATACTTAAGCGCACACATCATTGCTTTTTAATATTCGTCCACTAAGGCCAACTCATTCACTGGCACCATCCCATGCATTGTACGGACATCCACCGGGGTATTCCTTCTGAGTTTTCACTTACGGATCACCATCACATCTCCATTGTTTTCAGTTTCCCGCCTTACATTCCTGCCCCTTTTTTCATGTAACACTTCCACTCATTTACCTGGGATCTTTGTTGCCAGCCCTTTCCCCGGTCCCCATGACCCACATACTTCCACGGCTGTCTGTATAAGAGTATCAAGGTGACATTCTTATATTAGTATGACAGCCTGAGATTTTGAGATAAGTAGCACAATTTTGTTTTCAAATTTCCATTTTATGATCAGTGGCGTGCAGAGGGGGGTGCGGGGGGATGCAACGGCCCCGGGCATCCAGCCGGGAGGGGGGCATCCAGTTAGGGAGAGGGGGCAGCACAGGGCAGTCGGAGGGGAGGAGGAATGAATGAGGTAAAGAACAATTTAGGGGCATCCAATCAAGGGGTTGGCCCCGGGCATCAAAGAACCTCTACACGCCACTGCTTCAATGTTCTCATTTTTACACCTTTTTATTCTTCTCATCCCGTTCCTATGCCTTAATGTTTATCACTGGAGGGTCTTCTCCGTGATTATATGTTGTGTTTTGTGTATGCATTTGTTTGCTGATTAAGGCTTGTCGCTGCAACGTCCTGTATGTTTCATGATTCTGTTCTGTAAAGCTACATTACTGTGTGTTATTTTATACTGAGATTTTATAGTGAGACATAGAGCAGATGGCACAATTCAAAGATCAGTGTACCGCAAAGAAACATGGACTGGCTTAAATTTTCAGAGCTTCGCACCTGTCCAGTACAAACGGGGCTTAGTACGGACCCTGTTTGACCGTGCTAGGAAGATATGCACCCAGGACAGACTGACAGAGGAATTTAAAACTCTGAAGAATGTCTGAAACCTGAAAGGGCACTCCACAGGATTTATAAAGCGCCACTGCCAACAGCTGAAAATAAAACCAGACGAAACTAGTCCCTAAACTCAAGGTATTTATCCAGCAAAACCCTTTGAGAGGATGACGTATTGCAACGTCAACAGGACTCATTACAGCAGTCCCAACATTATGTGCTGCAACTTCAGTTATTAGGTACAGAACCACAACTATTCCCATCCCAGCTGTTAAAGAATTTGTCCCTATGTACGCCAAATCCAATTGCATTTACCAATTACATGCAGGTGCCAGTCTACCTACATCAGCAGACAGAGTGGCAGTTGAACAACAGAGTGGTTGAACACATATCTAATTGGATTGACAAAATACTACATATCCCACAGAACTGTGTGACTTACTTATTGACTCGCCCGCGTCACTTTTTCTACCCAACTATGCACCACTTTATTGGAAATTGCTAGGGAGCTAAGTCCACTGAAAACCCACCTTGGCGGGAGACATTTCGCGAATGATGCCGAAGTTGAATGTAAAGTGAAAACGTGGTTTAGAAAACAGAGCATACAGTTCTACGCAGCAGGTTTGGGAGAACTAATAAAACTATGGGATAAGTTTATCAATGTTGGTGGAAATTATGTTGAGAAATAAAGGGACAATATATGTATACAAATAAACTGGTTTCAAGTTGTTATCATATTTAGTTATTTTTCTACAGCCATTTGTGACTTACTTATTAATTTACTCTCATATGATAGCATAAATAACATTGTGATCTGTGCAGGAGAACCCCTGACGACTATAGGAAAACGCATTAAGGAATGCCACCCTCGAATCTGAGGTACATACAAACAGGTCCGTCATTGAGGTCTAAGACAAAATGATGCCCGGATAGGTTTATGAAATCTACTCACCTCTATATGTCCTTGAGATTATGTAAACGCCTATATGCTAGTAGAGAAGCCTATGAAAAAACAGTATTACGAGGGGGTTTCAAATGAAAACCTTAAACGTGTGACAGAAATTAGACAATAACAATGCCATTGTCTTGTAGCCTGTCAATATTGTTGTTAAAGATGTCAAGAGTTTTAAGCACGTGACATCACGATGCAGACAAAAATGGCCACCCCACTTTTGACATGCACCAAAGAGGAACAGATCTATTATCTGTTGTTTGATCAGTGAAGGAAATTCATCGGTGAATGGCAGTCCAGTATGGTGATGCATGCCTGTCAGTCCAGCAAGTGTATGAGTGGAGTAAGACATTTCAAAACAGCGTGACTTCTGTGACAGACTTTTCAGTCCGATGAAGAGGTACAGCACACATGACCAAGAGCATTTTTTTTTCTACAAGAATCCAAGCACTTTACCGGCGCTGTAGGACTTGCATTGTACGCAGTGGTGATTACATCGAAAAATTATACATTTGTTCTTTACTTTAACAGAATATATTCACAAACAAAAACATTTAAGGTTTTCTTTTAAAGCCCCTCATACATAGAAATATCAATTGGGGAACCCGTTAAGGCCACTGAGACAGTTCATAAATAAACACACAGGTATTGTTTGAGCTCACAGAAGTAGAAATAACAGAAGTCTGGTTCATCCTCTAATCCCTACTGCTACTTCTATGAATGCCAAACAATACATCTGTATTTATTTATTTATTTAAAGTGTTTGTTCCCAAACGGTTCTGGTCACGTGACGTCTTTTATCTTCTATATTAGAGAGCAGTACAAACTGGAATATCATTGGGGGGCCATTATAATGTATTAAGTATATATATATATACACATATAATATAAAATAAAGAAGACAAGCAAGTGCTATTGGACACTCTTCCGAAAGACGGGTCTAAATAGTCCCGCAGTGAATAAGTTAGGGTTTAGGGTTAAGGTTAGTTATATAAAATTATTCACTGCGGGACTATTTAGACCCGTCTTTCGGAAGAGTGCCTGCTATTGTGTATGATTAGGGTTAGGGATGGGGTTAGGGTTAGGGTTTGCGTTAGGGTTAGGGAATAAATGTTAGGAATACATGTTCCAGGGCCCTGTTTGGGAATAAAGTCTCCCTTATTTATGAGAAAACTGCATGTATGCTGGGGTCAGCACTGGGGTTAGAAACGTGCCTGAAGAGGATGTGTTGAACAGCAACGTGGTTGTGTTAAGTGAGAGAAAGGATAGGTCTGTTTTTATGCTGTTTCTGTTGGAAAAAGAAAGAGAGCCTCTGCATAACTAAGAGACTGGGGCGGTGAAAAGTTGTTGATGAAATATGTTTAGGATGAACAAAAACACACAATACGATGGTTAGTATTCATACCAAAAAAAACAACAACAACAAAAAGTTTGTTGCATATCTTTTACAGGACATCACAGGCAACCCCAGCATTTTTTGGCTGTTTGTGATTCCTGGGCAAGTTTACATTTAGTAGTTTGCCACTGCTTTCTGAACGACCGGCACTCATACCATTGTATAGAAGCCAATGGTCTTCTTCCAAATTACCCACAGCTGTGTTTCAAACGCAACATGCAGGATTAAGAATTGCATTCGTAACCTCTTGACAGAGCCGGCTATAGTTCCTGAAAGAGGCATATATTTCCGCAGCCCCCCAGCAAATACATCCCTCCAGACATGTAGGTGAAGAATATGGCTGCCAAATGTCTTTAAAGTTCGCCAGCACAACAACGGACACATGGCATTGCAGACACATTAGACGTATAAATACAAGAGAACTAGTGTGGGATCGATGACCGTTTCAGCAGGCCTTGGCAAAACCAACGTTCTATGAAGACCTGCTAATGATAATGTAGGCTAATTAGTTCAATAATAACAATGTCAGTTACAAACTCATTAGCAAAAGTGATTTTAATATCCTACTGTATAAGTGCTGATCACAACCCACAGTATGCATATGGTAAAAAGTAGCACCATGTAGTGGCTCGTGCAAACATTTGAACATCCTTGAGTTTTCTAGGAAAACAAGGTGAGGTTTTTTTTTGCATCAATAGACACAGCAAAACAAAAGTAAATAATCATATTCACACAGATACACAGCAGCAAAAAACTATATTCACACAGATACACAACAGCAAAACAACAGTAAATAACTATAATCACACAGATGCACAATAGCAAAACAAAAGTAAATAACAATATTCACACAGATACACAACAGAAAAAACAACAGTAAATAACTATATTCACACAGATACACAACAACAAAACAAAAGTAAATAACTATATTCACACAGATTCACAACAGCAAACCAAAAGTAAATAACAATATTCACACAGATGCACAACAACAAACCAAAAGTAAATAACTATATTCACACAACAGCAAAACAAAAGTAAATAAATATATTCACACAGACACACAACAGCAAAACAAAAGTTAGTTAGTTAGTTGCATATCCTTTACAGGACGTAGCAGTCTACACCAACATTTTTACTGCTGTGATCTCTTGGCAAGTTTACGTTCAGTAGTTTACCATTGCTTTCTGAACGACTGGCACCCATACCATTTCATAAAAAACCAACGCAAGGCAATCTGTTGCCAAATCACCTGCAGCTGTGTTTTGAACGCGGGTATGTGGGGTTACAAACTGCGTCCGTAACTCCTTTGCCACGGAGAAAACAAAAGTAAATAACTATATTCACACAGACACACAACAGCAAAACAAAAGTTAATAACTATATTCACACAGACACACAAGCAAATGGTAAAATACTGTAAGTATGTGAAAAAGTACCCTGTAAATAATGTGATTACATTCTTAATCTGGAGATGATTAGTGATACGTGACTAAATCTCCCCCTTAACATCTCTGTCAGCATATAACAACTGATCGTACCAGCTCCGGGTAGATTAACTAAAGGCCTTGTTAAATTTAGTTGCATATCATTTACAGGATGTCACAGTCAACCCCAGCATTTTTTGGCTATTAGTGATTTCTTGGTAAGTTTATGTTCAGTAGTTTGCCATTGCTTCTTGAACGAGCGGCTTGTATACCCTTGTATGAAAACCAACAAAAGGCTGTCTGCCGCCAAATCACTCATAGCTGTGTTTCGAACCTATCATGTGGAAGGTGTGCACCAGCCAGAGGTGGGTGCTATAACCTCATAGCCACTCCATCTCCAATTATAATATTAAAAAAAACAAAACAACATTCTTGTTGGTGTGGGTTTGCTGCTGGTACAATTAGTATTGGGACTCTTCGTTGGCTATTGAAGATGAAGACAAATCATTATGGGAACGTCCTGAGTGCTTTGATATCAGTTCTAGACACAACTCAATGATGTGGGATCAAAAATATCCAGCAGTAACAGCTACTGCACACACAGAGAAACATTTGGGGTGTCACTGTTGCAAATCAAGCCGTCTGTCTCACACCCTGAAGGTCAAGGATTCATTTTTAGACTGTATCAATCAAACCAGGAGTGCAGTAGGTCAACATGGCTGAATGGATAAGAACACGTGTTTTTAAACATCCGGTGCGCTGATACCGAGGTAAGGGGTTCAACCCCCTACACTGGACAGTTGGACTAAAATGTTGACCTATCGTCCTTGACTTGGGGACATATATTACAAATACCTCTGAAGTCAGAGTGGGTTCGCCTGGTGGCAAGGGACATGCATATGGCATTGTTCATTCTAGTAGAAGTCTTTAGATATTTATATACCTAAGTAAAAAAGGGTCAACGCTGAAGCTACAGAGTTTGTGCTTTGTGCGATGCTCTCTGCAGTCGACTTGCCGTTCATCAGAAAGAGACCAAGTCAGATGGGGTAAAACCAATTGCAATGAAGTCAGTTCTCGCGCTTTTAAACTTTTTTTAAAGGGCCATGCATTAGTGTGGTTAATAAGAAGCTATGCTATTAATGTCACAAGTGCAGTTGGGTGAGCAATCGACGCCTGCATTTTTCGCCCATCAACAGAGGAAAAATCTGGCCGCCTATTCCTTCATGTATTCAGGCCTACAAAATGTGATGGTCTTGCCATGTCACAGATCTCCATGTATTCAGGCCTACAAAATGTGACGGCCTTGCCACGTCACACACCTCCATGTATTCAGCCCTACAAAATGTGACGGCCTTGCCACGTCACACACCTCCATGTATTCAGGCCTACAAAATGTGACGGCCTTGCCACGTCACAGATCTCCATATATTCAGGCCTACAAAATGTGACAACCTTGCCACTTCACACACCTCCATGTATTCAGGCCTACAAAATGTGATGGCCTTGCCATGGCACAGACCTCCATGTATTCAGGCCTACAAAATGTGACGGCCTTGCCATGTCACAGATCCATAGCACGAAACTGCATTTGGACACATTTTTAATGTTTAAATTGTAACCTTTTTTAATATTGAAAACCTCATCTCATCTCATCATGCTCCTTTTGTACCTTGCGGTGTCAAGGTGAAGTATAAACAGCGGGAGAGTGCCTGCTCATGGGCTTCATGTATTGATATTCCCATGGACTCTGTTATTCCCTGCATCCATTGTTTACATGGTCAGCCTCTTCCTCTGCTTCCCTCTAGTCTGTACATCATTGCTTGTTGTGGTATGCTGTTAGTTGGTAACCTACTTGCATGGCCAAACCATTTGACTTGCTACCTTCTAATAAAATCTAGCGCTGCTATAACACCCACTTTAGTGCTCGTAGAAAAACTAATTGAAAATCTCAAGTAGAAGAATACAATGTAAGCAGTTCTTCTCATCGTCACATTCAATAGGTTTTCAGATCTCTACTTGTAGAATTCATATTTTGTAGAAACATTCTGTATAATAATTGTAGGCAAAATTAAATGTATTAAAATATAACTATGCATGACACTTTACATACATGGTTTATAAATGCAATCTCTATTTTCAAAATAAATCTGTAAATACCACAAAATAACAGTTAATACTACATTTCATACATGATAGGGAAATACTCTTGGAGAAAAGTGGTTGTAAATATGAATGGGGACAATAGAATGGACAGCCACAATAAGAACATGCAGTATTTGGAAAGAGTCTAAGTTACAAAAACAACTTATCACAAACATCAGAAGGAGGCTGCAAGCATGTCTGGCCATGTTATGAGAAGGGCAAAACAGGAAAGTGTTGTAGCGATGTAATATGAACTGAAAAAGAGATTAAGGAAAGCAACAAAAGAAGCGTCTTCAGAGATTTTCAACATGGCAAAGACAGATATGAGCACAAGAAGTGTGTTGGCAGCCGTTTATCTTTTGTACGCAGATATCAAAACAAGATAAACCTCTCTTTCTCTCTCACATGAGAGAGATACAAAGAGGGGGGGGGGGGAGGGAGAGAGAGAGAGAGAGAGAGAGAGGAGAGAGAGAGAGAGAGAGAGAGAGAGAGAATGCATGTATGAGTACATGTTTGATCATGTGTTTGTGATTGTGAGTGGGTATGTGTGCATGAGAGGGAGTGTGTATCTGTCTGTTATCGAGTGGGTGTATGACTGTGCGAGTTTGTGTAAATGATGTATGTATGTGTAAATATAGGTATGTATATATGTGCTTAAATATATGTGTGTGTGTGTGTGTGTGTGCATGCGTGAGTGTGTATGTGTGTCAGTGTCTGTGTGTGCGTGCATGCCTGCCTGCCTCATAACATCTTAACATGCGCTGTTTATGTTCACAGCATACATTTGACAATATTTTCCCTATCTGAATGTATTATGCACAATAGATAATTGATGTAAGAAAGATGAGTGGTTAGAGGGGACGAATGTAAGACCCACCTGCGTGCCCAATGTGTGACTCTTTAAAAATAAAGATTGTTCATTCGTTCACCCTCTCCAGACAGAATGTAAGATAGGCTTGTGTGCACCAATTCTTAAAACTTTAAAAATAAAGTTGGTTCATTTGTTCGTTTTCCCTCTCCAGGCAGAATTAAGATAGGCCTGCCTGCTCCAATTCCTAAAACATTAAAATTAAAGTTTGTTCATTCGTTCCTTCTTTCATCTCTCTCATTCACTCATGGAATGTTCTAGAATTGATACCTTGTAAAAGAGTACCAGACAAGACTGAACAACTGAACACGGTTAATTACGAAAAAACAGAAGTGTCGCCACAATGGAGGTGTACACCTCATCTAGTACACAATACAGCCAGAAGAACTATATTTCCCCAGTAATGGCGCCAATATCCTGCATAAAAAGGACGAATCGTTCATTCTCCAGGTCTGTCATCACTTTATTCAAGGCGTAGATCTGAAAATAGACAGTTGACTGTGATGTTTGGTTTAGCTTGGTTTGATATTTTTTTGACTGGTTTGATTTTATACACAGAAACCACATACAGTATGTTGCACGATTTATTGCCTGGCATATATCGTTACATCTCGTCAGGTTCATACTGTAGAGTTATATACCATATGAAGCGAATAAATGAAGAATACTTAACTGATTCAGAGCTAAACAAAAAGAAAGTGGGTTTGGACCAAACAAAAATGGATGGCTGAAAATGGGAAGTAGTGGTGTGTCACAGTTATGACTTAAAAGTTGTTAATATGGTAGCAGACATGTTGTATTATATATCAAATTAAAGAGTGTTGAATAGGGAAACAACTGTATATAAGCCATTGGCAGATATGGGAAGTCGCTTAAGATGATTAATCAGTTAAGGTGAAGCAATTAAAACACA
The DNA here is from genome assembly GCA_963921405.1 of Cepaea hortensis. Classification (NCBI taxonomy): domain Eukaryota; kingdom Metazoa; phylum Mollusca; class Gastropoda; order Stylommatophora; family Helicidae; genus Cepaea; species Cepaea hortensis. Next base: position 7,157,271 of record OY992896.1, read on the forward strand.
TAGTGCTGCTGTGTTTAAATTCACTAAGGGAACCATTGGTTGGTTTAATTTTGTTTAGACTTGTCTAATCTGGCTTGATTGCAAACTACTAAACGTAATCTTGCCAAGAAATCATGAGCAGCCACACAATTCTGGGGTTGAATGAGGTGTCCTGTAAAGGATATGCAATGAGCTTTAACTTTTGTAAAGGCAGAAATGCACATAAAATACATAACACACATAGGCACCGATTCTGCTTCAGAAGTGAAGAATGTTTTATTTCCATAATAATCGTAGATTCACTGCTGAATCTTTCTGTCTGCAGTGAATCTGAGATTACCATAGTGATAACAAATACTGCACATATGAACAGTATCAGCGACTATTGTGTTGTCTATTTCAGACTGAAAAATGATTCATCTATTCACTTCAAACGATATCTAACTCCGCAGTATGCACTTGATGAAATGCAGCGGGATATGCCAGGCAACACACTGTGCAAGTTGGTATAATTGTTAGGACATTACTGCGGCACTATCATGAGCATGGTCAGATGAGAAATGGAACTGGTCATCCCATCTAGTATGTTGTGTCCTTTTCAATCACAAGTTACAACACAAAATAATTTGTGTAGTTAAGGGCCTGCTTCTTTTCCTCTCAATGACTATTCTTACATTTCAGATCGACAGTCATGCTGTGAGAATGATTTGGTGTTGGCAGATATTAAGGTCAGCATGTAGCTATTAAAATTATGTATTTAAGTTGTTGGACAAGTGTTCAGTGTCAGCTTTCATCATTCTCGATAGGATGGGAAGACTGGCCAGCTAATCATCTGATGATTCAGGCCTTAAAAATGTAATGAACCTAAAACTGCACATAACCACATAAAGTTCCTGCTACAGGAAGTTTTTTTTTTGTTTTTTTGTATTTCCTAACACATGGTGCATTTCCTTTATGACTTCTTTGTTGAAATTAATTTTTATAGCCATATACTAGAGCAGTCAAGATCTTTCTCATTTGTTATTCACTCTACTAATGAAGAATCAGATTCGCTGGGCTGGTCACTTGACTTGCATGCCAGATCACAGGCTCCCTAAATGAATATTTTACAGCGAGCAGCATTGTGGTAAACGCTCCCAAGGCGGCCAGAGGAAACGCTTTAAAGACACTCTGAACATCTCACTAAAAGCGTTTGGAATTCATCATGACACTTGGGAGACTGCTGTCAAAAACAGAAATTCGTGACGTACATCATTGTGCAAGGGTGTGAAGCAAACAGGACTGTAAGAGCTGTGAAAAAATGCTGGAAAAAAAAACCCACTGCCGGAGATCCTCCTCCTGGAATGTAAAGCATTCTTTGCCCACACTGCTAAAGAACTTTTCGAGCCAAACTAGGCCTTACCAGCCATCTTAAAACTCACGGCTTCAAACTTTCAACCCCACTGGATGAAATGAATGGTCATTATCATTCTGATGGACAAACACCAATTAGTTATGAATATAACTGTATATGGTTTTCTGTCGGGTGTAAAAAGAAAACCATAACCTGCACAGTTCGCAGCGACTGCATTGGCCAGGCAGCTTTAATGTCTCAGGCTCATGACCTGCCTTTAGTCCCCTGCAGTGTAGGACAGGAGGTCTGTCCTACACCACAAGGTACTATAGGCAGGAATGACAGTTTTCTTTTAAAAAATGGCATTATCAGTGCACTTACCTCTCGCCTCTGTTTCCTCTTCAACTCGTGCCTCATCACTTTCGACAGTGTTTCAGCTTGTCTGTTCTCTTCACTGTTTGTTCTTTCTCTCTGGGGAGCTTTGGCTTCTAGTTGAGGTGTCTGATGCATGACTCCTCGAGGCTAAGATAGTAATCAAAGTCAATAACAGATGCTGGTGTTTTCATCACTTTCAGAGTAATTACATGGTTACAATTGCAGTTCATTTCATAACTTTCAGAGTAATTACATGGTTACAATTGCAGGTCATTTCATCACTTTCAGAGAAATTACATGGGTACAATTGCAGATTATTTTATCACTTTTAGAGTAATTACATGGTTACAGTGGTAAGTCATTTTATCACTTTCAGAGTAATTACATGGTTACAATTGCAGGTCATTTAATCACTTTCAGAGTAATTACATGGGTACAATTGCAGATTATTTTATCACTTTTAGAGTAATTACATGGTTACAGTGGTAAGTCATTTTATCACTTTCAGAGTAATTACATGCATACAGTGGTATGTCATTTTATTACTTTTACAGTAACTATATGGATACAGTGAAAGGTCATTTTATCACTTTCATAGTAATTACATGGATACAGTGGTAGATTATTTTATCCTGCTCACAGTAACTACATGATACAGTGGTAGGTTATTTTATCATGCTCACATTAATTATGTGGACACAGTGGCAGGTCATTTTATCATGCTCGCAGTAACTATATGATATAGTGGCAGGTCATTTTATCCCTTTCACAGTAACTACATGATACAGGGGTAGGCCATTTTATCCCTTTCACTGTAACTACATGATACAGTGGAAGGTTAATTTATCCTGCTCACAGTAACTACATGATACAGTGGTAGGTTAATTGATCCTGCTCACAGTAACTACATGATACAGTGGTAGGTTAATTGATCCTGCTCACAGTAACTACATGATACAGTGGTAGGTTAATTGATCCTGCTCACAGTAACTACATGATACATTGGATCTGGACACTGCAGGAGAAAATGGCATCCACAATCCTCTCACATCTAACATTTGGAGGCAGAGCTGATATACTTGTGCCCCGAGTGCTAGATATCAACTCTATTTAATCATACAATCAACCGATCAATCACTTAAACACGTAATTTTAACAGCTACATGCTGACCTTAATATCTGCCAACACCGAATCATTCTCACAGCACGACTGCCGATCTGAAATGTTAGAATAGTCATTGAGAGGAAAAGAAGCAAGTCCTTAACTACACAAATTATTTTGTGTTGTAACTTGTGATTGAAAAGGCCACAATATATTAGGTGGGGTGATCAGTTGCCTTTCTCATTACCATTCCTTCCTAGACAATTATCATTACCCTTCCTTCCCAAATAATTACCATTACCTTTCCTTCCCAAATAATTACCATTACCATTCCTTCCTAGACAATTATCATTACCCTTCCTTCCCAAATAATTACCATTACCTTTCCTTCCCAAATAATTACCACACTACCTTTCCTTCCCAAATAATTACCATTACCATTCCTTCCTAGACAATTATCATTACCCTTCCTTCCCAGGCAACTACCATTATTATCTTTCCTTCCCAGATAATTACCATTACCTTCCTTTTCCAAACAATTACCATTACCTTTTCTTTCCCAGACAAATACCATTATAACCTTTCCTTCCCAGACAATTACCATTACCTTCCCTTTCCAGGAAACTACCATTATTACCTTTCTTTCCCAGACAATTACCATTACCTTTACTTTCTAAACAATTATTATTACCTTTTCATCTCATCTCATCTCATCATGTTCCTCTTGTACCTTGCGGTGTCGAGGTGAAGTATAAACAGCGGGAGGGTGCCCGCTTATGGGCTTCATGTATCGATATTCCCATGGACCCTTTTATTCCTTGCGTCCATCGTTTACGTGGTCGGCCTCTTCCTCTGTTTCCCCCTGGTCTGTACATCATTGCATGTTGTGGTATACTGTTAGTTGGTAACCTACTTGCATGGCCAAACCATTTGACTTGCTGCCTTCTAATAAAATCTAGAGCAGTTATAACCCCCACTTTAGTCCTGATTTCTTCATTTCTGATCTTATCTCTTCTTGATACATTGAGTATTCTTCTCAGGAATCTCATTTCTGTTGTTGTGATTTTTCTTTTCTCTGTTTCTGTCATTGTCCAGGTTTGGCATTGGTAGCAGAGTTGGTAGGAAGATTGTGTTGTAAAGTGCTTTCTTAGTAGTTATTGATACATGTTTGTTCTTTAGTATTGTGCCATTTGTCCAATGAGTTGGTTTGCCTTGTTGCATCTATTTTCGATCCTGTCTTCTGATTTGCCATTTGATATTATACTTTCTAGGTACTTGAAACTCTTGTTTCAAGGGATGTTCGTTTAGGTAAACCTTTTCATCCTAGACAATTACCATTACCTTTTCTTCCCAGAGAAATACCATTACTTTTCCTTACCAAACAATTACCATTACATTTCCTTCCCAGACAACTATCATTACTTTTCCTTCCCAGACAAATGCCATTACTTTTGTTTCCCAGACAATTACCATTACTCATCAGGTACATAATGCAGAATTAACACAACATAAAGTAAATAAACTAGATAAATCCTTCAAGCTGAAATATACAGATGTTTGCACAGTAATGTCAGTTGTCTACCGCGGTAATTTTAAACTGACTATCATGTTCTTCTGTCTACACAAAACCGGCCTATGTAGATTAATCATTATGGCTTCTGCAACAAGATACCAAACACATGCGATGGCAGGCTATGAAGGCCGACATACCACAAACTTCTCGCATTGTCAATTGTACGGCACACTTTGGAAACCAGCCATGTGATTGATAGAGACGGTGCCTTTCAAGCGTTGTTTAACACACAAAATAATCGCTTGTTAAAGTTTGCAGAAGCCATCATGATTAATCTACATAGGCCAGTTTTGTGCAAATAGAAAGACATGATAGTCATTTTAAAATCACCATGGTAGACAATTAACATTACTGTGCGAACTCATGTATATTTAAGCTTCTAGGATTTATCTAATTATTTCATTCTATGTTTTGTGAATTCTGCAGTATGTACCTGACAAGATGCAGTGAAATATGTCAGGCAATAAATTACCATTACTGTTCCTTCCCAGACAATTACCATTACTTTTCCTTCCCAGACAATTGTCAGAAAATTCTGGGAATAATCTGGGATCCATTTTTATGAGACTGAGTTGACCAAAGAACCACAATGCCTCTGTTGGAGACTGCACCTGTACCACTGTCTGTGCAAGCCAGTGCACTACCCAATCTGCCACATATTTGTATACATCAGTCGGAACACGATGTGTGATATGGTCAATATTATGTCAGCGTCTTTACTTACCATTTCCTGGTAGCCATTTTAGACAGGGGTGACCTAGGAACCAGGCCAATAAAAAAATCTGGCTTCATGGGGATTTGAAAAAATGATCACTGGGCCAATAGGCAAGCATGCTAGCCATTGCGCTATTGTGACTCCCAGCATCGTACCATAAAACTGTCATTACTGCCTGTACTTGCGATGTTGGACAGGCGGAGTGTTGATCCTGAGGAATTAAGACTGCCTGGCTAGTGCAGTCGCTGTGAACTATACAGGTTAGGGTTTAGTTTGCAGTTCTTGACATCCCAGTAGTTTTTACTAGAATGAAGCCTGAGAAATAAAAGCCATCTGGCTAGTTCAGTCACCACAAACTGTGCAAGTTAGAGGTTTCTTTTTCCCCCCACACAGATAAAATATCCATCCGCTTACTGGTGATTCAAATCTTGAATGGGAGCCCGGCGTTATAGCCACTTGGGCAGTCACTCCTCAGAATCATACTTTACATATATACATTTCAAGCCAGAATAAATCCTGTTTAGAACTAGACTGCTCATGATTGCACCATGATCATACCATGAAGAACGTTGCTCACATCACAGCACGCTGAAAAGCATATTGATCTCTCATCACTTCTCCTGCCTCAAACACCCTCACACCTTGGGTGAGTTGAGTTGAGTTGAGTTGAGAACCGACATCACTACACTCAGGACATTCCCATACATGCTCCGTCCCCTCATTCAACAGCCAGTGAAGAGTCATACTACTAACCTTGGGTGAACTAGCATGAAGATGGCCATGGACATTGCATACACCTTGGGTGTGAGGGTGTTTGATGCAGGTGTGAGGGTGTTTGATGCAGGTGTGAGGGTGTTTGATGCAGGTGTGAGGGTGTTTGATGCAGGTGTGAGGGTGTTTGATGCAGGTGTGAGGGTGTTTGATGCAGGTGTGAGGGTGTTTGATGCAGGTGTGAGGGTGTTTGATGCAGGTGTGAGGGTGTTTGATGCAGGTGTGAGGGTGTTTGATGCAGGTGTGAGGGTGTTTGATGCAGGTGTGAGGGTGTTTGATGCAGGTGTGAGGGTGTTTGATGCAGGTGTGAGAGTGTTTGATGCAGGTGTGAGGGTGTTTGATGCAGGTGTGAGGGTGTTTGATGCAGGTGTGAGGGTGTTTGATGCAGGTGTGAGGGTGTTTGATGCAGGTGTGAGGGTGTTTGATGCAGGTGTGAGGGTGTTTGATGCAGGTGTGAGGGTGTTTGATGCAGGTGTGAGTGTGTTTGATGCAGGTGTGAGGGTGTTTGATGCAGGTGTGAGGGTGTTTGATGCAGGTGTGAGGGTGTTTGATGCAGGTGTGAGGGTGTTTGATGCAGGTGTGAGGGTGTTTGATGCAGGTGTGAGGGTGTTTGATGCAGGTGTGAGGGTGTTTGATGCAGGTGTGAGGGTGTTTGATGCAGGTGTGAGGGTGTTTGATGCAGGTGTGAGGGTGTTTGATGCAGGTGTGAGGGTGTTTGGGGCAGGCATGAACTAGCACGAAGATGGCCACAGGATATTGCAGACACTTTCTCATGATCATAACATTAAGAAGGTTGCATGTTCTTTGTAGGATGTTGCAATCAACCCCAGGTTTATTTACTAGGCGATTTTTATGTTAAGCAGTTTGGCATTGCTTTCTGATTGAGAAGTCAAGGTTTAAGTCCAATGTACTGACCAATGTGTAGACTCAACCATCAACTGACTGACCAGTGTGTAGACTCAACCCACAACCTCACCATCAACTGACTGACCAGTGTGTAGACTCAACCCACAACTTCACCGTCAACTGACTGACCCGTGTGTAGACTCAACCCACAACTGACTGACCAGTGTGTAGACTCAACCCACAACCTCACCATCAACTGACTGACCAGTGTGTAGACTCAACCCACAACTGACTGACCAGTGTAGACTCAACCCACAACCTCACCATCAACTGACTGACCAGTGTGTAGACTCAACCCACAACTGACTGACCAGTGTGTCGACTCAACCCACAACCTCACCATCAACTGACTGACCAGTGTGTAGACTCAACCTACAACTGACTGACCAGTGTGTAGACTCAACCCACAACCTCACCATCAACTGACTGACCAGTGTGTAGACTCAACCCACAACTGACTGACCAGTGTGTCGACTCAACCCACAACCTCACCATCAACTGACTGACCCGTGTGTAGACTCAACCCACAACTGACTGACCAGTGTGTAGACTCAACCCACAACTGACTGACCAGTGTGTAGACTCAACACACAACCTCACCATCAACGCACTGGTAGTTTAAGCACATTAAGCCTCGCGGCCATGCTAACAAATTTGAAACCAGACCAAACAAAACTCACCATGTTTAGAACTAGATTTCTGACAGCCAACCACATCATGCCTGTTAGACTGTATTGTTTTTAGGTAAACCTTTTTAAGCCTCATCTGCTGATCACCCTGGGAAACCTTTCTCCTAACCACATGTTCAAAGCTATTGGCTGTTCTCTTACAGTTCTTGATTCTTGCAGCAGAAGAGTTACTTTGGTATGGCGAAAGGTGACCTTTAGAAGAGTTCTGCGAATATGGAGCTACGTCAATACTAAGGTCACTATTAACCTTGCCCCGAATTTGAAAGCTCTTAAAATGAGGGACACGGTCTTCGACAGCTGGGCACAAAAGACCTGATTTGTTGCTGCTGACTGATTTAGAGAAAATATTACATGTTGTTATGTGAATATCAGGCACAGTTGAGTTCGTTCTCTCTTTCTGTTTGTATGTCTGTTGTTTTGAAGATGTAACTGAAAATATAAAACAAAAAAAACATGATGAGAATCATCACATTAAATAACATGAATTTATATTACAATATATATCAGTGATAGCGAATCATGGAATGTTAATGAAATAGGTGTGTAATTCCACTTCTTGGAGTGAGTTTCATCGATCAAGATATGGTTATCATTTGTGTGAATTGTTCTCATTCTCTTTCTCATATCAATTTTTATACCTAATGGTTGTACTTCTCATCCAGTGTGTTCTATTGATCATGCATTTCTTCTTCTTCTTTGCGTTCATCCGGAGTGTTTTTTCAGATGTGATTGCGGTGTGTCTAAGTTATGCGCCCTTAAGCTGAAACCCGTAGGCCAACACATCCGACCTTAGCGTGCATTTTTGACCAGGTTGCATTCCTGGGAGACACTCACTTTTGTGGTGCCGTCCACATCACAGCTTGTCAAGTTGGATCGGTCCAATGCTTTTCGATCAGCCCTCAAGGGAAGGCAGGGACAGTCCATGGCATTTTCCGCCATCCAGGGTGGCTTCCATAGTTGCAGAGCCGACACATAGCGCCCTGGTGCTGGGCTCACCGAGAGAATCGTCACGTCCTGCTCATGGCTGCTTTAATTCCTCACTTCGGTATATTGGGCATATTGTTCACCACGAGCCTTTCTTGCACTGACCAGACCAGTCTGCAGACGGTATCCACTCATCGAGTTTTCGATTCGGACATGTGCTTGTCGATGTACCCGTCATAGCTGTTCCGGGCACAATGAACATTCAGAAACTAGCTAGTCAGAGCTTTTCCAGACATGAGCTATTCAGAAAACTAGTTAGTCAGAGCTATTCCTAGCACGAAAGACATTTCACTCGGACGTTTTTTGCGTTTACCTGATTTATTTGCACCCGTAGATCAGCACATTTCGATTGCCACTGGTTGCTCAAGCACAAACCAGGAACGGTCAGTATGCGGGCGACATCCACTAGGTAAGCTTTCGCCTTGGACTTCAGACCACGCAATGGATTCGCTAGCCGTGCGTTCCATTTCGTGTTATTGAGACGTTTTCTCATCTTTGTCTAGACTCTCTATGAGTTAGATACAGATAGTTTTCGTAACCATTCCATTTGACTGGGGACTTCTTCTACCTTTAAGTACTCGCTCACGAGGTAGGTTACATATGCTGCCGGCTCAGCAACTTACCTCCATGCAGAAGTGAGTGAGAAACGGCCTGGCCCTCTCATCCGGGGATCCCTCATATCAAGTATCTGAACTGAGCATGTAGCGTACTCAGAATCTCACTTCTATTTTTCGGCAGGTGGGTATTGGCCCGGCTCTCACATCCGAGGGTTTATGGCTTAGAGGCGTTCAGCCACAACCCTCGACAGAGAGCCTTAGAGTATGTATCCGGACCAAGAACTTCTGCCTTCGTGTGCCTGATTCAAACTTTTGACTGCTATCCTCAGTCTACTTGCAGAGCAGCAGGTTGTGTCTCTCTTAGTCTGTCCCCTATCCCATAAGCTGTCTGATATGTAGTTTTCATCCATCGACATAGCACATGGGGTCAATGGGACACGCAAGCTCCCCCACCACGGCAAGGTGGAGACACATCGAGGGAGGATCATGCATTTGATTTTGTGTGTGTAACAGGAGATCAATGTCATTGGTGAAGTCCACATCATCAAGTTAAAAAAAAAACAAGTCTTAAAAGTTGAGATGAATAACTTCATTGCACCGGGTTTTATCCCATATGGCTCAGTCTCTTTCTGCAGGGTGGCCTGCCAAAAAGCGTCTCACAAAGCACAAACTCCGTAGCTCCATGACCCCCATGAGTCTCTGAGAAAAATGCACATGTGAAGCGAAAGACATTGCCCAGAATCAAACCCACAACCTTCAGAGCACGAAGCAGATGACTTGACCACTTCACCACGGAGACTCCCACATCATCAAGTTGCTTTATTAGAGTCTATTGAATTCTATTTCTGGTGATAGTTATACAATGCAAATACTTCCAACAATAAAATAAATAAATAAAAACAAATACCAGATGGAAGAAGAAGAAGAAGAAGAAGAAGAAGAAGAAGTTGGAGGAGGAGAAGGAGGAAAATAAGAAAAAGAAGCAGGAGCAGCAGGAGGAATAGAAGAAGATAAAGTATAAGAAGAAGAAGTAGAGGTAGAAACAGAACAAGAAGATGGGATGAGCAGGAAGAAGAAGGATAAGTAGCAGCAGGAGAAGAAAAAGATGGAGAGAGAAAATGAGGAAAAACACGAGGAAGAACATGTCTGTATACTTACATCTTGTTGGTTTTCTCTTGGTCTTGATCTTTGAAACTCTAAGAGAATCTGTGTTTCCACCAGTATTTTCCTGTGAGTCTGTTCTCTCACTGTTTCCCTGAGTTGACTCCACAGAGCCACGACTTAAGAACTTTTCCAAAATTTTAGAAGTAGACTTTACCCGTGCATTTCGAAGATTGCCTGGAACTAACGACGGATCTGTCACCCGCTCTGACCTGCTAGTATTAATAAGTCGGATCAATTCAGTGCTAGAACTAGATTCTTTTATACTGCATTCACTCTCTCCAGTTGTTGACAACAACAACGATGTGTCTGAAGCATTTCGTTGTACTTGATTGCTGCTCACGTAAGTGCGCAACTTGTTCACTTTACGCCGCAAGTAATCGTTGTATTCCATACTTTTGATGTAAGTATTGCCTGTATCATTGACGCTGATATTACTTGCGGCAGCAGTATGGTCTTCATACTCTTCAACTTCATCATTTACCAAAGCTGCCGTGTCTGTTTCTTCCTCCGCTTCATGTCGATATCTTGATAAATTCCGTACACAGCTTGAGGAGATTTTAAGCTGGGGGTTAAGTGTGGGCATCTCTTACGTGCATGCTGATAGAAAACTGTCAAATTGAAACCAATTGCGCCATTAATAATGTTTCACAGAGGTTATCTAGAAGTTATCTTTAATAGCACTAGAAGGCATTGGATTGCCTCCATGTTGTTTGTTATCCATGGCAACGGAAGTGAGTGCAAGGTCACAGTTCAGAGGTGACATCCGTTGTGTTAGCGGTCCCCACGTTTGATTGTTTTGGTCCCCTACTCCAGATACTTCTTTTTTTTCGGAGACCGCTCGGGGTCGTTGCTGAAAATATGGAATTCATGCTCCGTGCAACCTTTCTGGCTGGCTGCTGTACTGAAATAAGACCGAACCGTTTGGGATAAAACTTGGTGCAATTCAGTCTTGACTTTCATCATCATCTTCCACTGTGGGATCAACACCTTGTGCCACATTCATCGAAAGACAGAAGACCAAATAGTTTGGCCATCTCGCTAGAATGCAACACCATCAACTACCGCCAGCACTGGCCCTACATCAAAGATCATCTGCGACGAGAGCAAGAGGACGCCCGAGAAGAAAATGGATTGACGACATCAAAGACATTGTACAATCACAAGGAATTACACTATCCAGTGCCACCAATCGGGCGCTGGAACGCCAATTATTTCTCCCCACGATTCATGACGGCAAAAGTGGAAGATGATGATGATGACTGAATCAGTTAATGTTCCATATCAACTGTCGCGAAAGTTGCCCCCCGCTTCCTCTTCTAAGGATATTGCGTTCCATTTCTGCTTTTCCCTAATCCACCGTGGCGTTTACTACAATCAAAGTATTTCATTTCCGAGGCATACGTTTAAAAAACAACAACAACGTGAGAATAGTGTAGCCAGAAAGTCCTTTCACGGGAACTCACGGGGAGACGAAACAGAGGGAGACCCGAAAATAACGAAGAAGGGATCTAGAAACAGAGATGAATAATATAGGAAGGGATGATGGAAGTTGTAGGAAATTAGTTAGTTAGTTAGTTAGTTAGTCGACGGATCATGCTCATTGCACATCGAACCATTCAGTCCATAAGTGCTCGGATCCCCTCCTCAGCAAATCCCGCAACGTGTAGCGGCTAACGACGCCAGTTCTGTTGGTTTATCAATCTTCTTTGGCTTCCTGCGTAGTGTTCTTGTTTGGCCACCCCTCTTTTAATTTGCTGCTCTCGCAGTCTGGCCATTGTTGTAGATTCACAGTCGTCACGTGGTTCTCGCAAAAGTCTTACTTCTCGTAGAGCATTCAGGATGTCGGCCTGGTCCATGGCGCGTCCGCCCTCCACAGTAGCCTTACCTGCGAGCTTGTCAGCTCGCTCATTTCCTTGTACTCCCGCATGCCCTGGCACGAAGATGAAACTAATCTTTGCCAGTCGAGACCGCTCCAGAGGCAGCAACCATTCTCTTCAGATCGATCCCTCCTCTATCCTCTTGATCATGTTCATTGAGTCGCTGAGGAAACAAGCCCTAGTGAATGTCTGTGTCTCGAGCCATGTTATTGCTTTACTTACTGCCATGACTTCCATGGTCAGGCTACTTGTGGTTTAAGTGAAAGCACCAGAGTCCTCCTTCACAATTCTCCCTCCGGACCGAGCTGTAAAGGCCCATGAGCTTCTCACATGTCGGACGACCGACCCATCTGTGTAGATGACCGCGTCACCGTCTAGCGAATTCTCGAAAATCAACGCTTGTACTTCAGCCTCAACAGCAGCCGGATTTTCTTGTCTGCATTTTCTATCTAGTTGGATGCAAACTGAAAAGGATGTGCAGAAGTCTGTTGGCACTTGCACCCACTCCTCGCCAGGTTCTAAGTCCTCAAGTGAACACACCTGTTGAAGAATGTCTTCGGCTTGACCCATCCACGACCTTCCTCTTTTTAACCTGCTGCCCTTCACCTTCCTAATTTCACTATGCAGTGGATGTTGTGTGTTTGCGTTAATTCTGAGGTAGGCGCGTGCCCTGCAACCTTGTATTCTCTCTTCAATGGTTGGAAAATCAAGAAGGTAGCGCATCGCCCTGCATGCTGTATCTCTTGTACATCCAAGAATAATGCGCATAGCTTCATTCTGTATCCTTTCCATCCTTTCTATCTGCTTATGGCTGAGAGTCAGGATTGCCATTGCATACTCCAAAACAAACATGACCAGCCCCTCGTACAGAAGACATAGATGGCGCTGCTCACAGTTTGCTGCCGCCATCACCCGCATCGCTGCCAAACCCCGCTTGGCCTTTGTTATCACCTGGTCTATGTGCACATTATAAGCAAGGCTTCGATCAAACCGTATCCCCAGGTAATTCATTGCCTGCGTTCTTTCCACCGTCTCTGAACACAGCATTACAGTTGGTGTTGGAGTGTTGACAATATGATTATTCAACGAGAACCAAGTCACTGTTGCCTTTGTTGGGTTGACCATTGCCCCAGCTTCATCACACCAAGTACTTATGCGATTGAGTTCGGTTTGTAGTTCCACAGCAACCACCTCTCTATCCTTACCCTGACGATACACTAAAACATCATCGGCATATGACAATGTCCTGCCAGGTCCAGTGATCTGCTCACTGGTGATTCTCACTGTGTAGGCGTTGAACAGTACCGGAGATAATGGTGATCCCTGTGGTAGGCCAGGATGTATTGTTGTTGGTTCCGAAGTCCAACTGCCACATCTAAAAACTATTTTCCGTTGGAAGAGGGCTGCAGCGATCCAACTAAGGAGGAATGGACTTACGTTTAGTTCGAGAAGCTGAAACATTAAAAAATCCAGTGGTACTCTGTTGTATGCGTCCTCAAGATCAATCGCTGCAGCAACGGTTTCAGTGCCTGAGTGGAAACCTTCATAGACATCCTGGGCAAAGACTGCTGCATTGGTCCAGGTTTCTCTTTTTGGACGGTACCCACCCAGGGTGGGTGGGAAAACACCTTGCCTCTCTAGTTGGAAATAGCAAACGATAGTAGGACTCTGCCGAAGTTGGCTGAGGGGATATAACCCAATATGGACTAAATGGTTGCAAAATTAAAAGGCAGGGGTGTGCTGTTATTTCTCTTTTCAGTGTATATGCAGAAAACTGTCATTTACTGCAAATATATTACCCTGCGGTGTATGGCAGAGGGGTCTTTGAGCCTGAGGAATTAAGGCCGCCTGGCTAGTGCAGTCGCCGCAAACTGTGCAGGTTAGGATTTTCTTTTTACCCCCGACAGAAAAAAAATCCCACACCTTACCGAGGGATCGAACCCGGGTCTCCCGAAGGAGAGTCCGGCGTTGTAGCTACTCGGCCAGCCGCTCCTCTATGCAGAAAACACAGTGACTAAATACCACACCCCCACAAAGGAGAAGTATAGTTTTCAAGGCATCTGTACAGCAAGTAGTCTGCTCTAGCTTTCCTTCCTGGCACTAGAACACGACATCGCGGTAAACGCCTTTCTCAGTACACAAACAAATAATACACATCCGTACAACTACATGTTCCATGTAGTGATACATGCAAGTGTTGTGTTGTTCCATGTAGTGACACATGCAAGTGTCCATCAACTGTTGTGTTGTTCCATGCAGTGATACATGCAAGTGTTGTGTTGTTCCATGTAGTGATACATGCAAGTATTATGTTGTTCCATGTAGTGATACATGCAAGTGTTCAACAACTGTTGTGTTGTTCCATGTAGTGACACATGTAAGTGTTCATCAGCTGTTGTGTTGTTCCATGTAGTGATACATGCAAGTATTGTGTTGTTCCATGTAGTGACACATGTAAGTGTTCATCAGCTGTTGTGTTGTTCCATGTAGTGATACATGCAAGTGTTGTTCCATGTAGTGATACATGCAAGTATTGTGTTGTTCCATGTAGTGATACATGCAAGTGTTCAACAACTGTTGTGTTGTTCCATGTAGTGACACATGCAAGTGTCCATCAACTGTTGTGTTGTTCCATGCAGTGATACATGCAAGTGTTCATCAGCTGTTGTGTTGTTCCATGTAGTGATACATGCAAGTGTTGTGTTGTTCCATGTAGTGATACATGCAAGTGTCCATCAACTGTTGTGTTGTTCCATGTAGTGATACATGCAAGTGTTGTGTTGTTCCATGTAGTGATACATGCAAGTATTGTGTTCTTCCATGTAGTGATACATGCAAGTGTCCATCAACTGTTGTGTTGTTCCATGTAGTGATACATGCAAGTGTTGTGTTGTTCCATGTAATGATACATGCAAGTATTGTGTTGTTCCATGTAGTGATACATGCAAGTGTGCATCAACTGTTGTGTTGTTCCATGTAGTGATACATGCAAGTGTGCATCAACTGTTATGTTGTTCCATGTAGTGACACATGCAAGTGTTCATCAGCTGTTGTGTTGTTCCATTTAGTGACACATGTAAGTGTTCATCAGCTGTTGTATTGTTCCATGTAGTGATACATGCAAGTATTCATCAGCTGTTGTGTTGTTCCATGCAGTGATACATGCACATGTTCATCTACTGTTGTGTTGTTCCATGCAGTGATACATGCAAGTTTTTATCAGCTGTTGTGTTATTCCATGTAGTGACATATGTAAGTGTTCATCAGCTGTTGTATTGTTCCATGTAGTGATACATGCAAGTGTTCGCCAGCTGTTGTGTTGTTCCATGTAGTGATACATGCATGTGTTCTTCAGCTGTTGTGTTTTTCCATGTAGTGATAATGCAAGCGTCTATCTGCTGTTGTGTTGTTCCATATAGTGATACATGCAAGTGTTCATCTGTTATTGTGTTGTTCCATGTAGTGATACATGCAAGCATTCATCAGCTGTTGTGTTGTTCCATATAGTGATACATGCAAGTGTTCATCTGCTGTTGTGTTGTTCCATGTAGTGACACATGCAAGTGTACATCAGCTGTTGTGTTGTTCCATGTAGTGAAACATGCAAGTATTAATTTGCTGTTGTGTTGTTCCATGTAGTGATACATGCAGGTGTTCATCAGCTGTTGTGTTGTTCCATGTAGTGATGCATGCACGTGTTCATCTACCGTTGTGTTGTTCCATGCAGTGATACATGCAGGTGTTCATCAGCTGTTGTGTTGTTCCATATAGTGATACATGCAAGTGTACATCAGCTGTTGTGTTGTTCCATGTAGTGAAACATGCAAATATTAATTTGCTGTTGTGTTGTTCCATGTAGTGATACATGCAGGTGTACATCAGCTGTTGTGTTGTTCCATGTAGTGATACATGCAGGTGTTCATCAGCTGTTGTGTTGTTCCATGTAGTGACACATGCAAGTGTACATCAGCTGTTGTGTTGTTCCATGTAGTGAAACATGCAAGTATTAATTTGCTGTTGTGTTGTTCCATGTAGTGATACATGCAGGTGTTCATCAGCTGTTGTGTTGTTCCATGTAGTGATACATGCAGGTGTTCATCAGCTGTTGTGTTGTTCCATGTAGTGATACATGCAGGTGTTCATCAGCTGTTGTGTTGTTCCATGCAGTGATACATGCAGGTGTTCATCAGCTGTTGTGTTGTTCCATGTAGTGAAACATGCAAGTGTACATCAGCTGTTGTGTTGTTCCATGCAGTGATACATGCAGGTGTTCATCAGCTGTTGTGTTGTTCCATGTAGTGATACATGCAGGTGTTCATCAGCTGTTGTGTTGTTCCATGCAGTGATACATGCAGGTGTTCATCAGCTGTTGTGTTGTTCCATGCAGTGATACATGCAGGTGTTCATCAGCTGTTGTGTTGTTCCATGCAGTGATACATGCAAGTGTACATCAGCTGTTGTGTTGTTCCATGCAGTGATACATGCAGGTGTTCATCAGCTGTTGTGTTGTTCCATGTAGTGATACATGCAGGTGTTCATCAGCTGTTGTGTTGTTCCATGCAGTGATACATGCAGGTGTTCATCAGCTGTTGTGTTGATCCATGCAGTGATACATGCAGGTGTTCATCAGCTGTTGTGTTGTTCCATGTAGTGATACATGCAGGTGTTCATCAGCTGTTGTGTTGTTCCATGTAGTGATACATGCAGGTGTTCATCAGCTGTTGTGTTGTTCCATGTAGTGATACATGCAGGTGTTCATCAGCTGTTGTGTTGTTCCATGTAGTGATACATGCAGGTGTTCATCAGCTGTTGTGTTGTTCCATGCAGTGATACATGCAGGTGTTCATCAGCTGTTGTGTTGTTCCATGCAGTGATACATGCAGGTGTTCATCAGCTGTTGTGTTGTTCCATGCAGTGATACATGCAGGTGTTCATCAGCTGTTGTGTTGTTCCATGCAGTGATACATGCAGGTGTTCATCAGCTGTTGTGTTGTTCCATGCAGTGATACATGCAGGTGTTCATCAGCTGTTGTGTTGTTCCATGTAGAGATACATGCAGGTGTTCATCAGCTGTTGTGTTGTTCCATGTAGTGATACATGCAGGTGTTCATCAGCTGTTGTGTTGTTCCATGTAGTGATACATGCAGGTGTACATCAGCTGTTGTGTTGTTCCATGCAGTGATACATGCAGGTGTTCATCAGCTGTTGTGTTGTTCCATGCAGTGATACATGCAAGTGTACATCAGCTGTTGTGTTGTTCCATGCAGTGATACATGCAGGTGTTCATCAGCTGTTGTGTTGTTCCATGTAGTGATACATGCAAGTGTACATCAGCTGTTGTGTTGTTCCATGTAGTGATACATGCAGGTGTTCACCAGCTGTTGTGTTGTTCCATGTAGTGATACATGCACATGTTCACCAGCTGTTGTGTTGTTCCATGTAGTGATACATGCAGGTGTTCATCAGCTGTTGTGTTGTTCCATGTAGTGATACATGCAGGTGTTCATCAGCTGTTGTGTTGTTCCATGTAGTGATACATGCAGGTGTTCATCAGCTGTTGTGTTGTTCCATGTAGTGATACATGCAAGTGTTGTGTTGTTCCATGTAGTGATACATGCAAGTGTTGTGTTGTTCCATGTAGTGATACATGCAAGTGTTGTGTTGTTCCATGTAGTGATACATGCAAGTGTTGTGTTGTTCCATGTAGTGATACATGCAAGTGTTGTGTTGTTCCGTGTAGTGATACATGCAAGTGTTGTGTTGTTCCATGTAGTGATACATGCAAGTGTTGTGTTGTTCCATGTAGTGATACATGCAAGTGTTGTGTTGTTCCATGTAGTGATACATGCAAGTGTTGTGTTGTTCCATGTAGTGATACATGCAAGTGTTGTGTTGTTCCATGTAGTGATACATGCAAGTGTTGTGTTGTTCCATGTAGGCAGATAGAGAAGAGAAGAGTAAAACTAAGGAAGAGGACTAAGATAGAATAGAGATAACATCCCTATCTAGGAAATAGTAGGGAGAACTATGAACAGTTCTCCGACGGGACACACACGTGTCCTAAAAGGGGACATGGTAGGACATGTTCAGGAGTTACCCAGGTTAGAGTGGGGAAACCCTTACCACGAGGAGTATCCATTAATAGTGGTAACTCTCGAAGAGTAAGCTAGTGACAAGTCACTAAACGCGTGCTAGAATACCACAAGCACGCAAACCTGCTGACGCACGAAGGGTCACCGCCTCGTGGCTGGACACGCCACGAAAGTCAACCAGACGGGGACATGACAGCGTAGAGGACGGATCAGAGTATTCGCTTTGAATACTATGGTGTTTAGAGGACAGTAGACTTAGGCTTAGACTAATATAGTAGTTAGTACCATGAATAGTGTTATAACGTACTATTGTCATGATATGTATGATCCATGTGATTGTCAGTTCTCAGAGCTAGTGCGCAACTAGTCCAGAATAAATTTATATCCTTTTGTACGACGTACGAGTTATCATTCGTGTGGTGCAAAAGAAGAATCCATGTGTGCCTGTCAAAGCTGAGTTGCTGACAGATACATGCAAGTGTTCATCTGCTGTTGTGTTGTTCCATGTAGTGATACATGCAGGTGTTCATCAGCTGTTGTGTTGTTCCATGTAGTGATACATGCAGGTGTTCATCACTGTTGTGTTGTTCCATGTAGTGATGCATGCACGTGTTCATCTACCGTTGTGTTGTTCCATGCAGTGATACATGCACGTGTTCATCAGCTGTTGTGTTGTTGCAGGAGTGATACATCGTCCTTCATATCCTGGAACACCACTATGTCCACCAAACAACCAGCTCGCTCACTGTCTTTCACACCTGCGTGTTCTGGTACATAGATGACAGTGTTTTTTGTGCATATCCTTTTACAGGACATCGCAGTCAACACCAGCATTTCTGCCGTTGTGATCTCTTGCAAGTTTACTCAGTAGTTTGCTATTGCTTACTGAATGACCGGCACTGATACCAACGCAAAAACCAACGCAACGTGTTCTGCTGCCAAATCATGTGCAGCTGTGTTTTGAATGTGGGTATACGGGATTACGAACCGCGTCCATAACTCCTTAGCCACGGAAACTGGCAGATGATAATTAGGGTTGACTTATTGAGATGTGCCCAGACTGGATCTTCTTCAGCAAATTCACTGAGTCTGTTTAGGTGCATGTAAAGTACTTAGTGTAGTGTTTGAAGTGTGAAAATTGTGTCCTGGTCCTTCCTTGACATATAATTCTTGTCATCTTTGGACTCACAGCGAACATACATTTGTATACTTAGATATTAACAAGAGACGGACGAGTAGCGGTATTCAGAATACAGAATCAGAATGAGACAGAAAGTTCTAGAAATCCATTACAGCTAATCTTCATTGGTTTATTGAATGTATTTTCCCCCATGGCTTTAAGAAATTGTTTGTTCCATCTCTTCTTATGTCTAGTTCCTTTTGTGTTCATAATATGTTGATTCTTCATCTTTGCTAAAGTTATGGCTAGCAGGTAAGGTATCCCCTCTTCAAGGAGAAGTACTGTACTTCCTTACACCCACTAGCTTATGATACCCAGTGATCTCCGTCATGGCGCCCACTGATAGTTCAATTTTGACTACAGCATCAACTCAATAAATGAATGTGGGATATCTGAGGACAGTACACACAATAAAACACAGATCTAAATTCAATACATGAATGTGGGATATCTGAGGACAGCACATCTGAACTGAATCAATGAATGTGGGATAACTGAAGACAGTACATGTGAATTGAATCACAAACAATGCAAAATAACTGAAGTCTGTATACAAATTGTAAACACAGATCTAAAACTATCATATTTTAATCATTGAAATTGTTCTTGAAGTGACCAACTTGTGAAATTGTTTGTGAAGTTGCAGACTTATGAACATAAATTCTGTTAATGATAATTTGAAGTTTTGTTTAATTAAGTTGCACCAGTAATTATTTATTGGCCACCAAAACATTCTGCTGCATGACATCTGCAGGAGGCGCAGCATCTCAGTGATCAGAGAGAGCTGGCTTATAGGCTCTGCAGCAGCGGGTTCAATCCCCACTGGAGGAGGGATTCTTTTGTGATCAAATGGCATCCTTGTGCACTCACCTTCGCACACATGGCTCCACTGTCGATTCACCTTCACACCTGGCTTCACTGTCAACCCACCTTCACACATGGCTCCAGTGTTGACCCATCTTCACACATAGCTCCATTGTTGATCCACTTTTACTCATGGCTTCATTAATGACCCACCTTCCACACATGGCTCCATTGTGAACCCAACTTCACACATGGCTCCATTGTTGACCTACCTTCATTGTCAACCCACTTTCACACATAACTTAACTGTTGACCCACCTTCCACCCATTACTCCACTGTCAACCCACCTTCAAACATGGCCCCATTGTTAACCCACCTTCAAAGTAAAAACCCACCTACACACAAGGCTCCATTAATAATCCAATGTCACACATGGCTCTGTTGTCAACAAACCTTGACACTTGGCATCACTGTTAACCAACATTTACACTTGGCTCTATTGTCGACATACCTTCACACCTGGCTCCACTGCTGATCAACCTTCTCAAAACATCATCAGTTATGTCAGCCTGTATTATGGTGGCAGATCTTTCTATCGCCCAATTCCACAGCTATCTGTCTTAAGCCACACATTCTGCATCCACACAACTGTGCATCCCTGTTCTACTACACCACATTTACGTCCTCTACCCTCCCTCAAGGTAATTCACCTTCTTGTACTCTCTGTGGTGCCCCTTCATGGCTTTGGCTACCAGACTATTCTCTGAGGGGAGAGGTGACCAGAGTGATACTGACCACATGACCCCTTCCTTTAGTCATGAAAACACAAACAAATATAGTACCCTTAAACTCATAGTTCTTCCTGATTTGTGAAGTTATTTGGTCCAAAACAGTAGACCACAAGATAACACTGGTTACTTCATACATTTCTGAACTGTTTTCTTTAATAGTTCAAACCTCTACATTGAAGTAATACTTCCTGGATCACATACAAGATAATGGCAGATGGAGATCACCTCCAGAACTATTTGGGACATCAGTTAAATTATTAGTTACTAAAATTTGGACTGTAATGCCCTTAGAGTGATGTTGAGAGTGAAGGACTTTGACGCCAGCGAATCCATCTTCGTTGTCCAGAATGAGAGACTTCGAAGTTAGAATTGGCACAGCCAGATACAAGAGGCACACCCATAAGGGGGTCTTTTAAACCGACACAGTTAAAAATTAGTTGCATATCCTTTACAGGACGTTGCAGTCAACACCGGCATTTTTTGCTGTTGTGATCTCTTGGCAAGTTTACGTTCAGTAGTTTGCTATTGCTTTCTGAATGGCCGGCACCCACACCATCTCATAAAAAACCAATGCGAGATGGTCTGCTGCCAAATCGTCTGCAGCTGTGTTTCGAACGCGGGTATGCAGGATTACAAACTGCATCCATAATCTATTTGTCACAGAGCCAGCAAAAATCAACACAGAACTGGCACAATTAGCCACCGGACGCTGAAGCAAATGTTGAGTGCAGGATCTGAGCATCTACGCACTTGTCTGGAGTGCAAGGATAATACCCCAACAGATAACTAACCAATTAAACAAGTAACTAAGTGAATAAGTAACTAAGTAAGTAAGTAACTAACTTGAGTATAATGTGCACAGGAGTATAGAATGCAAGCTGTCAGATTTCAAGGTAAAATGTAACTTCACAACTAAACTGCACAGACTTAACTCATAAATACAAGTACCTCTTTTACTGGTAATGAAGCCAATACATTGCAACATCTTTGTTTATGTTCGTGGTGACCCAGATATCTTGGCTGTGGGTATGTGAAGTGTTAGGACCTTCACATTCTTCTGTGGGTATGTGAAGTGTTAGGACCTTCACATGTTTCTGTGGGTATGTGAAGTGTTAGGACCTTCACATTTTTCTGTGGGTATGTGAAGTGTTAGGACCTTCACATGTTTCTGTGGGTATGTGAAGTGTTAGGACCTTCACATTTTTCTGTGGGTATGTGAAGTGTTAGGACCTTCACATTTTTCTGTGGGTATGTGAAGTGTTAGGACCTTCACATACTTCAGGCCTGAGTGCATGGAGGAATAAGTGGTCAGTCTTTACTTCACACAGCAAACGGTGAGCCCAGGTATTGGACCCTTGCCTGACCGCACTCATGCCATTCCAGATAAATGACAATGTGAAATAAATTTCAAAATTTACAGTCTGTGAATGAATCCAAGAGATTCCCACTCTTAATATAAATTATTATAAGCACACGTACGATAGTTTAACTTGATTACTCAAATGGCAGTTTCTGTGTTCACTAACCAGCATCTTGATACTATCTATATGTAGGTCAGTAGTTTCATCAGTTCTGCAGCCAACAACATAATTAGTTTCAAATTGTTGGGACAACATTGTGCAATTAGTGACACCAGCCATACTTTATTTTTTTGTTCAAGAGCCACCATATTTGTTGTTCAAGAGCCACCATATTTGTTGTTCAAGAGCCTCCGTGTTTGCTGTTCAAGAGCCACCATATTTGTTGTTCAAGAGCCACCATATTTGTTGTTCAAGAACCACCATATTTGTTGTTCAAGAGCCACCATGTTCTTTGCTCACAATCTCTTCAACTGCTATAATTTTCAAGGCATCTGTACAGCAATTAGTCTGCTATTGCTTTCCTTCCTGGCACTAATCATTCTGGACAATAATTGTGTTCTTCTTCTTCTTCTGCGTTCATCCGGAGTTTTTTCCCGGACGTGATTGTGTTGTGCCTGTTTACAGCAGAGCTGCATTCTTGTGCCGTTAGGCCGACACATCCGACTTCTGCGGGCATTTGTTGACCGGGTTAACCTTCCCGGGGGTTTCTTAGGACGTTTGACTCTCACAATTGTGGTGTTATCCCCCATCCCAGCTGGCCCATATAGAGCAGCCAAAGGCATCCTGGTCAGCCCTCAAGGGAAGGCAGGGGCAGACCATGGGCATTCCCCGCCATCCAAGGAGGCTTCCATAATTGCAGAGCCAACACACAGCGCTCTGGTACTGGGCTCACCCAAGGATAATTGTGTTCTATATTTATATATATTTTCTCTGTTAAAGTACTGGCACCTGGCAGTCTTGGCTATGATAATTTGGAACATTGTGCTTTAAAAAAGATATAATAACTAGAACCCATAGTGGGGAGAGAGGATAGAGTTATACATCTCCATAGAACAAGTTAAAAAGTTGCATATCCTTTACAGAACATCGCAGTGAACACCAGCATTGTTTGCTGTTGTGATCTCTTGGCAAGTTTACGTTCAGTAGTTTGGCATTGCTTTCTGAACAACTGACACTCATACCATTTCATAAACAACCAATTCAAGTCTGCTGCTAAAGCCCCCCACAGCTGTGTTTCGAATTCGGGTATGCGTGATCACGAACTGCGTCCATAATCCCTGTACCACAGAGCCAGCTCATTGCACATGGCCTGGGCAGAATTGTAGAGACCATGTGTTGCCCGTGCAGCATGATCCCCCTCTTGGCCTGCCTAGTTTACTCCAGAGGAAAAGTAATACCAATACACCTGGAACAAGACCAGCTGAAGAAGCTGCCAGATCAGCAAAGCAATGCTTTTAATGTCCACCTCTTAAGTATACTAGGCAGGCCAAGAGAGGGATCATGCTGTATGGGCAACACCTGGTCTCTACAATTCAGCCCAGGCTTTGTGTTATAGAGAGGTATAACTCCATTCATGGTCCCTGCCATGGATTATAGTTATTATTCTTTTTTTTTTTTGGTGTGTTGCACCAATATAACAAACTATCGAATGCCAAGAACCCCTCTGCTGTGTGTCCACCGTGACGAGGTAGAGGGGCTTGTGCGTCCCAATGACCCCAAGAGCTATGCCGACGGTAGCACAGCTACTGGTAGGGCCACCCATGTCGGACAGGTCAAGGGAGAGGGACCAGACGAAGAGACACACAAACCTGCTGCCTTGTAGGTAGACTGGGGACAGTCAAAGGCTAGGGAAAGCATCCCGAATAAATGCTTGTCGAAATCGGATGTACTGAGCCACAGGCTTGACAAAGCAGTGCAACGTAAAACCTGCTGCCTTGTAGGTAGACTGGGGACAGTCAAAGGCTAGGGAAAGCATCCCGAATAAATGCTTGTCGAAATCGGATGTACTGAGCCACAGGCTTGACAAAGCAGTGCAACGTAACTTAATTCATGATGTCACAAATCAAAATTAATCGATATGGTGCTAATCCCGTGAAGTCCCATCAGGCGGCGATAGTGCCGGGCCCCCTGCCTCGAGGGGGTCCACCCATGACTACTGGTGGTCACCTTCCCCTGTGCTGTGGAGTCAAGGCACAGAGGAGTAGGTTAAGAGCTATTGACCAAATACCCCGGACACTCAACATACTACAGTGGAATGCCGAAGGAGTTTACAAGAAGAAAGACTCCCTAACACAGCGTCTTCATAAAGATAGAATAGATGTGGCATGCATTCAAGAGACACACCTCAACGCCAATCACAAATTCTCAGTCAGAGGATATCAGGCCACACGTTTCGACCGTGAAGGACACAAAGGAGGAGTTCTAATACTTACACGAAATACAATACCTTGCAGCGAAGTATCTGTGATCTCTGACAACCAAACGGAAATTATAGGTGTTGATATAATGATAAAGGACGTGAAAATAAGAATCTACAATCTGTATAGCCCAGCAGATAAGGACCTTACACTCTCAAACATGAAAATAACTGACACAAACTGCATTATTGTCGGAGACTTTAATAGCCGTTCAGAAAGATGGGGATACCCAGATACTGACAAAAGAGGAGATGAATTGGAGGACTGGGAAATAGACTCAAATCTCCATCTACTCAACAAAGCGGATGACACACCGAGCTTCTACTCCAGAAGATGGCTTACCACTTCTACTCCAGACTTAGCTTTCTGCACAGGAGACATCCTCCACAAAATTGATCGCCATGTGCTGGACCAATTAGCAGGTAGTGACCACAGACCAATCAAGCTTGTAATGAATATGGAGTATGTTCCACAGGAGCAAAAGCCCTTGCCCCGCTGGAATTACAAACGAGCAGATTGGGACAGATTTGCCATACTAACAGACAAATATTGTGAAAACATAAATACACGATATGGCAACATAAAGCAAATGGTGGAAAGTCTAAACAGAGCGATAATACAGGCAGCCACGGAGTCCATTCCAAGAGGAGCGAGGAAAAATTACAAACCATACTGGACTGAAGAACTAAAAAGTTTGGAGGACAAAGTTGAAGATGCCAGGAAGACAGCAGAGAGAGAACAAACAATTGAAGCGAACATCTCTCTCAAAGCCATCTCAGCAAAATATAAAAGAACAGTAAATCAAACAACAAGAGATTGTTGGAGGGAAAAAACAGAAAACCTGAATTTTGACAGGGATGGAAACAAACTATGGAAACTAGTGAAAGCCATGAACAATGAAGGACCTAGCAACAAACAAATAACAATTAAACAAGGAAATGCCTTGCTTACAGGAAAAAAGGCTGCAAATGCACTAATGGAACACTATGCAAATGCAAACCACATTGATATTACAACCGAACAGAAGAAAGCAATCAAAGATAAACAGATACATCATACAAATACAGAGACAGCAGCAGAATATATGATGGCAAATCTAACAATGGAAGAAATGGAACAGGCAATGAATACCCTAAAAAAGAAGAAATCACCAGGAAAGGATGGAATCACAAATGAAATGCTAATAGGACTAGGCACTAAGGCAAAAAAGAAACTACTAGCAGTCCTAAATTACAGCTGGAAGAGGGGAATAGTCCCACAGGCATGGAAAGAAGCTATACTAATACCAATCCCAAAGAAAGGAAAAGACCTGGAAGAACCAAATGGCTATCGACCTATCAGTCTACTTAGCTGTGTAGGAAAATTAATGGAACGCATTATCAATGGCAGGCTAACATGGCATCTGGAAGAAAACAAACTCTTAACAACACACCAAGCAGGATTCAGAAAGTACAGATCCACTGAAGATCAAATAACCTATATAGCTCAGGAAATAGAGGATGCCTTCCAAGAGAAAAAGCACACACTAGCAGTCTGGATAGATTTAGAAAAAGCATTTGATAAAGTATGGAAGGAAGGACTGAAAGTAAAACTGCAAAACATGCATGTTTGTGGAAAAATGTATAAATGGATCAGCCACTACCTTGAGAACAGAACTGCCAGGACAAAAGTACAAGGACAAACCAGCAAAATGATGCTGTTGGAGCAAGGTGTCCCCCAAGGAGGAGTTCTTTCACCAACATTATTCCTAGCATATATAAACGACATCACAGAAAATTTTCCAGCCAGAGTACACACATCATCCTTTGCAGATGACCTAGCCATATGGACATCTGAAGAATATATTAGTACAGCTAACAGCAGAATACAGCAAGCCTTATTAGCACTAGAGGACTGGTCAAAATCATGGCTAGTGAAGATAAGTGAGGAGAAAACAACATGCACAG
This sequence comes from Cepaea hortensis, assembly GCA_963921405.1. Classification (NCBI taxonomy): domain Eukaryota; kingdom Metazoa; phylum Mollusca; class Gastropoda; order Stylommatophora; family Helicidae; genus Cepaea; species Cepaea hortensis. The sequence goes on from OY992896.1 coordinate 7,183,888, forward strand.
TGTTCTCCCTCTCAAATAAAACTCAACAACCTAAGCTGGTATTGAATGGAAAAATATTGCGCCATGAAGAAAATCCAAACTATCTCGGAGTCACCTTTGATCGTCGCCTGACATGGAAAACACAGGTTGAGAAAAATCGAACAAGAGCAAGGCAAAGAATGGCAATCATGAAAAAGCTTGCTGGTACAACGTGGGGAGCAGATGAGAAAGTTCTCAAGAAGTTATATACTGGACGGGTGAGGCCAGTACTGGAATATGGCATTGCAGCTTGGGCAACAGCAGCTAAGTCAAACTTTAACAAAATAAGTAGAGTCCAAAATCAAGGAATGCGAATCATAACTGGAAGCCTGAAGACAACGCCTATTAATGAACTTGAACAGATCACTTGTTTACAACCAATGCAGGATAGAAGAGATAGCAGAGCCCAGCAACAAGCAGAAAAATTTAGAAGATTGACAGACCACCCTATGTATAAAAGGTTTAGTGGTTTTGGAAAGGGACCACTGAAGCGTAGCAACTTTGTAGAAACTGCAAAACGAAAAATTAGGGCAGATCCCATACTTAACATATCAACAGTCAAACCTATTTACAATGCAGACAAGTTCCCAGCTTGGAGACAGCAGCAACTGCCTGAGATGATAGAAAACATTCCTGGTATTGAGAAAAAGAACACTCAGCATGAAACCGAAAGAAGAGAAATAACCCTAAACTACATAAAAGAACATTACCCAAGCAGCAATTGGACCCATGCATATACAGATGGATCAGCCAAAAATTCAATAGAGAATGGAGGAGGAGGAATTCTCCTAAATTTAAAAAATGGAGTGAAAAAAACACATTCAGTGGCAACTGGAAAGTTTTCAAGTAACTTCAAAGCGGAGGTAGAGGCTCTGAAAACTGCAGCAGAAATGCTCTTGATGGAGGAAAATAAAGAGAAGCAAATAGCTATCTTCACAGATGCAAAGTCAGCTGTCTCAATACTGAAGAGCAAAAACAGCACAGAAATAGCTGACGAGCAGCACTCCATGGTCTATGCCAGAAATCCAAAAAAGTTGTAATACAGTGGATCCCATCACATTGCAGTATACCCGGAAACGAAGAGGCTGACAGACTGGCAAAAGAGGGCGGACGACTACCACAGCCTGACATAGACATAACCTATAACGAGGCAAAGAGGTTGATAAAAAGCACCTATAGAACCAAATGGGAATCAGAGCATCCAGGCCACCAAAAGGATGATGCATATTACAAACTCGACAGAAGAGAACAAGTAGCAATCTTCAGACTCCGCACAGGACATAACAGGCTGAAATACCACTTGTTCAATAAACTAAAGATAGGAGATACCGATGAATGTAATTGTCGAACTGGAAAAATGACAGCAAAACATTTGCTTCAGGATTGCCCAATATATGCAGAACAGAGAAAGATATCTTGGCCCACACCTGCTTCATTTGAGGACAAGCTCTATGGAGATATCAACAAGCTCAAGTTGACTGTAGCTTACTTTAACTACATACAGGTTGACATTTAAAGGTGTATGAAGAAGTATTCAGACTGCCACACTTCATACCACAGGTATGTCGGTTACAAAAGCCTCCCAGAGGCATGAAATGGAATATTGCTGGATAGGAGATCCATTACGTGGAAAGTCCGAACCAAAAGCTCACTGTGTGGGCTTTCAAAAAAGGTGGAAAAAGTGTCCTAGTGGCACGAAATGGAATATTGCTTGGATAGCAAATCCATTATGTGGAAAGTCCGAATCAAAAGCTCACTGTGTGGGCTTTCAAAAAAGGTGGAAAAGTGTCCTAGTGGCACGAAATGGAATATTGCTCGGATAGCAAATCCATTGTGCGGAAAGTCCGAATCGAAAGCTCACTGTGTGGATGTCATCTGCACACTGCATTCTTCTGGTTTCCGGTAGAACAGCCTATGGTGAACGGAAGGCCCAATATACGGAAGTGAGGCTAAGCAGCCATGTGCAGGACGTGACGATTCCTTGGGTGAGCCCAGTACCAGAGCGCTGTGTGTTGGCTCTGCAAGTATGGAAGCCTCCTTGGATGGCGGGGAATGCCCATGGTCTGCCCCTGCCTTCCCTTGAGGGTTGACCAGGATCTCTTAGGCTGTTCTATATGGGCCAGCTAGGATGGGAGATAACACCACAACAGTGAGAGTCAAACGTCCTAAGAAACCCCCGGGAAGGTTAACCCGGTCAACAAATGCCCGCAGAAGTCGGATGTGTCGGCCTAACGGCGCAAGAACGCAGCTCTGCTGTAAACAGACACAACGCAATCACATCCGAAAAAAAAACTCCGGATGAACGAAGAAGAAGAAGAAGAAGAATGCCAAGAAGGCAAGGTGCCAGTAAAACAAAGCAATCATCTTCTTTTTGTTTTGCTCACCAGGAACCAGCTTTTATCTACACTGTTTCCTCCACATCTTCTGTCTTCTGAAGATCCTGCAGGCTTCTACAGAGTCCAATATCAGGAATGTTGCATCCAGCCCCAGAATAGACCGCTGGGAGCTGTACTTGGCACAGTATTGAAGCCGAAGCAATGTCTCAAAGCGTTCAAGTGCTCTGCACCTGCAGGTGTATGGAATTACACACAGCTCCCAAAAACACATATTCTTTAGGCCTGAGTGCAAGCATTAAAAGGTGGTCAGTCTTTCTTTCACACAGCAAATGGCCACAGCAAAAGAGCTAACTAAGACGTACCCATTCCACTACGTAAACAGTAGCATGGGGATGAACAATATAAAGCCACCACCTGTGGCGCCTCACAAATGACAAACAACACACTTGGATAGTAACGCTCACGTGTTCAGTTTACTGACAATTTGTCACAATTTAATCAAATATAATTCTCCTAGGAATTAACTGAATGACAGTGAGTGCCATAATAGCACAGTGACTAGCATGGTTGCCCATGTTGATCACGGGTTTGAATCCCCATGAAGGGAGATGTGCTAAAATTGACCCAGGTTGACTCAGAAGTATAGAGGTACCAGGAAATGTCCCGGGTAGTAAAGACGGCCGGCATGGCACTGACATCATCCATCGACCGCTGATTGGTCTGTAGAAATGTGGAGTTGACACAATATATCCAGTAGGTTGACCTCCAGGCATGTCAATGGACTGGTCACTGTTGACCACTTCTGGGATTTAATTTCTGCTCCTTAACTGATGAAGTGCCTTGGGATGATTAATAGTCTTAAGCAACTTTCCATATCTGCTACGGGTTTATATTGTCACCAAAATTATGTCATTGCATTATAATACAACATGTGTGCTACCATATTAATAACTTTTAAGTCATAACTGTGACACACCCATATTTCCCATTTTTCACCATCCATTTTTGTTTAGTCCAAACCTACGTTTTGTTTAGTCCAAACCTACGCTTTGTTTGGCAATGAATCTGTGAAGATATAACTTGAAGTGATGGAATGGCATAGAGGCAGGATACTTGCCCGTACATGAGCCGACCCCACATGATTCACGGTGTGGATGTATATAAAATAAGAAACTGCAGCTAGTACACTCTCCCGATCCCTGGGTAGTGGACTGGACATTGAGACTTCTCAGATAGAGGAGGTAAAAAAAAAAAGGAGCCTGTGTGCAAACTACCCAAGTTAAAACATCAAAAGGAGAAGCCTAAATAGGCTATTCCATAGGCAATATTTCAAATGACAAAACCTACCAAGAAAAGAATATTTATAGCATGTGTGATCCTGGCACACACACATTTGGATGCCAGCCCTAGTTACAGAGTTAGGGTTACAGAGTTTTCACACTGTGCTGAGATTGCCCCTGTGTGATCTATGAGGAGACTGAAGCGCTAATGGAGGTATCTATCTGCAACAAAACTCATCCTTGGCCAACCAAACCAAGATATAACTTTAACTAGCGTCAAACTTTAAAAAAAATATTTAAAGATCTATACATTTCCTAAAATCTTCAATCTATAAATCTCCTAATATACTCTGATCTTGTAAACATCTACCAAGATCTATAACTCTTGTAAACATCTACCAAGATCTATAACTCTCATAAACATCTACTAAGACCTCTAAGTATAGTTCTCCCAAGATCTGTAGCTTTCCTGATCTATAAAGTCTACAATTCTCCAAAGATCGACAATTCTTCTTAAGTAAATTAAATGCATTAACTCAAGATCCATTTCACTCTTCAAAAGATCTTTGACTATCCTTAAACCCATACATTTCCTAGGGTTTATAATTTGGTTAAAATCTACAACTTTCTAGTCAGATAACTTTACTCTCCTCCAATCAAACTATGCCAACCCCATCTTCTTCAATCTAATCTTAAAGATTCAGCACTAAACACACTAAAGACCAAACTTCAGCTCTCCCAAGACTTGCACATTTTCTTCTTTGAAAACAAACATGCTCTAAAGCAATCGCCGATACCCCTTAGACATATTAAGCATATGAAATGCAAACTACAACAACAACAACAAATATTTCCAGAGCATCAGTCATAATGTTAACCTGTACAACAGCATCACAAAAGGCTACATCAGCGGAGACTGCCATCAATGTGACTCTAGTTCCATTAAGACCAGCCGCTTGTACTCATCAATTCCTCCGTCTAGAGACGTCACTTTGCCTCCAGATACCACCCACAATTCCTTGCAGATGTTTCGAATCAAACGTTCGTCGTGGGAAACCAGAATAACTCCACCCTGAAAGTGGCAGATGTGGTGTTAAAGTGAACAAGGTCAAGTGACTCAATGATGTCTTCTTCTTCTTCCTTCATTTGCTACTCAATGATATGAGATGAACAAAGTCTGGTGAATCAATGATATGAAATGAACAAAGTCAAGTGACTCAATGATGTAAAGTGAACACAGTGACTCCATATGAAATGAAGAAGTGGTGCAATGATATGAAGTGAACTCAGGGGGCACAATTATATGAACTGATTAAAGTTAAGTGACTTAATGGCATGAAGTGAACGAAATCAAAGAAGAGATTAAAGTGAACATTCATGAGACTTGATAATGTGAAGTGAACAAAATCAAGTGGGTGTATGGTGAGAAGTGAACTAAATCAAGTGGGTGTATGGTGAGAAGTGAACAAAATCAAGTGGGTGTATGATGTGATGTGAACAAAATCAAGTGGGTGTATGATGTGATGTGAACAAAATCAAGTGGGTGTATGGTGAGAAGTGAACTAAATCAAGTGGGTGTATGGTGAGAAGTGAACAAAATCAAGTGGGTGTATGATGTGATGTGAACAAAATCAAGTGGGTGTATGATGTGATGTGAACAAAATCAAGTGGGTGTATGGTGAGAAGTGAACTAAATCAAGTGGGTGTATGGTGAGAAGTAAACTAAATCAAGTGGGTGAATGATGTGAAGTGAACAAAATTAAATGACTCAATGATATGAAGTCAACAAAGTCAAGCATCTAAACGGTTTGAAGCCACCAAAGTCAGAGGGATGTATGATGTGAAGTGAACAATCAAGTGAGATGATGTGCAGTCATCAAGTCAAAAGAGTGAAAATAAATTGCGTGAACGTGTGAGTGAACAGTGTGATTTCATCAAAGCTACTCAAAGATGTGAAATCACCAAAGCACAGTTTGCAAATTATGTGAATTCCAATGAATCAATTATTCAAAGTGAAAAGAAACAATAGATGAGGTTCACAAACCTGAAATTTGTTGAGAGCATCGCCAAGGGCTTCAATCGTTTCCATATCCAAGTGATTGGTCGGTTCATCAAGAATAAAAAAGTTGGGACTGAAAGTACAAAAAATCTGGCACTGACAAATAGCCCATACAGGAGTATACTTCATTCTTCTTCATCATTCGTACTTTCTGTCTTCAACTATGAAGAATGCTGCCCTCATCAGTAAAGTAGAGTGGAGTGGAGTAGAGTAGAGTAGGGTAGAGTATAGTAGAGCAGAGTAGAGTAGAGTAGAGTAGAGTAGAGTAGAGTAGAGTAGAGTAAAAATAAAGTAAAAGTAAAGTAAAGTAAGTTTAAGTAAAAGTAACAATTAAGTAAAGTATTAAAGTAAAATAAAAGTAAAGTAAGTTTTCGTAAAGTAAAGTAACAGTTAAGTAAAGTAAAATAAAAGTAAAGTAAGTTTTCGTAAAGTAAAGTAACAGTTGAGTAAAGTAAAATAAAAGTAATGTAAAGTAAGTTAGTAAAAGTAACAGTTAAGTAAAGTAAAGTGAAGGACACCCTTGACGCCTTCAGGCACATCAGAAATACAGTGCCAGAACCATACTTTTTAAAACACACCAATATACACTCGCTGGGTCAGAAGGTCAGTATCCTGCTGGCCGCTTTTACTATCAAAGACATTCTCGGCTAGGTCGACCTGGAATTCCGGGCCAATTAAAAACAATCAGAATGCCCCTCAGCTGCAGATGGAACCCATGATCTCCTGGCTTGCAGGCCAGTGTCTGGCCACTACGCCACCAAGGCTCCCGCTCTCATCACGGCCCGCAGAAGTGTCTGGATCCTCTCCTAGTTCCCCTGCCCCATACGCCTTCATGCGTCTGCAGTGTCCTGTGTCCATCATCGGGCCAGTTAACTCCTGACTCTACTCCCAAGGACCATGCCTTCCACTATTGTTATTTCCACGTCACTGACATTCAATATGACCAAAGTTCAGGGTGTATTTTTAATGACTGTGCAGTGTTTGAAAATATTGCCGGCCCAAGTTTTGTGTTTACCTATTTTGTTGCATGAACTTTACAGAGGGTGAATACAAAACTTGGACCAGCAATATTTTCAAACACTGCACAGTCATTAAAGACACACCTTATATTTCAGTTTTGAGGAAATAAACTGGAGAACTTGGTGACAATTGCCAAGACAGAGGGGAAAAGAACAAGGGGGAAGGCAGAGAGGTAAATATCTAAATGGCTTGGTCACATGGCATAACTGAGACAAAACACACAAAGCTGATTTACGTCTCTGGTGATCATGTGAGATGACAAAACACACAAAGCTGATAAACGTCTCTGGTGATCACGTGAGATGACAAAACACACAAAGCTGATAAACGTCTCTGGTGATCACATGAGATGACAAAAAACACAAAACTGATAAATGTCTCTGGTGATCACATGAGATGACAAAAAACACAAAACTGATAAATGTCTCTGGTGATCACGTGAGATGACAAAAAACACAAAGCTGATCCACGTCTCTGGTGATCACATGAGATGACAAAACATACAAAGCTGATAAACGTCTCTGGTGATCACGTGAGATGACAAAAAACACAAAGCTGATAAATGTCTCTGGTGATCACGTGAGATGACAAAACACACAAAGCTGATAAACGTCTCTGGTGATCACATGAGATGACAAAACACACAAAGCTGATAAACGTCTCTGGTGATCACGTGAGATGACAAAACACACAAAGCTGATAAATTTCTCTGGTGATCACGTGAGATGACAAAACACACAAAGCTGATAAACGTCTCTGGTGATCACATGAGATGACAAAACACACAAAGCTGATAAACGTCTCTGGTGATCACATGAGATGACAAAAAACACAAAGCTGATCCACGTCTCTGGTGATCACATGAGATGACAAAAAACACAAAGCTGATAAATGTCTCTGGTGATCACGTGAGATGACAAAAAACACAAAGCTTATCCACGTCTCTGGTGATTACAAGAGATGACAAAACACACAAAGCTGATAAACGTCTCTGGTGATCACGTGAGATGACAAAAAACACAAAGCTGATAAATGTCTCTGGTGATCACATGAGATGACAAAACACACAAAGCTGATAAACGTCTCTGGTGATCACATGAGATGACAAAACACACAAAGCTGATAAACGTCTCTGGTGATCACATGAGATGACAAAAAACACAAAGCTGATCCACGTCTCTGGTGATCACATGAGATGACAAAACACACAAAGCTGATAAACGTCTCTGGTGATCACATGAGATGACAAAACACACAAAGCTGATAAACGTCTCTGGTGATCACATGAGATGACAAAACACACAAAGCTGATAAACGTCTCTGGTGATCACATGAGATGACAAAAAACACAAAGCTGATCCACGTCTCTGGTGATCACATGAGATGACAAAAAACACAAAGCTGATAAATGTCTCTGGTGATCACGTGAGATGACAAAAAACACAAAGCTTATCCACGTCTCTGGTGATTACATGAGATGACAAAACACACAAAGCTGATAAACGTCTCTGGTGATCACATGAGATGACAAAACACACAAAGCTGATAAACGTCTCTGGTGATCACGTGAGATGACAAAACACACAAAGCTGATAAACGTCTCTGGTGATCACATGAGATGACAAAACACACAAAGCTGATAAACGTCTCTGGTGATCACATGAGATGACAAAAAACACAAAGCTGATCCACGTCTCTGGTGATCACATGAGATGACAAAAAACACAAAGCTGATAAATGTCTCTGGTGATCACGTGAGATGACAAAAAACACAAAGCTTATCCACGTCTCTGGTGATTACATGAGATGACAAAACACACAAAGCTGATAAACGTCTCTGGTGATCACGTAAGATGACAAAAAACACAAAGCTGATAAATGTCTCTGGTGATCACATGAGATGACAAAACACACAAAGCTGATAAACGTCTCTGGTGATCACATGAGATGACAAAACACACAAAGCTGATAAACGTCTCTGGTGATCACATGAGATGACAAAAAACACAAAGCTGATCCACGTCTCTGGTGATCACATGAGATGACAAAACACACAAAGCTGATAAACGTCTCTGGTGATCACATGAGATGACAAAACACACAAAGCTGATAAACGTCTCTGGTGATCACGTGAGATGACAAAACACACAAAGCTGATAAACGTCTCTGGTGATCACGTGAGATGACAAAACACACAAAGCTGATAAACGTCTCTGGTGATCACATGAGATGACAAAAAACACAAAGCTGATCCACGTCTCTGGTGATCACATGAGATGACAAAAAACACAAAGCTGATAAATGTCTCTGGTGATCACGTGAGATGACAAAAAACACAAAGCTGATAAATGTCTCTGGTGATCACGTGAGATGACAAAACACACAAAGCTGATAAATGTCTCTGGTGATCACATGAGATGACAAAACACACAAAGCTGATAAACGTCTCTGGTGATCACGTGAGATGACAAAAAACACAAAGCTGATCCACGTCTCTGGTGATCACATGAGATGACAAAACACACAAAGCTGATAAACGTCTCTGGTGATCACGTGAGATGACAAAACACACAAAGCCGATAAACGTCTCTGGTGATCACATGAGATGACAAAAAACACAAAGCTGATAAACGTCTCTGGTGATCACGTGAGATGACAAAAAACACAAAGCTGATAAACGTCTCTGGTGATCATGTGAGATGACAAAACACACAAAGCTGATAAACGTCTCTGGTGATCACGTGAGACGACAAAACACACAAAGCTGATAAACGTCTCTGGTGATCACGTGAGATGACAAAACACACAAAGCTGATAAACGTCTCTGGTGATCACATGAGATGACAAAACACACAAAGCTGATAAACGTCTCTGGTGATCACATGAGATGACAAAACACACAAAGCTGATAAACGTCTCTGGTGATCACATGAGATGACAAAAAACATGATAGCCCATGCTTATCATCATGGCACATGACGATTTCAGTTTCTGAAACACGATAATGTTTATGAGACAGTTTCATTTGATGTTCAGATCTTGTATACTGTCAACACATTTCTTCTTCTGGTCTGCGGTATTCTAAAAACTTGTCTGTAACATTTAAGCTCAAACACCTCAATTTTCTGTCTTTTTTATTTTGCCTCTCACTCACTTTGAACTCAAGTATTGCCTATATACTTGTTATGACTTCTACTGCACTGAACTGATTTTTGCACATTGATTAGCTTTCCCTATTACCAGTGTCCCCGGTCATCAGGCGAACACCCACTCTGACTTCTGAGGTACTTGTATTTTACGTCCAAAAGTCAAGGATGAGAAGTCGACATTTTAGTCCAGCTGACCGACATAAGGGTTGAACCCGCTAACTCAATATCAGCACACCGGAAGTGTCAGAGTGAGTGCCCTTATCTGCTTGGCCATGCTGAATGCCTTCGTTAGTGGTTGCAAAATGGTCTACAACTCCTGTTTTGCACTGCCATGATATTTAGTCTGAGGCTGCATTTTCTTACACCAGGATAAGTGTGCCGGTCTCCGTGGTGAAGGGCTCACCCATGTTCAAAACACAGCTGCGACTGATTTGGCAGCAGACCGCATTGCGCTGGGTTTTAACGAGTTGGTATGGGAGCTGGTTGTTCAGAAAGCAATGGCAAACTACTGAACGTAAACTTGCCAAGACATCAACAACAGCAGTAAAATGCTGGTGTTGACAGCGATGTCCTGTAAAAGGATATGCAAAATAATAAAAAAAAGGGATAAGTGTGGCAAACTACTGAACACATCACAAACAGAGAATAAATATTGGGGTTGATTACAACTAACTTTTACTCTAACACAGTGGTTCTCAACCTTTTTTGGACCATATTTTCATAACGTCATTCACCCCTTTTGTATTTCCTACCTAAAAATTCCGCCCTCACCCCTACACAGTATACGTAATAATGGAAGCTAAATTTAATAGCACATACTAAAACAAGTCTAGACGTCCACATAAAACATGATTTGTGGGCCTACTTACTTTATAAATTGAATTTTAGAAGCGTGAGACATACAGAACTGTACAGTATGAAGGAAAAAACAATATCAAGTAATCGGTTCTTGTATTAACCCTTTACAGGGCAGAGCGGCCGTTAGCGGCCGATCGCTTAAACGAGCGGATCGGCCGATTACGTCCGATACTATTATGCATTGTAAAAACGCGATCTCTCGGCTTTCCGACACTTCTGACGGCTACTTTCGCTTTCGCCGATAGCTTGACAACGTGGCCGCCATTTGTAAACACGCTACTATGAATTTGAACAGACTTTTACAGACTTTTTTGGATAGTTTTCGGGACTTTTACGCTGTTTTTCAAAATGGATTTCGGCGATTCTTCAAGTGATAGCCGAGATTTCGCTCTGTTCAATTTAAATGACATTAAAGGGCACGAAGTTGACTATTAATCGGAGCTAGATATCAGTGCAAAGCGTTACTTTGCATTAGCAGTCGTGAGTCGGACTTTAAAGAAAGTGATTATGATTCTGAAAATGTGTTTGTAAATTGCCGTATAGATGACGGAAAATCACAAACAACATGCTGTATTTCATAAATATTTGTGTTCATATATGGATTACCAACAACAATCACGGGAGTAACATATTCTGCATGCTTTTCCCTTCATTGTGTTGTTTATTTAACTAAAATCGGTTGACTAACACCTTATTTGTGATGTTTTTACTAACGCGACACGAAATTTTACCAAACCTGAAAAAATCTTGCCCGTTTAGGGCTAAAAAACGGACAAGCGTCTGCCCTGTAAAGGGTTAACGCGATCTTGAAATAATCTTAATTCCCCCCTGGAAACCCTAAAATTCCCCCCAGGGGGTGGGGGAAATTCCCCATGGTTGAGAACCACTACTCTAACATCTGCGGACCCCACACATTCTACTTTTGATTCCCATGTACAGCCAAACAAACTGAATTCCACTCATTACCCACATTAAGGTTTATATTATAAAATCTACCACAGTGACTCACCTGGTCATACTCATCACTGCAAAAGCCACCCTGCTCTTCTGACCTCCCGATAAACTGGACACAGGTCGGAGAGCCAGATCTCCGGAGACACCAAACGAACCCAACTGGTTCCTGTACACTTCCTGCGACTGGCCTGGAAACAGACAAACACATGAATGCGTAAGTTCAAAACAACGTTTCTCCGCTGTGAATTTGAATAATGAAGACACAAACAATATTGCCAAGAGGTTACTGTGTAGGTCAGCGGTCTATGGCATGGGTGACCAGACTGCAAACACAACAACCTGGCTCGCTCACGCGGTGGCTGGCAGTTGCTGAGATTAATGCATTTAACACAACTCACGGTGCAGATGGGTGATAATGTCTTGTTAATGTAAAGTACTTGTCATCGTGAATATATCTACTAGTATAATGTTCTCTTGTTTCTGCGTTGCGTCTAACATGTGACTGCTCTAACTTGTGTGTGTTCTCTAACTTGTGTGACTGCCTTGTGCCTAAATGAGCAGCACAGCTGTGATATTTGCACCCTTCAGCCGACACATCCAATTACTTTGGGCATTTGTCGACTAAATTAGCCTACCTGGGTGCATCAGATCTAATGGTTAAAACTCAGTCTTCCGCAGAATTCACACACAACCAACCAACTAAACATCCAATCAATCAACCCACCAACCAACCAATCAAACAGCTAACCAACCAAGCAGACAATCAATCAACCCACCAACCAACCAATCAAGCAGCTAACCAACCAAACACCTTTCGTTAGACAATGAGTCCACTCACCAGGAAACCTATTGGCCAGCAGCTGTACTGAATTAACACTCATATCCAGCTGGTCCACATGATGCTGGCTGAAGTAACCAATCCGCAAGTTCCGGTGGGCGTGACGGAATCCACTGCATGGCTCCAGATCTGCCAGCAGCAGCTTCAGCAAAGTTGTTTTTCCGGCTCCGTTGTCACCGACCTGAAAATGGCATTAATGAAAACCATGAAATATACCATCTTGTGCCATAGTCTTATCATGCTTGTAGTTGTAGAGGGGCTTGTGCATCTCAATGACCTTAAGTTCTAGTAGCAGGACCTTCCATGCTGGACAGGTCAACAGGGACCAGGCTCAAGTAGACATAGCCTGTTACCTTGCAGGTAACCAAAAAATGGTACACATGCTTACAAAATAAAAATTGTGAGGGTAGTTTACTCCCCTTCAGCACTAATCCTGGAGTTGTGGATCAGACATCTAGAATGCATTCACAAATGTTTGCCCCCGTATAAAAATATATAACTCAGTAACCAACTAAGGGAAAATGATGAGGTTTAGCACATAAACTTTTCATTATGTACACCCAACAAACACATTTTTGTTTTGGAGATTGTACAGCAGATCTCAATGTTTGTTTATATGCGGTATATAATTTACAGGTCAGAGATGAAGAGCATATTATGAAATGTATTATATCTTCATATGGAAACATCAGTGTTCAATAATGAATATTCTCCATGTTGCACAGGAATTTCCTTACGAGAAGCACATCACAAAGTGGAATGGAAATGTTCAGAAGTCGTTACCCGAACTGACATGCATTACTGTAAAACAAGTTTGTTAGCATGAACTCAATACATTGTCGCCAAAACATCAAAGAAATTTCACCGCTTTCCATGATCAGTTACCTTTGGACCTGTTAAAGACATTCCTTGGGTGGGAGTAAATATAAGACAGCAGGAAAAATTCAAAATGATGCAACAGAAACAGATACTTAAAAATAAAACTGAAAGTGAATGAGGGAACACATTTGTGAATGCACTATAGCTTTCTCACAGATCAAGAAAGGGATCATGCTGCAAGGTCTCTACACTTCAGCCCAGGCTTTGTGTTATGGAGAGGTATAACTCCATCCCTAGTCCCCACCATGGGTTGTAGTTATGCCTTTTTTCAAGCACAATGTAACAAACTATCATCTGCCAAGACGGCCAGGTGCCAGTAAGTGGTAGTAACAGAAAAGAAATGATTCAACACTTACTATACATATTCTGGAATCCATGTTGGCATTGACACACACTTTGTTAAACAACACTTTCTCCTTTGTGTAGTAGAAAGTCACATCGTCCAGCTGCAGAATTGGTGGTGACAGCTTCTCACACTCTGAAAATCTGGCCAGTCAAAGACGGAAAACAGTGAAGTGAGGAAATGTGAAAATACATTTACTTGTTACATAATTTTTCACAAGTCTGATCGTGATTATTCTTTGGACTCTAAGAGTGTGCACCAATGAGATTTGGTGTTCACTTCAATGCTACATATCCTCAACAAGAGAACCCCTTTAGCTCTCCTTCCCCCACTGGGACATAAGCCCTCAACCCATTCACTCCAAGCCCTCCTCTCTTTAACCACCCCAGGAAGCTCTGTCCATGTCCTCTCACTTTTCACTTTTTTTTCTACTTCTCTCCAGAAGTATTTAGCTCTTCCTCTATTTTTTAGCTCTACAGTTTCCAGACTAAAGCTTTTCCAGTTATACCATTCTCAGGTTTTCTCCATGCATGGCCTACCCAGTTTCAGCATCCATTTCTTCACCTCCTGATTCATATTTGTTTAGTTCTCTCCATATGGGTGATTTTGTCACACAAGTTTATTCCTTCCTTTTTGTGCAGGCATTAATGAGTGAATGTTTATAGTTTATTTATAATCGTTTTTGTTGTTCTCAAGGTTTCTGATCCATGCAGCGGTACTGACTTCAAGAATGTGCTACAATAAGTTTGAGTTTCATTTCAATGTTGAATATTCCGCAGCATGTGAAATCACAGAAGACCGTTACCCCAAAGAAACACTGCCCAAGTACACAACGCTGGATCTACAACTAAGGCAGTGAAGAGCAGAGCTGCAGGAGTTGATGTCTTCTACCAGACAAACTAGACACTGCCTGCTGGCCCGCAGACCATGGGTTTGAACTCGCATAGCCGGGAATGTAACCCGGTCAACAAATGCCCGAAGAAGTCGGATGTGTTGGCCGAAAGGTGCAAATATCGCAGCTCTGCTTCAAACACGCACAATACAATTACATCTAAAACAACATTCTGCATGAATGTAGAAGAATTGGCATAGATAAAAATTTTAAAAACTGACCTGACATTCCAATGTTGACTTTGAAAAGTTTTGTTAGACCCTGAGAATTTGCATCAATGCGATGACCTTTACTTCAATGTACCTCCTTACTTCAATAACATGTTAGTTTGAAACGTTTTGGTTTCACTCCCTCACAAATTTCTCTATGCCAGAACACAACTTACGCCCAAACTCAGTAATCTTTAAACAAACCGATTAATTTTTCTAAGGATATAAAAAAAAAAACCTTGCCTTCTTTATCTCCTGTGTATCGGCTAGATCCTTTGGTCATTATCTGAATGGTGTTGCAGGGAGTGACCAAAGGATATGGCGGACACTCAATACTCTTAAAGACACATAACCAGACTACCATTAGTAATGGGACTCTTCACTGGCTGTTGAAGATGAGGATGAAGCATGTATGTAAATGTCCTGTATGCTTTGATGTCGGTTCTTGACTCAACTCGATGTGGCAAAATGAATCCGTTACCTAAAGGAGGAGCCCCTCCTGGCAGTCAGACACCTCACTAGTTTACATTACTTTATCAAACACATATAAAGGTGTCAAGTGAGACAAAAGAGCAATGCAGAAGGTCAAAGAAGAAATGTCAACCAACATATGAGAGGGTTTCAAATGAAAACCTTAAAAGTGTGATTAAAAATCACAATAACCATAACATTGTCTTGTAACCTGTCAACATTGTTAAGGATGTAAAGAGTGTTCAGCACATGACATCATAGTGCAGACAAACATGGTGACATCATTAGGACAGTTTAAAGACGACAGCCCCTACTTTTGACATGCACCAAAGAGGAGCAGAGCTCTGTTATCCTTTTTGTTAAATCAGTAAAGGGGTGAAACCTATAGAAATTAATCGGCCAATGAAGGTCCAGTATGGTGATGCATGTCTGTCAGTTCAGCAAGTGTATGAGTGGAGTAGGAAGTTTCAAAACGTTTCCGTCCGATGAAGAGGTACAGCAGGTGCTGCATGAGTGGTTACACACACGACCAAGATAATTTTCTTTTCTACAGGAATCCAAGCACTTTAATGTATCGAATAATGATACATTTGTTGTTTACTTTTTCAGAATATATTCACTCCAAAAAAAAATTTAAAAAATTAAGGTTTTCACTTGAAGCCTCATCATATAAAGGGGTCAAGCCAGACAAGAGAGCAATGCAGGGGTTAAAGAAGAATAGTCAACAACAATTGAAATGGTGTCGTCGACCGCTACATGCTGAGGTGGATAGTGAAGAGGCGATACAAGCATTTATGGACTAAATGGTTTGATGTGCAGTAAGGATAATCTGACGATTAATTAAATAACTAAGTATTAAACACATGTAGGTCACAGTGGCATAGAGAGAACAGTGATGGAAGGCTTGGTCGCCGGAAGATGAGGCAGAGGTTGGTCAGCACTTAGCTGGACACTGGACACCTTGGGCGAGAGTGACCTTCTTTAAAGAACCTGCTAACGTGGCATTGGGGTTACGGATGCAGTTTCTAATTTCACATACCGCATTCAAAACACAGCTACGGGCGATTTGGCAGAAGACCACCTCGCATTGGTTTAAAAAAAAAATAAACTGGTATGGGTGCCGGTCGTTCAGAAAGCAATGGCAAACTACTGAACATAAACTTGCCAAGAGATCACAAACAGCCAAAAATGCTGGGGTTGACTGCGAAGTCGTGTAAAGGATATGTAACTAACTTTTAAAAAAACAAAATGAAGATGAAACACATACAATGCATACAGAGTCAGCATGGCCGAATGGATAAGATTGCTCATTCTTAAACATCCTGTGTGTTGATGCCAGAGTTGTGGGTTCAATCCCTACATGAGGCAGTTGGACTAAACTGTTGACTTCTCGTCCTTGACTTTCGGGATGTAAATTACAAGCACCATTGAAGTCAGAGTGGGTTCGCCTGATGGCGGAGGACACTGGTAATGGGGAAAACTAATCGATACGTAAAAACCAATCCAGAAATAGTAGCATGTGTATGTACTACGTTGACGTTCACAGCGGGCAATTAAAAAAAAAAAAAAAAGTACATACAAAATTACCTCAAAACAACTTCGGTGTCCTTCTCTAATGGTTCCATTTTAGGCCTGAAAGTTAAAAAAAAAACAATGTTAGGTTTGTTTAAAGCCACATCTATCTAAGCATTTAGAGACATCTAGAAACATCTACCTAGCCACATCTAGAAACATCTAGCCACATCTAGAAACATAGCCACATCTAGAAACAGGAATTTCTCCTTTAACTGTGTATCACAACACATTTCACAATGTTCCATTTGTAATCTTCCTGGCAATAAATTAACATCTACCACATCTAAAAACATCTAGCCACATCTAGAAACATCTACCTAGCCACATCTAGAAACATCTATCTAGCCACATCTAGAAACATCTGTCTAGATACATCTAGCCACATCTATCTAGCCATTTAGAGACATCAATCTAGCCACATCTAGAAACATATATTTAGCCACATCTAGGAACATCTAGCCACATCTAGCAACATCTAACCACATCTATCCAGCCACATCTAGAAACATCTATCTAGCCAGAAACATATATCTAGATACATCTAGCCACATCTAGTCACATATATCTAGATACATCTAGCCACATCTAGAAACATATATCTAGATACATCTAGCCACATCTAGAAACATATTTCTAGATACATCTAGCCACATCTAGAAACATATATCTAGATACATCTAGAAACATATATCTAGATACATCTAGCCACATATATCTAGATACATCTAGCCACATCTAGAAACATATATCTAGATACATCTAGCCACATCTAGAAACATATATATAGATACATCTAGCCACATCTAGAAACACATATCTAGATACATCTAGCCACGTCTAGAAACATGTATCTAGCCACATCTATCTAGATACATCTAGAAACAACTAGCCACATCTAGAAACAACTAGCCACATCTAGAAACATATATCTAGATACATCTAGAAACATATATCTGGATACATCTAGCCACATCTAGAAACATATATCTAGATACATCTAGAAACATATATCTAGATACATCTAGAAACATATATCTAGATACATCTAGAAACATATATCTACATACATCTAGCCACATCTAGAAACATATATCTAGATACATCTAGCCACATCTAGAAACATATATCTAGAAACATCTAGAAACATCTATCTAGATACAGCTAGCCACATCTAGAAAAATATATCTAGATACATCTAGCCACATCTAGAAACACATATCTAGATACATCTAGCCACATCTAGAAACATGTATCTAGGCACATCTATCTAGATACATCTAGAAACAACTAGCCACATCTAGAAACATCTAGCCACATCTAGAAACAACTAGCCACATCTAGAAACATATATCTAGATACATCTAGAAACATATATCTAGATACATCTAGAAACATATCTAGATACATCTAGCCACATCTAGAAACATATATCTAGATACATCTAGAAACATATATCTAGATACATCTAGCCACATCTAGAAACATATATCTAGATTCATCTAGCCACATCTAGAAACATATCTAGCCACATCTAGAAACATATATCTAGATACATCTAGCCACATGTAGAAACATATATCTAGATACATCTAGCCACATCTAGAAACATGTATCTAGATACATCTAGCCACATCTAGAAACATATATCTAGATACATCTAGCCACATCTAGAAACATATATCTAGATAATCTAGAAACATATATCTAAATACATCTAGCCACATCTAGAAACATATATCTAGATACATCTAGCCACATATCTAGATACATCTAGCCACATCTAGAAACATATATCTAGCCACATCTAGAAACATATATCTAGAAACATATATCTAGATACATCTAGCCACATCTAGAAACATATATCTAGATACATCTAGCCACATCTAGAAACATATATCTAGATACATCTAGCCACATCTAGAAACATGTATCTAGCCACATCTATCTAGATACATCAAGAAACTAGCCACATCTAGAAGAATCTATCTAGATACATCTAGCCACATCTAGAAACATGTATCTAGCCACATCTAGAAACATGTATCTAGCCAAATCTAGAAACAAATATCTAGATACATCTCGAAACATCTAACCACATCTAGAAACAACTAGCCACTTCTAGAAACATATGTCTAGATACATCTAGAAACATATATCTAGATACATCTAAAAACATATATCTAGATACATCTTGCCACATCTAGAAACATATATCTAGATACATCTAGAAACATATATCTAGCCACATCTAGAAACATATATCTAGATACATCTAGAAACATGTATCTAGATACATCTAGCCACATCTAGAAACATATATCTAGATACATCTAGAAACATGTATCTAGATACATCTAGAAACATATATCTAGATACATCTAGCCACATCTAGAAACATATCTAGATACATCTAGCCACATCTAGAAACATATATCTAGCCACATCTAGAAACATATATCTAGATATATCTAGAAACATATATCTATATACATTTAGAAACATCTAGAAACATATATCTAGATACATCTAGCCACATCTAGAAAAATATATCTAGATACATCTAGCCACATCTAGAAACACATATCTAGATACATCTAGCCACATCTAGAAACATGTATCTAGCCACATCTATCTAGATACATCTAGAAACAACTAGCCACATCTAGAAACATCTAGCCACATCTAGAAACAACTAGCCACATCTAGAAACATATATCTAGATACATCTAGAAACATATATCTAGATACATCTAGAAACATATATCTAGATACATCTAGCCACATCTAGAAACATATATCTAGATACATCTAGAAACATATATCTAGATACATCTAGCCACATCTAGAAACATATATCTAGATACATCTAGAAACATATATCTAGCCACATCTAGAAACATGTATCTAGATACATCTAGCCACATCTAGAAACATATATCTAGATACATCTAGCCACATCTAGAAACATATATCTAGATAATCTAGAAACATATATCTAAATACATCTAGCCACATCTAGAAACATATATCTAGATACATCTAGCCACATATCTAGATACATCTAGCCACATCTAGAAACATATATCTAGCCACGTCTAGAAACATATATCTAGAAACTTATATCTAGATACATCTAGCCACATCTAGAAACATATATCTAGATACATCTAGCCACATCTAGAAACATATATCTAGATACATCTAGCCACATCTAGAAACATGTATCTAGCCACATCTATCTAGATACATCTAGAAACTAGCCACATCTAGAAAAATCTATCTAGATACATCTAGCCACATCTAGAAACAACTAGCCACATCTAGAAACATGTATCTAGCTACATCTAGAAACATGTATCTAGCCAAATCTAGAAACAAATATCTAGATACATCTAGCCACATCTAGAAACAACTAGCCACATCTAGAAACATATATCTAGATACATCTAGAAACATATATCTAGATACATCTAGCCACATCTAGAAACATATATCTAGATACATCTAGAAACATATATCTAGATACATCTAGCCACATCTAGAAACATATATCTAGCCACATCTAGAAACATATATCTAGATACATCTAGAAACATATCTAGATACATCTAGCCACATCTAGAAACATATATATAGATACATCTAGCCACATCTAGAAACTGTATCTAGCCACATCTATCTAGATACATCTAGAAATATATATCTAGATACATCTAGAAACATATATCTAGATACATCTAGCCACATCTAGAAACATATATCTAGAAACATATATCTAGATAATCTAGCCACATCTAGAAACATATATCTAGATACATCTAGAAACATCTAGCCACATCTAGAAACATGTATCTAGCCACATCTAGAAACATGTATCTAGCCAAATCTAGAAACAAATATCTAGATACATCTAGAAACATCTAGCCACATCTAGAAACAACTAGCCACATCTAGAAACATATATCTAGATACATCTAGAAACATATATCTAGATACATCTAAGAACATATATCTAGATACATCTTGCCACATCTAGAAACATATATCTAGATACATCTAGAAACATATATCTAGATACATCTAGAAACATATATCTAGCCACATCTAGAAACATATATCTAGATACATCTAGCCACATCTAGAAACATATATCTAGATACATCTAGAAACATGTATCTAGATACATCTAGAAACATGTATCTAGATACATCTAGCCACATCTAGAAACATATATCTAGATACATCTAGCCACATCTAGAAACATATCTAGATACATCTAGCCACATCTAGAAACATATATCTAGCCACATCTAGAAACATATATCTAGATATATCTAGAAACATATATCTAGATATATCTAGAAACATATATCTAGATACATCTAGCCACATCTAGAAACATATATCTAGATACATCTAGAAACATGTATCTAGCCACATCTAGAAACATGTATCTAGCCAAATCTAGAAACAAATATCTAGATACATCTAGAAACAACTAGCCACATCTAGAAACATATATCTAGATACATATCAAGATACATCTAAAAACATATATCTAGATACATCTAGCCACATCTAGAAACATATATCTAGATACATCTGGAAACATATATCTAGATACATCTAGCCACATCTAGAAACATATCTAGCCCCATCTAGAAACATATATCTAGATATATCTAGCCACATCTAGAAACATATATCTAGATACATCTAGCCACATCTAGAAACATATATCTAGAAACATATATCTAGATAATCTAGCCACATCTAGAAACATATATCTAGATACATCTAGAAACATCTAGCCACATCTAGAAACATGTATCTAGCCACATCTAGAAACATGTATCTAGCCAAATCTAGAAACAAATATCTAGATACATCTAGCCACATCTAGAAACAACTAGCCACATCTAGAATCATATATCTAGATACATCTAGAAACATATATCTAGATACATCTAAGAACATATATCTAGATACATCTTGCCACATCTAGAAACATATATCTAGATACATCTAGAAACATATATCTAGATACATCTAGAAACATATATCTAGCCACATCTAGAAACATATATCTAGATACATCTAGCCACATCTAGAAACATATATCTAGATACATCTAGAAACATGTATCTAGATACATCTAGCCACATCTAGAAACATATCTAGATACATCTAGCCACATCTAGAAACATATCTAGATACATCTAGCCACATCTAGAAACATATATCTAGCCACATCTAGAAACATATATCTAGATATATCTAGAAACATATATCTAGATACATCTAGCCACATCTAGAAACATCTAGAAACATATATCTAGATACATCTAGCCACATCTAGAAAAATATATCTAGATACATCTAGCCACATCTAGAAACACATATCTAGATACATCTAGCCACATCTAGAAACATGAATCTAGCCACATCTATCTAGATACATCTAGAAACAACTAGCCACATCTAGAAACATCTAGAAACAACTAGCCACATCTAGAAACATATATCTAGATACATCTAGAAACATATATCTAGATACATCTAGAAACATATATCTAGATACATCTAGCCACATCTAGAAACATATATCTAGAAACATCTAGAAACATATATCTAGATATATCTAGCCACATCTAGAAAAATATATCTAGATACATCTAGCCACATCTAGAAACACATATCTAGATACATCTAGCCACATCTAGAAACATGTATCTAGCCACATCTATCTAGATACATCTAGAAACAACTAGCCACATCTAGAAACATCTAGCCACATCTAGAAACAACTAGCCACATCTAGAAACATATATCTAGATACATCTAGAAACATATATCTAGATACATCTAGAAACATATATCTAGATACATCTAGCCACATCTAGAAACATATATCTAGATACATCTAGAAACATATATCTAGATACATCTAGCCACATCTAGAAACATATATCTAGATACATCTAGCCACATCTAGAAACATATATCTAGCCACATCTAGAAACATATATCTAGATACATCTAGACACACCTAGAAACATATATCTAGATACATCTAGCCACATATATCTAGATACATCTAGCCACATCAGGCCACATATATCTAGATACATCTAGCCACATCTAGAAACATATATCTAGATACATCTAGCCACATATAGAAACATATCTCTAGATACATCTAGCCACATCTAGAAACATATATCTAGATACATCTAGCCACATCTAGAAACATGTATCTAGCCACATCTAGAAACATGTATCTAGCCACATCTAGAAACATATATCTAGATACATCTAGAAACATATATCTAGATACATCTAGCCACATCTAGAAACATATATCTAGATACATCTAGCCACATCTAGAAACATATATCTAGATACATCTAGCTACATCTAGAAACATAAATCTAGATACATCTAGCCACATCTAGAAACATATATCTAGATACATCTAGCCACAACTAGAAACATATATATAGATACATCTAGAAACATATATCTAGATACATCTAGCCACATCTAGAAACATATATCTAGATACATCTAGCCACATCTAGAAACATATATCTAGATACATCTAGCCACATATATCTAGATACATCTAGCCACATATATCTAGATACATCTAGCCACATCTAGAAACATATATCTAGAAACATATATCTAGATAATCTAGCCACATCATGAAACATACATCTAGATACATCTAGCCACATATATCTAGATACATCTAGCCACAACTAGAAACATATATCTAGCCACATCTAGAAACATATATCTAGATACATCTAGCCACATCTAGAAACATATCTAGATACATCTAGCCACATCTAGAAACATATATCTAGATACATCTAGCCACATCTAGAAACATGTATCTAGATACATCTAGCCACATCTAGAAACATATATCTAGATACATCTAGCCACATCTAGAAACATATATCTAGATAATCTAGAAACATATATCTAACTACATCTAGCCACATCTAGAAACATATATCTAGAGACATCTAGCCACATATCTAGATACATCTAGCCACATCTAGAAACATATATCTAGCCACATCTAGAAACATATATCTAGAAACATATATCTAGATACATCTAGCCACATCTAGAAACATATATCTAGATACATCTAGCCACATCTAGAAACATATATCTAGATACATCTAGCCACATCTAGAAACATCTAGCCACATCTAGAAACATGTATCTAGCCACATCTATCTAGATACATCTAGAAACTAGCCACATCTAGAAAAATCTATCTAGATACATCTAGCCACATCTAGAAACAACTAGCCACATCTAGAAACATGTATCTAGCCACATCTAGAAACATGTATCTAGCCAAATCTAGAAACAAATATCTAGATACATCTAGAAACATCTAGCCACATCTAGAAACAACTAGCCACATCTAGAAACATATATCTAGATACATCTAGAAACATATATCTAGATACATCTAAAAACATATATCTAGATACATCTAGCCACATCTAGAAACATATCTAGATACATCTAGAAACATATATCTAGATACATCTAGCCACATCTAGAAACATATATCTAGCCACATCTAGAAACATATATCTAGATACATCTAGCCACATCTAGAAACATATCTAGATACATCTAGCCACATCTAGAAACATATATCTAGCCACATCTAGAAACATATATCTAGATACATCTAGCCACATCTAGAAACATATATCTAGCCACATCTAGAAACATATATCTAGATACATCTAGCCACATATCTAGATACATCTAGCCACACCTAGAAACATATATCTAGCCACATCTAGAAACATATATCTAGATACATCTAGCCACATATATCTAGATACATCTAGAAACATATATCTGTGATCAGCTGTCATGTCTTAGACTTTTAAAAAGCATTTAGACTGCTCTCTGATGTATGTGATCAGCTGTCATGTTTTTGTCCTTTCCAAAGCGTTTAGACTGCTCAAATAATATTAAATGTAAATGATAATTAAGGCCCGGAAATTCAACAAACCACATCGTAAAACAAATGTACCAGCAGACGCTCACTTACAATTTCTCCAGCAACTTGATCTTGCTCTGTACTTGTGCAGCTCTGTTAGCGTTGTAGCGGAATCTATCGATGAACACCTGCACCAAGGGAACAATACTCAACTAATGCTTTCAACACAAAGCCAGCATAAAACAATAACAGAACATATTTGAAGGTAGTGGAGAAGAACAAGTGTGAAGATAGGGAAGTATGGTTATGAACAAATGTGAAGATAGAGAGTAGAGATGTATGATAATGAACAAATGTAAAGTTAGAGAGATAAGTATGCTTATTAACAAATGTGAAGATAGAGAATAGAAAATTATGATTATGAACAAATGTAAAGTTAGAGAGAGAAGTATGCTTATCAACAAATGTGAAGATAGAGAATGGAGATGTACGATAATGAAGAAATGTAAAGTTAGAGAGAGAAGTATGATTATGAACAAATGTGTAGATAGTAGAAGTGTGATTATGAAAATTGTAAAGATAGAAGTATGATTATGAACAAATGTGAAGATAGAGAGTAGAGAAGTATAATTATGAACAAATGTGAAGATAGTAGAGAAGTATGACTATGAACAAATGTAAAGATAGAGAAGTATGATTATGAACAAATGTAAAGATAAGTATGATTATGAACAAATGTAAAGATCTCTGTAGCTCCAGCAGTGACCTCCCCAGGTTAAAACAAACCCAGACCTTCAGAGTAAAAGGCAGAATGCTTAACCCAAATCGTATCCCCCAAATAATGAATCAATTTTATTTAGTCTGTTTGAAAAGGAAAGGATAAAAGCAAGCAATAATGAATTCTGTGTCTTGGCACTCACTTGAATGTGATCTCTGTACTGTTTCTGGGCTTCATATTCCTTGCGCTGATTCTTGAGTCTCTCCTCTCTCGTCTTATAGAAGATCTCGTAATTACCCTTGTAGCTGTCCAGTTTACACGACTGCAGGTGGATGATGTCGGTGGAGACTGCATCCAGGAACAATCTGTCGTGGGAGACCACCAAGATTGTCGTCGGCCAGGCCTAAACAAGAAATAAAAATGTAAGCTGCATGTCTTTTACAGGACATCGCAATGAACATCAGTATTTTTTGGTATTTGTGATTTACTTGGCGAGTTCACCAGCACGCAATCTGACCCTATACCCACAAATGTTGCTATATAAAGTTAAGGAACTAAGGTCCACCCATCCATTATGTGCCATGCCGATAAGCGTGAGCAGTCATGTTTTGCCATCTCACACGATCACCATAGTCGTGGATCAGTTCAGTGTTTCGGTCTCGACCATGCCATATGGCCAATCCATCCAGGTATTTAATTCACGGTCTTCCCTTGGTCTCTTCCCTTCGATCTTGCCAGTTGTCACCAAGGTAGCCTCATGGAGAGTGGAGAGAATGATATGGATCAGATCCATATTTCTGTCTCGACCCTGCCATGTGGCCAAGCCATCCAGGTATTTAATTCATGGTCTTCCCCTTGGTCTCTTCCCTTCAATCTTGCCAGTTGCCACCAAGGTAGCCTCGTGGTATTGGCTTATATTCAAACCTCATTCTCCCCTCTGCCGTGCGTCCACCTTGACGAGGTAGAGGGGCTTGCGCGTTCCAATGACCCCAAGAGCTATGCCGACGGTAGCACTGCTACTGGTAGGGTCACCCACGTCGGACAGGTCAAGGGAGAGGGACCAGACGAAGTGACGCACAAACCTGCTGCCTTGTAGGTAGACTGGGGACAGTCAAAGGCTAGGGAAAGCATCCCGAAAAGTGCTTGTCGAAATCGGATGTACTGAGCCACAAGCTTGACAAAGAAGTGCAACGTAACTTTATCATTTCATGATGCCACAGATGAAAATTAATCGTTATGGTGCTAATCCCGTGAAGTCCCATCAGGCGGTGATAGTGCCGGGCCCCCTGCCTCGAGGGGGTCCACCCATGACTACTGGTGGTCACCTTCCCCTGTGCTGTGGAGTCAAGGCACAGAGGAGTAGGTTAAGAGCTATTGACCAAATACCAAGGACACTCAACATACTACAGTGGAATGCCGAAGGAGTTTATAACAAGAAAGAATCCCTCACACAGCGTCTTCATAAAGATAGAATAGATGTGGCATGCATTCAAGAGACACACCTCAATGCCAATCGCAAATTTTCAGTCAGAGGATATCAGGCCACACGTTTTGACCGCGAAGGACATAAAGGAGGAGTTCTAATACTTACACGAAATACAATACCTTGCAGCGAAGTATCTGTGATCTCTGACAACCAAACAGAAATTATAGGTGTTGATATAATGATAAAGGACGTGAAAATAAGAATCTACAATCTGTATAGCCCAGCAGATAAGGACCTTACACTCTCAAACATGAAAATAACTGACACAAACTGCATTATTGTCGGAGACTTTAATAGCCATTCAGAAAGATGGGGATACCCAGATACTGACAAAAGAGGAGATGAATTGGAGGACTGGGAAATAGACTCAAATCTCCATCTACTCAACAAAGCGGATGACACACCGAGCTTCTACTCCAGAAGATGGCTTACCACTTCTACTCCAGACTTAGCTTTCTGCACAGGAGACACCCTCCACAAAATCGATCGCCATGTGCTGGACCAATTAGCAGGTAGTGACCACAGACCAATCAAGCTTGTAATGAATATGGAGTATGTTCCACAGGAGCAAAAGCCCTTGCCCCGCTGGAATTACAAACGAGCAGATTGGGACAGATTTGCCATACTAACAGACAAATATTGTGAAAACATAAATACACGATATGGCAACATAAAGCAAATGGTGGAAAGTCTAAACAGAGCGATAATACAGGCAGCCACTGAGTCCATTCCTAGAGGGGCGAGGAAAAATTACAAACCATACTGGACTGAAGAACTACAAAGTTTGGAGGACAAAGTTGAAGATGCCAGGAAGACAGCAGAGAGAGAACAAACAATTGAAGCGAATATATCTCTCAAAGCCATCTCAGCAAAATATAAAAGAACAGTAAATCAAACAACAAGAGATTGTTGGAGGGAAAAAACAGAAAACCTGAATTTTGACAGGGATGGAAACAAACTATGGAAACTCGTGAAAGCCATGAACAATGAAGGACCTAGAAACAAACAAATAACAATTAAACAAGGAAATGCCTTGCTTACAGGAAAAAAGGCTGCAAATGCACTAATGGAACATTATGCAAATGCAAACCACATTGATATTACAACCGAACAGAAGAAAGCAATCAAAGACAAACAGATACATCATAGAAATACAGAGACAGCAGCAGAATATATGATGGCAAATCTAACAATGGAAGAAATGGAACAGGCAATGAATACCCTAAAAAAGAAGAAATCACCAGGAAAGGATGGAATCACAAATGAAATGCTAATAGGACTAGGCAACAAGGCAAAGAAGAAACTACTAGCAGTCCTAAATAACAGCTGGAAGAGAGGAATAGTCCCACAGGTATGGAAGGAAGCTATACTAATACCAGTCCCAAAGAAAGGAAAAGACCTGGAAGAACCAAATGGCTATCGACCTATCAGTCTACTTAGTTGTGTAGGAAAATTAATGGAACGCATTATCAATGGCAGGCTAACATGGCATCTGGAAGAAAACAAACTCTTAACACCACACCAAGCAGGATTCAGAAAGTACAGATCCACTGAAGATCAAATAACCTATATAGCTCAGGAAATAGAGGATGCCTTCCAAGAGAAAAAGCACACACTAGCAGTCTGGATAGATTTAGAAAAAGCATTTGATAAAGTATGGAAGGAAGGACTGAAAGTAAAACTGCAAAACATGCATGTTTGTGGAAAAATGTATAAATGGATCAGCCACTACCTTGAGAACAGAACTGCCAGGACAAAAGTACAAGGACAAACAAGCAAAATGATGCTGCTGGAGCAAGGTGTCCCCCAAGGAGGAGTTCTTTCACCAACATTATTCCTAGCATATATAAACGACATCACGGAAAATTTTCCAGCCAGAGTACACACATCATCCTTTGCAGATGACCTAGCCATATGGACATCTGAAGAATATATTAGTACAGCTAACAGCAGAATACAGCAAGCCCTATTAGCGCTAGAGGACTGGTCAAAATCATGGCTAGTGAAGATAAGTGAGGAGAAAACAACATGCACAGTGTTCTCCCTCTCAAATAAAACTCAGCAACCTAAGCTGGTATTGAATGGAAAAATATTGCGCCATGAAGAAAATCCAAACTATCTAGGAGTCACCTTTGATCGTCGCCTGACATGGAAGACACAGGTTGAGAAAAATCGAACAAGAGCAAGGCAGAGAATGGCAATCATGAAAAAGCTTGCTGGTACAACGTGGGGAGCAGATGAGAAAGTTCTCAAGAAGTTATATACTGGACGGGTGAGGCCAGTACTGGAATATGGCATTGCAGCTTGGGCAACAGCAGCTAAGTCAAACTTTAACAAAATAAGTAGTCCAAAACCAAGGAATGCGAATCATAACTGGAAGCCTGAAGACAACGCCTATTAATGAACTAGAAAAGATCACTTGTTTACAACCAATGCAGGATAGAAGAGATAGCAGAGCCCAGCAACAAGCAGAAAAATTTAGAAGATTGACAGACCACCCTATGTACAACAGATTTAATGGTTTTGGAAAGGGAAGACTGAAGCGTAGCAACTTTGTAGAAACTGCAAAACGAAGGATTAGGGCAGATCCTATACTTAACATATCAACAGTCAAGCCCATACACAATGCACACAAGTTCCCAGCTTGGAGACAGCAGCAACTGCCTGAGATGATAGAAAACATTCCTGGTATTGAGAAAAAGAACACTCAGCATGAAACCGAAAGAAGAGAAATAACCCTAAACTACATAAAAGAACATTACCCAAGCAGGAATTGGACCCATGCATATACAGATGGATCAGCCAAAAATTCAATAGAGAATGGAGGAGGAGGAATGCTCCTAAATTTAAAAAATGGAGTGAAAAAAACACACTCAATGGCAACTGGAAAATTTTCAAGTAACTTCAAAGCGGAGGTAGAGGCTTTGAAAACTGCAGCAGAAATGCTCCTGATGGAGGAAAATAAAGAGAAGCAAATAGCTATCTTCACAGATGCAAAGTCAGCTGTCTCAATGCTGAAGAGCAATAACAGCACAGAACTAACTGACCTAAGAGCAGCACTCCATGGTCTATGCCAGAAATCCAAAAAAGTTGTAATACAGTGGATCCCATCACATTGCAGTATACCTGGAAACGAAGAGGCTGACAGACTGGCAAAAGAGGGCGGACGACTACCACAGCCTGACATAGACATAACCTATAATGAGGTAAAGAGGTTGATAAAAAGCACTTATAGAACCAAATGGGAATCAGAGCATCCAGGCCATCAGAAGGATGATGCATATTACAAACTCGACCGAAGAGAACAAGTAGCAATCTTCAGACTCCGCACAGGACATAACAGGCTGAAATACCACTTGTTCAATAAACTAAAGATAGGAGATACCGATGAATGTAATTGTAGAACTGGAAAAATGACAGCAAAACATTTGCTGCAGGATTGCCCAACGTATGCAGAACAGAGAAAGATATTTTGGCCCACACCTGCTTCATTTGAGGACAAGCTCTATGGAGATATCAACAAGCTAAAGTTGACCACAGCTTACTTTAACTACATACAGGTTGACATTTAAAGGTGCATGAAGACCCAGAGGCATGAAATGGAATATTGCTTGGATAGCAAATCCATTATGTGGAAAGTCCAAATCGAAAGCTCGCTGTGTGGGCTTCATAAAAGGTGGAAAAGTGTCCTAGTGGCACAAAATGGAATATTGCTTGGATAGCAAATCCATTACGTGGAAAGTCCGAATCAAAAGCCCACTGTGTGGGCTTCATAAAAGGTGGAAAAGTGTCCTAGTGGCACAAAATGGAATATTGCTTGGATAGCAAATCCATTACGTGGAAAGTCCGAATCAAAAGCCCACTGTGTGGGCTTCATAAAAGGTGGAAAAGTGTCCTAGTGGCACAAAATGGAATATTGCTTGGATAGCAAATCCATTACGTGGAAAGTCCGAATCGAAAGCTCACTGTGTGGATGTCATCTGCAGACTGCATACTTCTGGTTTCCGGAAGAACAGCCTATGGTGAACGGAAGGCCCAATATACGGAAGTGAGGCTAAGCAGCCATGTGCAGGACGTGACGATTCCTTGGGTGAGCCCAGTACCAGAGCGCTATGTATCGGCTCTGCAAGTATGGAAGCCTCCTTGGATGGCGGGGAATGCCCATGGTCTGCACCTGCCTTCCCTTGAGGGCTAACCAGGATCTGTGGCTGTTCTATATGGACCAGCTGGGATGGGGGATAACACCACAACAGTGAGAGTCAAACGTCCGAAGAAACCCCCGGGAAGGTTAACCCGGTCAACAAATGCCCGCAGAAGTCGGATGTGTCGGCCTAACGGCGCAAGAACGCAGCTCTGCTGTAAACAGGCACAACGCAATCACATCCGAAAAAAACAAAACGGATGAACGAAGAAGTAGAAGAAGAAACCTCATTCTGACCCTACACCCACAATGTTGCTATATAAAGGTAACTAGTGTCTACTCAGGATGCCCCATAGACTAGCGTCTGCCTCACAGATTAGTGTCTAACCAGGATGTCCCACAGACTAGTGTCTATCCAGGATGTTCCACAGACTAGTGTCTATCCAGGATTCCCCCACAGACTAGTGTTTACCCAGGATTCCCCCACAGACTAGTGTCTACCCAGGATGTCCCATAGACTAGTGTCTACCCAGGATTCCCCCACAGACTAGTGTCTACCCAGGATGTCCCATAGACTAGTGTCTACCCAGGATTCCCCCACAGACTAGTGTCTACCCAGGATTCCCCCACAGACTAGTGTCTACCCAGGATGTCCCATAGACTAGTGTCTACCCAGGATTCCACCACAGACTAGTGTCTACCCAGGATGTCCCACAGACTAGTGTCTACCCAGGATGTACCACAGACTAGTGTCTACACAGGATTCCCCCACAGACTAGTGTCTACCCAGGATGTCCCACAGACTAGTGTCTACCCAGGATGTCCCATAGACTAGTGTCTACCCAGGATGTCCCACAGACTAGTGTCTGCCCAGGATGTCCCACAGACGTGTCTACCCAGGATGTCCCACAGACTAGTGTCTGCCCAGGATGTTCCATAGACTAGTGTCTGCCCAGAGACTAGTGTCTGCCCAGGATGTCCCACAGACTAGTGTCTGCCCAGGATGTTCCATAGACTAGTGTCTGCCCCACAGACTAGTGTCTGCCCAGGACGTCCCACAGACCAGTGTCTGCCCAGGATGTCCCACAGACCAGTGTCTGCCCAGAATGTTCCACAGACTAGTGTCTGCCCAGGATGTCCCACAGACTAGTGTCTACCCAGGATGTTCCACAGACTAGTGTCTGCCCAGAATGTCCCACAGACTAGTGTCTGCCCAGGATGTCCCACAGACTAGTGTCTGCCCCACAGACTAGTGTCTGCCCCACAGACTAGTGTCTGCCCCACAGACTAGTGTCTGCCCAGGATGTCCCACAGACCAGTGTCTGCCCAGGATGTCCCACAGACCAGTGTCTGCCCAGAATGTCCCACAGACCAGTGTCTGCCCAGGATGTCCCACAGACCAGTGTCTGCCCAGAATGTCCCACAGACCAGTGTCTACCCAGATGTCCCACAGACTAGTGTCTGCCCAGGATGTCCCACAGACTAGTGTCTGCCCAGGATGTCCCACAGACTAGTGTCTACCCAGATGTCCCACAGACTAGTGTCTGCCCAGGATGTCCCACAGACTAGTGTCTACCCAGATGTCCCACAGACTAGTGTCTGCCCAGGATGTCCCACAGACTAGTGTCTGCCCAGGATGTCCCACAGACTAGTGTCTGCCCAGGATGTCCCACAGACTAGTGTCTGCCCAGAATATCCCACAGACTAGTTTCTGCCCAGGATGTCCCACAGACTAGTGTCTACCCAGATGTCCCACAGACTAGTGTCTGCCCAGGATGTCCCACAGACTAGTGTCTGCCCAGGATGTCCCACAGACTAGTGTCTGCCCAGGATGTCCCACAGACTAGTGTCTGCCCAGAATATCCCACAGACTAGTTTCTGCCCAGGATGTCCCACAGACTAGTGTCTGCCCAGGATGTCCCACAGACTAGTGTCTGCCCAGGATGTCCCACAGACTAGTGTCTGCCCTGGATGCCCCATAGACAAGTGTCTGCCCAGAACGTCCCACACCATGGGCTGCGCTACCTGCCACCTGTCAAACAGCACACCAACAATATTACCTGCAGGTAGGACTCCAACCAAATGATGGCCTTCATGTCCAACATGTTCGTAGGTTCTGGAAAGAAAAATGGCATCAGAAATTTCAGTCAACTGTTAACACAAAATGAAATTCTAAAGTACTGGTAGGTGAACATTCTAAACATCTAGAATTTTCTACAAATCCTCGTTTTGTGGTTAACAAAGGTGCTAGGATGCTGATGCTATGATTATGTTGGGAAACTAGTTCTTTTCTAGCCAGGCAGTCTCTGAAAATTCTGAAATGTATCTGGTGTCAATGTTAAGATGTCTGTTAGGAATAAAGCAGAAGAACAGAGGCTGAAGTAGCAGAAGAAGACAAAGGAGGAGACGAGGAAGAAGAAAACGTGGAGGAGGAGGGAAAAGAAGAAGACAAAGCAGCAGCATCAGCAGGGAAGTAGGAGGAAAAAGGAAAAGAGGAATAGGAGGAATGAAGAGGAATAATAATAATAATCCTGCCACTAATGGGTCTGACACAAGGTCACTGTGCAGTCAGTAAACATGTTAACCACTATGCCACCATGGCTTCTAAATCTCCCAACAGCTGTAGTCATTGTTTTCTTTTCTTCGTGGGGGAAGGAGAGACAAGCAACAGGCCCCTACGCCATGGAGCCAGCAACAGTCAAAGAGTTCCTCAAATTTATATTGATATGATGACTTTCCAACCTTCTCCGTCGTCTCATATTTTTACGAAGTTGATGTTACCTATGTATTGCCCGGCTGTGTAATATTTCCACACACATCTTTCTGTCTTCCCATGGCTTTCTCCTCTAGTGTTTCCCCACATAAAGCTAATTTCTTTGTTCTATCTGTTCAGTTAACGCACCTCATACATTTCCTCTGATAGCTGCGTACGGCTTTCATGAGTGATCTAGTGACACCTTCCCCCATCCAATATGTCTCCACCTCAATGAAGTAGAGGGGTTTGCACGTTCCAATGACCACAAGAGCTATGCTGACAGTAGCTGAGCTACTGGTAGTGTCTCCCATGTCAGACAGGTCAAAGGATAGGGACCCGATGAAGAGAGACACAGACATGCTGCCTCATAAGTAGACTGGGGACAGTTAAGGACTAGGGAAAGCAAACTCGAAAAAATACTCAATATGTACTGAGCCACAAGCTTGACATAACAGTGCAATACAACTCACTTGGTGATGATGATGATGATGAAACACAGGCAGCTGTCAAATCTTTTCTTCTCTGTCCATGATATTCTCAACATTTTCATCAACCACAGCTCCATTACCTCTAGATTCATCTCTCACTGTCCATCATTCACATCCACACAGAAGGACCGACACACTGTCTAGCATTCACATCCACACAGAAGGACTGACACACTGTCCAGCATTTACCTCCACACAGAAGGACCGACACACTATCCAGCATTCACATCCACACTGTCCAGAACTCACACCCACACAACAGATCACACACAACTTTTCTGCATGTGGTTGTGGTGTTTGCCTCTAACTGTATGTCTCCTTGATTGATCATGTCACCTATTTCCACACAAAATGGCTCCAATTCTGCTCCCTTACTTCCTATGCAACACACACACACACTGGCAGAGAGAGTGGAGAGAGTGGAGATAGTGAGTGGAGTGAGTGAGTGGAGTGAGGTGGAGTGAGTGAGGTGGAGTGGAGTGAGTGGAGTGGAGTGTCTCTCTCTCTCTCTCTCTCTCTCTCTCTCTCTCTGTTTGTGTGCATTTTTATATGAAAGAACTTACCATCAAGCAGTAGCAAATCTGGCCTGAAAATAAATATAAGAAAACACATTGAACTACATGTCACATCCAATACATGGAGAAAGTGACAGAAACATCAAGTATAAACTACAATGTCACATCCAATACATGGAGAAAGTGACAGAAACATCAAGTATAAACTACAATGTCACATCCAATACATGGAGAAAGTGACAGAAACATCAAGTATGAACTACATGTCACATCCAATACATGGAGAAAGTGATAGAAAAATCAAGTATGAACTACATGTCACATTCAATACATGGAGAAAGTGATAGAAAAATCATAACTACATGTCACATCCGATACAGGGAGAAAGTGACAGAAACATCAAGCATGAACTACATGTCACATTCAATACATGGAGAAAGTGATAGAAAAATCATAACTACATGTCACATCCGATACAGGGAGAAAGTGACAGAAACATCAAGCATGAACTACATGTCACATCCAATACATGGAGAAAGTGACAGAAACATCAAGCATGAACTACATGTCACATCCAATACATGGAGAAAGTGACAGAAACATCAAGCATGAACTACATGTCACATCCAATACATGGAGAAAGTGACAGAAACATCAAGCATGAACTACATGTCACATCCAATACATGGAGAAAGTGACAGAAACATCAAGCATGAACTACATGTCACATCCAATACATGGAGAAAGTGACAGAAACATCAAGTATGAACTACATGTCACATCCAATACATGGCGAAAGTGATAGAAAAATCATGCATGAACTACATGTCACATCCAATACAGGGAGAAAGTGACAGAAGCATCAAGTATGAAATACATATCACATCCAATACATGGAGAAAATGACAGAAGCATCAAGTATGAACTACATGTCACATCCAATACATGGAGAAAGTGACAGAAACATCAAGCATGAACTACATGTCACATCCAATACATGGAGAAAGTGACAGAAACATTATGCATGAACTACATGTCACATCCAATACATGGAGAAAGTGACAGAAACATCAAGCATGAACTACATGTCACATCCAATAAAGGGAGAAAGTGTCAGAAACATCAAGCATGAACTACTTGTCACATCCAATACATGGAGAAAGTGACAGAAACATCAAGCATGAACTACAAAGTCTACGTGCAGTTTTTCATATGTACAAATGTTACTACTCATTGAATGTCACTTCTCCTCTGCCCTGAGATGCAGGGTTACTTTATGGTCTTGTTTAGTCTTTCCTCTTCTACCCTGGGGTGTAGATACATGTCTTGATTCAGACTATGAGAAATTATAAACTCAGATTTTTAGATATAAACAGATCATATTCTATGTCAAGCCAGGACGACAAGTTCAACTACTGATTAACATCAACATAAGAAACTGATTATGTCCTATGTTAAGACGGGACTACAAGTTCAACTACTGATAAACTAACAACAACATATGAAACTGATCATGTTCTAGCTGAACCCAGGACATCTGAAATTGTAAGCTTCTGACTGTTGTAGATACCATACAGCAAAATAATCCATTGAGACAAATTTTCATCTAACAAGCAATAAAACATGAAAACATCACAGACTGAGGACAGACTTCTCTACCCCAAGGATGACCTGTGTGTGTTCGTGCGTGTGAGCAAGTGAGAGAAAGAGAGAGACAGACAGAGTGAGAAACAGACAGACAGAGAAAAAGAAAGAGAGAGAGAGAGAGAGAGAGAGAGAGAGAGAGAGAGAGAGAGAGAGAGAGAGAGAGAGAGAGAGAGAGAAGACAGACAAAGGAGATGGAGAAGAAAGAGAGAGAGGGGAGAAGGACATGAGAGACAGAGAGAAACAGAGAGAGAGAAGATGGAGAAGAAAGAGAGAGAGAGAGAGAGAGAGAGAGAGAGAGAGAGAGAGAGAGAGAGAGAGAGAGAGAGAGAGAGAGAGAGAGAGAGAGAGAGGCAGAGAGAGATACAGAGAAAGAGAGACAAAGAGGAGATGGAGAAAAAAAAAGAGAGAGAGGAGATTGAGAAGAAAGAGAAAGAGAGGCAGACAGAGAGAAAGAGAGAGACAGACAGACAGAGAGACAGAGCGAGGCTTTACCAACAACCCATCACCAGAGAAGGATATCAGGCAGACAGACACATGAATATTGTCTTCCAATTGACCCATTATTCTGTTCCCTGGTTCACTCTACTCCAGTTCTGCGGCTCTGATCTGTGCCAATCACTCCGTCTATCCTCCTTAATCATTGACTTGACCCCAAAAGAGGTTTGGGCTGGGTCAATTTTTGTACACGTTCACTTTTAAAATGATAAAAGTGGATAGTGAGAAAGGACACCTAGACTTCTCAGATAATGAAAAAAAAGGTGCTATGTGCAAGTCACAAATCTCACAGCAGCTGGAAATCACAAAGAGAAGGCTGCAAGGTGACTATCCTGACAAAACTAACAGGGAAAGAAACATATCTATAAGTAGATAAAGCCGTTAATTTGGATAGGACCTGTCTAGAGCAGTGGTTCTCAACCTTTTTTGGCCCATGCACCCCTTCACCATATTTTCAGAATGCCACCTTTTCGAATTTCCTCTATATAACACCCCCCCCCCCCCCCCCCACAGTATACGTAAAAATGGAAGCTAAATTTAATAACATACTAGAACAAGTCTAGACGTCTACATAAAACGTGATTTGCGGGTCTTTACATTATAAAACAAATTTAAGAAGGGCGAGAAGTACAGAACCGTAAAGTATGGCGGGAAAAACAATATAAGTAACTGGTTCTTGTATTAACGTGATCTTGAAATAATCTTAATCACACCACCCCCTGGAAACCCAGGTGGGGTGGGGGGGGGGGGAGAGGGAGGAGATACCCCACAAGTTGAGAACCACTGGTCTAGAGGAAGCAAACCTGACACAAATACACGCTGAAGTCGGACACGCTGACCTTTTGAGGAGTACAACTAGGTGTGACACACTGCCCTCAAAAGAGCAATGGAGTGAGGAAGCAGAAATGTTACGTTTGATTTTCTAACTTTGGATTAGACCCTGTTTATAATAAAGCCTCATTTTACATCAAAACTAAAGTTTGCAATCAACAATTCAAACAATATTGGCTTACTTTGTGAACAATGCCCTGGCCAGTGCAAGCCTCATCCTCCAACCACCAGAGAATTCTCTGAAAAACAGACAAATAATCAAATAAACAAACAAATAATCAAATAAACAAACAAACAAACAAATAATCAAATAAACAAACAAACATTGAATTATTATCACTAATTAGGGTCACTATCTGTCTACAATACACGAGGTTTGAACTGACGTCTATCACACTTACTTTGTATGCCTCCGCTGATCTGCACTGCTGAAGCCTAGACCATTGAGAATCATAGCTGCCTTCGCTGGAGCTTTGTCTGATTCTATAGCTTCAAGTTCCTTGTAGACGGCCTGGAGCCGAGTTGACAGTGAGCTGTCGTGTTCTGGGCTGTGGGAAATATAAATAGTTGACAGTGAGCTGTTGTGTTCTGGGCTGTGGGAAATATAAACAGTAGACAGTGAGCTGTCGTGTTCTGGGCTGTGGGAAATATAAACAGTAGACAGTGAGCTGTCGTGTTCTGGGCTGTGGGAAATATAAACAGTTGACAGTGAGCTGTCGTGTTCTGGGCTGTGGGAAACATAAACAGTTGACAGTGAGCTGTCGTGTTCTGGGCTGTGGGAAACATAAACAGTTGACAGTGAGCTGTCGTGTTCTGGGCTGTGGGAAACATAAACAGTTGACAGTGAGCTGTCGTGTTCTGGGCTGTGGAAAACATAAACAGTTGACAGTGAGCCGTTGTGTTCTGGGCTGTGGAAAACATAAACAGTTGACAGAAAGCTGTCGTGTTCTGGGCTGTGGAAAACATAACCAGTTGACAGTGAGCCGTCGTGTTCTGGGCTGTGGAAAACATAAACAGTTGACAGTGAGCTGTCGTGTTCTGGGCTGTGGAAAACAAACAGTTGACAGTGAGCCGTCGTGTTCTGGGCTGTGGAAAACATAAACAGTTGACAGTGAGCCGTCGTGTTCTGGGCTGTGGAAAACATAAACAGTTGACAGTGAGCTGTCGTGTTCTGGGCTGTGGAAAACATAAACAGTTGATAGTGAGCTATAATGTTGAGGGAAAACATAAACAGTTGACAGTGAGCTATAATGTTGAGGGAAAACAACAGTTGACAGTGAGCTATAATGTTGAGGGAAAACATAAACAGTTGATAGTGAGCCGTCGTGTTCTGGGCTGTGGAAAACATAAACAGTTGACAGTGAGCTATAATGTTGAGGGAAAACATAAACAGTTGACAGTGAGCGGTTGTGTTCTGGACTATGGGAAACATAAACAGTCGACAGTGAGCTATAATGTTGAGGGAAAACATAAACAGTTGATAGTGAGCTGTCTGGTGAAATCAGGTAAACGGATGATAGTGAGCTATCATGTTCGGGACAACATAAACAGTTGATAGTGAGCTGTTGTGTTTTGGGCTGGGAAAACGGATAAACAGTTGATATTAAGCTGTCAGGGGACAACAGATAAACAATTGATATTAAGCTGTCAGGGGAAAACAGATAAACAGTTGATAATAAGCTGTCAGTGGAAAACAGATAAACGGTTGACATGAGCTGCCTGAGGAAAACAGAAAAACAGCTGATAGTGAGCTGTCATGTTCTGAGCTGAGGAAAACAAATAAACAGTTGATAGTCAGTTGTCATTTTCTAGATTGGAGGCAAAAACATAAACAGTTATTAATGAGTTTTTGTGTTCAGAGCTGAGAGAAAATATAAACTACTGATATGTACTTATGTTTTGCATAAGTTTTAGGTTAGGGAAAACAAACAGTTGCACAGATAAACAGTTGGTAGTGATATCACATCACCGGCTGGGGTTAACCATATGAACATTTGTACACAGTCACGTCATAAAACTTTGGCATAACAGCATGCATGCTCACATATAGTTTGAGTTTACAATTATCATTCAGTACTTCATGTGTTATCTTCAAGACAATGATAACAAATGATAAGATAACACTACTTCACCAAAACACACATACATAAACCCGCTTTATCAATATGCTTTAAATACCTGGAGGAATTCAGCTTCAGAGTGATTTCCCTTTCCTCTTTTAATAAAGCCTCTCTCTTTTCATCACATTCCAGGACACTCTGAAGGGCTTCCGTTTCATCCCCAGCCACTTCCTGCTCCACATGCAAGACTGAGATGTGGGAGGGGATCTTCAAAGATCCGCTGGAAATATTCGAAACAACAGTGATTAAATTAGACATGGGAATTACCGTAAAGATACACATGGCTGTACTTACTGTTCATAGTGCATTATAAGACAAGTTTTCATTAAAGCATTAAAAAAACATTAGTACCGATATCTGCCAGAAAAATATTGCAATTGATAAAATGAAGAACATCTTATGCAATAAATGTTTGTCATTGAAGGTTAGAGAAAGAATTCTTGCATGTCACATGCAACCAGTTTTAAAATATGGCTATGAATCCTGGACAATTAGTCACCATCATCATCATTGCTGTCTTACACTTTTGCCATTAAGTGTTGATTGGAGGAATAGTTGATGCTCCAGCGCCCGATGGACGGCACTGGATAGTGTAATTCCGTGTGCTTGTACAATGTCTTTCATGTCATCAATCCATTTTCTTCTCGGGCGTCCTCCTGATCTCGTAGCAGATCTTCTTTTGTGTAAGGCCAGTGATGGTGGTTGATGGTGGTGAATTCTAACGAGATAGCCAAACCATTTTGATCTTCTGTCTGTCAGTAAATGTGGCACAAGGTGTTGATCCCACTGTCTGATAACACCATTTCTAATTCAGTCTCAGATAGTTAAGTTGACAGCTCTGCAAAACCATCTCATCTCACAGATATTGATTTTGCATAAGTAGACAGAAACATTAAGAAAACAATGGCAAACTACTGAACTCAACCTTGCTAAAAACTAACTATAGCCGACTCGTTCATCAGTTAATGAATACACCACAATAAGAGTTTAAATTGTATGTCCCCTCTAACATGACTCAACATGTAAATAGAGCTGAGCGCGCATATTCCAATGACCTCAAGAGCCTTGCCCATGTTGAACAGGCCAAGTGATAGAGAAAAGATGAGAAGAGACACAAACCTGCTGCCTTGTAGATAGAACGGGGACAGTCAAAGGCTAGGGAAAGTAAACCCAAAAAATGCTTGACAAAACTGAATGTGCTAAGTTAAGCTGAAAGTTCCAGACAGTTATTACGTTTA
Organism: Cepaea hortensis; assembly: GCA_963921405.1. Classification (NCBI taxonomy): domain Eukaryota; kingdom Metazoa; phylum Mollusca; class Gastropoda; order Stylommatophora; family Helicidae; genus Cepaea; species Cepaea hortensis. The sequence continues at coordinate 7,225,193 of OY992896.1, forward strand.
AATTCTGTTCCAGATGTTACTGTAAGTATTCCTGCCAAAAGTTATAATTATAACTCACCTGGACAGCATTTTCAGCAACGTAGTCTTTCCCAGCCCATTTCTGCCAGTGAAACCGTAACGCCGGCCACAAACCAGGTGGAGATCAGCACCTGTGAGCAGCACCCTACACAGAAAGTCAGATTAACATATTTACAGGTGTTGATTTGGCTCTCATAGAGTAAGGAAGAAAACATGGTGAATGAAGCAGACATTTATAGGTACTGACTTGCTCTCATAGAGTGAGAAAGAAAACAAGGCGAATGAAGCAAACATTAGATAAAACAACAAACAACAGAAATACTGACAGAAAATGAAATAATAAAAAAACAAGAAATACAACACACAGATAATGACAATCACGTAACTGGCATATATTTAAGAAATGTGTGACATGAACAAGCAATATAAAGACTATGATAATGTTAAAGTAAAGATAATGTAAAATTAATGTAAAGATAATGTAAAAGTAAAGATAATGTAAAAGTAATGTAAAGACAATGTAAAAGTAAAGTAAAGATAGTGTAAAAGTAAAGATAATGTAAAAGTAATGTAAAGATAATGTAAAAGTAAAGATAATGTAAAAGTAAAGATAATGTAAAATTAATGTAAAGATAATGTAAAAGTAAAGGACTCTTGTTGCACGCATTGAGGTGTATGTTTATATACCAACTGGCAATACTAGATGGGTGATGAGGTTAGTAACTCTGGCCACATTTTTATTTGTGTGGTCCTCTCTTTGAACTCAAACGTACTCCACACAAGTGCTACTACTTCTAGTGCACTAGACTGATTTATGTGTGTGGATTAGCTTTCCTTATTACCAGTATCCTTTGCCAGCAGGCGAACCCACTCAGTCTTCTGAGGCACAAGTAATTTATCCCCCCCCCCCCCCCAAGTCAAGGGTGAGAAGCCAACATTTTAGTTCAACTGACAAGTGTAGGGGTTGAACTCACTACGACAGCATCAGCACACCAGAAGTTGAAGAGCTGAGGCTCTTATCCGCTCGGCCATGCAGACATCGTGTATATCATATGACTTACAATGTAAATCAATAAAATAAATCATGAACTCACTTATCTCCGTATGAAACGTCAATGTTTTCCACCCGTATATCATATGACTTACAATGTAAAACAATAAAATAAATCATGAACTTACTTATCTCCGTATGAAACGTCAATGTTTTCCACCCGTATATCATATGATTTAACAATGTAAAACAATAAAATAAATCATGAACTCACTTATCTCCGTATGAAACGTCAATGTTTTCCACCCGTATATCATATGACTTACAATGTAAAACAATAAAATAAATCATGAACTTACTTATCTCCGTATGAAACGTCAATGTTTTCCAGCCGTATATCATATGACTTACAATGTAAAACAATAAAATAAATCATGAACTCACTTATCTCCGTATGAAACGTCATTGTTTTCCACCCGTATATCATATGATTTAACAATGTAAAACAATAAAATAAATCATGAACTTACTTATCTCCATATGAAACGTCAATGTTGTCCAGCCGTATATCATATGACTTGTTAGTTCCGGATGCATCCATTTTCACTTCCCTCTTGCTGTATTGCTGGCTAGCGCTGGCAATTTCCGGAACACTGAAACGTAGATCGAATAAACAGCTACAGATGATTTGTAATCACATGACAAGTACTACTATTACTTTCTTGAGGCATTCACAAGCTTCCACACAATATATCTCAAAGTGTTGCCTCCGTTGACCAGATTTCCGCCCTCTGGCTGGAAAGTCAGTGCAGTTTTGTAGCATATGTTCTAGGAAGTACAGAAAGTGGAGTAGAAAGAGAAGGATTGGTAAGGTTCACATGGCTACTGATTCCAGCATGCCCCGTTGAAAGCTAGAAATCTAGTCTTTAGTTTTCCCTGCTAAGACCCTGATGTTGTCCTCAGCTTTCAGCTGGAGCATTTCATTACAAGAATGTTCAGCTTGTTGTTCCCTTTGTCCACTAGTTCTCTGGTGCTGTTCCTGAATCTGTTGGGCATCATATTCTTCAAGGTTTGTCCCTTTGCTGCTTGGTAGCTCCTGCTTCATCAAGTTGTCTAATGGATTTCTCATTTCCCATGAGATCTCTTTAGACCAGGAATCCAATGCAATGTTATATTGATGAACTAAATTCATGAATCCAGTGCAATGTTAAATTGATGAACTAAATTCAGGAATCTGGTGCAATGTTGATCCCACTGTTTCCAGCTGGCTGAGCGAGTAGAGTGCCGGGTAATCCTTCAGGAGACCCAGGTTCGAATCATCGGTAAGGTGTGGTATTTTTTTCTGTTGGGGAAAAAATAAAAAAAACAACCTAACCTGCACAGTTCGAGGCAACTGCACTAGCTAGGCAGCCTTAATTCCTCAGGCTCAAGACCCCTCTGTCCTACACCGCAATGTACTATAGGCAGTACATGACAGACAGTACCGCAATGTACTATAGGCAGTACATGACAGATGATAGAAAGTACCGCAATGTACTATAGGCAGTACATGACAGACAGTACCGCAATGTACTATAGGCAGTACATGACAGATGATAGACAGTACCGCAATGTACTATAGGCAGTACATGACAGATGACAGACAGTACCGCAATGTACTATAGGCAGTACATGACAGATGATAGACAGTACCGCAATGTACTATAGGCAGTACATGACAGACAGTACCGCAATGTACTATAGGCAGTACATGACAGATGATAGACAGTACCGCAATGTACTATAGGCAGTACATGACAGATGACAGACAGTACCGCAATGTACTATAGGCAGTACATGACAGACAGTGCCGCAATGTACTATAGGCAGTACATGACAGATGATAGACAGTACCGCAATGTACTATAGGCAGTACATGACAGATGATAGACAGTACCGCAATGTACTATAGGCAGTAACTGACAGATGATAGACAGTACCGAAATGTACTATAGGCAGTACATGACAGATGATAGTACCGCAATGTACTATAGGCAGTACAAGACAGATGATAGACAGTACCGCAATGTACTATAGGCAGTACATGACAGATGACAGACAGTACCGCAATGTACTATAGGCAGTACAAGACAGATGATAGACAGTACCGCAATGTACTATAGGCAGTACATGACAGATCTCAGACAGTACTGCAATGTACTATAGGCAGTACAAGACAGATGATAGACAGTACCACAATGTACTATAGGCAGTACAAGACAGATGATAGACAGTACCACAATGTACTATAGGCAGTACATGACAGATGATAGACAGTACCACAATGTACTATAGGCAGTACATGACAGATGATAGACAGTACCGCAATGTACTATAGGCAGTACATGACAGATGATAGACAGTACCGCAATGTACTATAGGCAGTACATGACAGATGATAGACAGTACCACAATGTACTATAGGCAGTACATGACAGACAGTACTGCAATGTACTATAGGCAGTACATGACAGACAGTACCGCAATGTACTATAGGCAGTACATGACAGATAACAGACAGTACCGCAATGTACTATAGGCAGTACATGACAGATAACAGACAGTACCGCAATGTACTATAGGCAGTACATGACAGATAACAGACAGTACCGCAATGTACTATAGGCAGTACATGACAGATGACAGACAGTACCGCAATGTACTATAGGCAGTACATGACAGATAACAGACAGTACCGCAATGTACTATAGGCAGTACATGACAGATGACAGACAGTACCGCAATGTACTATAGGCAGTACATGACAGATAACAGACAGTACCGCAATGTACTATAGGCAGTACATGACAGATGACAGACAGTACCGCAATGTACTATAGGCAGTACATGACAGATAACAGACAGTACCGCAATGTACTATAGGCAGTACATGACAGATAACAGACAGTACCGCAATGTACTATAGGCAGTACATGACAGATAACAGACAGTACCGCAATGTACTATAGGCAGTACATGACAGATGACAGACAGTACCGCAATGTACTATAGGCAGTACATGACAGATGACAGACAGTACCGCAATGTACTATAGGCAGTACATGACAGATGATAGACAGTACCGCAATGTACTATAGGCAGTACATGACAGACAGTACTGCAATGTACTATAGGCAGTACATGACAGACAGTACCGCAATGTACTATAGGCAGTACATGACAGACAGTACCGCAATGTACTATAGGCAGTACATGACAGATGATAGACAGTACCGCAATGTACTATAGGCAGTACATGACAGACAGTACCGCAATGTACTATAGGCAGTACATGACAGATGATAGACAGTACCGCAATGTACTATAGGCAGTACATGACAGACAGTACCACAATGTACTATAGGCAGTACATGACAGACAGTACCGCAATGTACTATAGGCAGTACATGACAGACAGTACCGCAATGTACTATAGGCAGTACATGACAGACAGTACCGCAATGTACTATAGGCAGTACATGACAGACAGTACCGCAATGTACTATAGGCAGTACATGACAGATGATAGACAGTACCGCAATGTACTATAGGCAGTACATGACAGATGACAGACAGTACCGCAATGTACTATAGGCAGTACATGACAGATGATAGACAGTACCACAATGTACTATAGGCAGTACATGACAGATGACAGACAGTACCGCAATGTACTATAGGCAGTACATGACAGATGATAGACAGTGCCGCAATGTACTATAGGCAGTACATGACAGACAGTACCGCAATGTACTATAGGCTGTACATGACAGATGACAGACAGTACCGCAATGTACTATAGGCAGTACATGACAGATGACAGATAGTACCGCAATGTACTATAGGCAGTACATGACAGATGACAGACAGTACCGCAATGTACTATAGACAGTACATGACAGATGATAGACAGTGCCGCAATGTACTATAGGCAGTACATGACAGATGATAGACAGTACCGCAATGTACTATAGGCAGTACATGACAGATGATAGACAGTACCGCAATGTACTATAGGCAGTACAAGACAGATGATAGACAGTACCGCAATGTACTATAGGCAGTACATGACAGATGACAGATAGTACCGCAATGTACTATAGGCAGTACATGACAGATGACAGACAGTGCCGCAATGTACTATAGACAGTACATGACAGATGATAGACAGTGCCGCAATGTACTATAGGCAGTACATGACAGATGATAGACAGTACCGCAATGTACTATAGGCAGTACATGACAGATGATAGACAGTACCGCAATGTACTATAGGCAGTACAAGACAGATGATAGACAGTACCGCAATGTACTATAGGCAGTACATGACAGATGATAGACAGTACCGCAATGTACTATAGGCAGTACATGACAGATGATAGACAGTACCGCAATGTACTATAGGCAGTACATGACAGATGATAGACAGTACCGCAATGTACTATAGGCAGTACATGACAGACAGTACCGCAATGTACTATAGGCAGTACATGACAGATGATAGACAGTACCGCAATGTACTTTAGGCAGTACATGACAGACAGTATCGCAATGTACTATAGGCAGTACATGACAGATGATAGACAGTACCGCAATGTACTATAAGCAGTACATGACAGATGATAGGCAGTACCACAATGTACTATAGGCAGTACATGACAGATGATAGACAGTACCGCAATGTACTATAGGCAGTACATGACAGATGATAGACAGTACCGCAATGTACTATAGGCAGTACATGACAGATGATAGACAGTACCGCAATGTACTACAGGCAGTACATGACAGATGATAGACAGTACCGCAATGTACTATAGGCAGTACATGACAGATGATAGACAGTACCGCAATGTACTATAGACAGTACATGACAGATGATAGACAGTACCGCAATGTACTATAGGCAGTACATGACAGACAGTACCGCAATGTACTATAGGCAGTACATGACAGATGATAGACAGTACCGCAATGTACTATAGGCAGTACATGACAGACAGTACCGCTATGTAATATAGGCAGTACATGACAGATGATAGACAGTACCGCAATGTACTATAGGCAGTATATGACAGACAGTACCGCAATGTACTATAGGCAGTACATGACAGATGATAGACAGTACCGCAATGTACTATAGGCAGTACATGACAGACAGTACCGCAATGTACTATAGGCAGTACATGACAGATGATAGACAGTACCGCAATGTACTATAGGCAGTACATGACAGATGACAGACAGTACCGCAATGTACTATAGGCAGTACATGACAGATGACAGACAGTACCGCAATGTACTATAGGCAGTACATGACAGATGACAGACAGTACCGCAATGTACTATAGGCAGTACATGACAGATGACAGACAGTACCACAATGTACTATAGGCAGTACATGACAGATGATAGACAGTGCCGCAATGTACTATAGGCAGTACATGACAGATGACAGACAGTACCGCAATGTACTATAGGCAGTACATGACAGATGACAGACAGTACCGCAATGTACTATAGGCAGTACAAGACAGATGATAGACAGTACCACAATGTACTATAGGCAGTACATGACAGATGATAGACAGTACCGCAATGTACTATAGGCAGTACATGACAGATGATAGACAGTACCGCAATGTACTATAGGCAGTACATGACAGATGACAGACAGTACCGCAATGTACTATAGGCAGTACAAGACAGATGATAGACAGTACCACAATGTACTATAGGCAGTACATGACAGATGATAGACAGTACCGCAATGTACTATAGACAGTACATGACAGATGATAGACAGTACCGCAATGTACTATAGGCAGTACATGACAGACAGTACCGCAATGTACTATAGGCAGTACATGACAGATGATAGACAGTACCGCAATGTACTATAGGCAGTACATGACAGATGATAGACAGTACCACAATGTACTATAGGCAGTACATGACAGATGATAGACAGTACCGCAATGTACTATAGACAGTACATGACAGATGATAGACAGTACCGCAATGTACTATAGGCAGTACATGACAGACAGTACCGCAATGTACTATAGGCAGTACATGACAGATGATAGACAGTACCGCAATGTACTATAGGCAGTACATGACAGATGACAGACAGTACCGCAATGTACTATAGGCAGTACATGACAGATGATAGACAGTACCGCAATGTACTATAGGCAGTACATGACAGATGATAGACAGTACCGCAATGTACTATAGGCAGTACATGACAGATGATAGACAGTACCACAATGTACTATAGGCAGTACATGACAGATGACAGACAGTACCGCAATGTACTATAGGCAGTACATGACAGATGATAGACAGTACCGCAATGTACTATAGGCAGTACATGACAGATGATAGACAGTACCACAATGTACTATAGGCAGTACATGACAGATGATAGACAGTACCGCAATGTACTATAGGCAGTACATGACAGATGACAGACAGTACCGCAATGTACTATAGGCAGTACAAGACAGATGATAGACAGTACCGCAATGTACTATAGGCAGTACATGACAGATGATAGACAGTACCACAATGTACTATAGGCAGTACATGACAGATGATAGACAGTACCGCAATGTACTATAGGCAGTACATGACAGATGATAGACAGTACCGCAATGTACTATAGGCAGTACATGACAGATGACAGACAGTGCAATGTTATACCGCTGAAGTAAATTCAGGAATCCAATGTACAATTTTACTGATGGATAAGATTGGGAATCCAATGTAATGTTATACTGATGGAATAAGATTGGGAATTCTATGTAATGTTATACTGATGGAATAAGATTGGGAATTCTATGTAATGTTATACTGATGGAATAACACCAGGATTGGAGGGCAAGAATGATATATGTTTCTTATTTTAGAACAATTCTTACTATCCAGCCTGTGAATTTAACCAGGTCTAACTGAGCTAAAGGTAATCGTCTAATTCTAGGCCATTCAGTGCACGATCTTCACTAACAGGCGGACAGATTGGCTGGCTCGGCAAAACTTGGTGGAGTATTGATGCATGACAAGGCAGACATGGTTGCGGCCTTGTGGGAGCACGTGTACACCTCGGAGGAGCAGATGGATCACCATGGTCTGGTAAGAATGAGACAGCGAGGTGTGACGAGAGGATCTGGCCGACGCTCGAAGGAAAGGCTAGACGGACATATAATCAGATTGCTACTGGAACTATTAGTGTTGGAACTCTTCGCTGGCTGCTGGGGATGGGGACGGAGCGCTTATGGGAATGTCCTGAATGCTGTGATGTCGGTTCCTAAATCAATCAATCAATCAATCGATCGATCAATCAATCGATCAATCAATCAATCGATCGATCAATCAATCAATCAATCAATGAATCAATCAATCAATCAATCTATCAATCACTGACCTCTCCACTTTCTTGATGACTGTATTGTCACGCTTGTCCTGTTTTTTCTGGATCTTCAGGTGGGCCTTGTCCAGTTTCTTCTGGTCTACCACCTGCAACACACAGACAAACTCACTCAAATACATACCAACACATGCAATGTCACGCTATTCAGTTTAATGTTGGCTAATGGCATTTTATTTTCCACAAACAAAGTAACAAAATAGGCAAAATATAAATAAAACACCAAATCAATGTTTTCCCGTAGTGAATTTCAATAACGAAGACATAAACAATAGATTGCACGGTTTATTGTTTGGCCAAGCCGACACACCACAAACATCCTACATCATTAATTGCACGGAACATTTTGGAAACTGGTCACGCAACTGATAGAGACAATGCTTGTTAAAGGTTGCAGAAGCTATCATGATTAATCTGCATAAGCCAGTTTCATGCAAACAGAAAGACACAATAATCAGTTTAAAATTACAGCAGTAGACAAGTGAAATTACTGTGCGAATAAGTGTACATTTCAGCTTGAAGGATTGATCTAATTACTTTATTTTATTTTATGTGATGTCTGCAGCGAGTACCTGGCGAGATACAGCGAAATATGCCAGGTGGGCAAAAATCGTGCAATATATTGTTTGTGTCTTTGTTGTTAAAAAAAAACACCAAATAAAAATAGGAAATTAAAAAAAAAGGTTAAAAAGCTTAAAGTTGAGAGAATTAATGTCACTGCACTGGGTTGTATTCCATCGGGGGTCAGTCTCTCATGGCAAATGAGCAAGCTCCCTGCTGAGAGCACTGCACTAAGCATAACCTCTGTAGCTCCAGTGATGACCCTCAGTGGCATGGGCGATCATGCCTCTCCACAAACTATAATCTCCGACCATCTACAACTGGTCTAGGATCAAAACTCTGACTGGCGGATAGTTAGAGCATTGCATTGCTGACGCAGCAGCTTCTGCAGCTGGTTTTGTTCCAGGTGTATTGGTGGTACCTTCCCTCTGGAGTAAACTAGGCAGGCAGAGAGAAGGATCATGCTGCATGGGCAACATAAAGTCTCTACAATTCAGCCTTGGCTTTGTGCTACAGAGAGGAATAACTCCATCCTTGTGGTCCCCATCATGGGTTGTAGTTATTATGCCTTTTTTGAAGCACAATGTAGCAAATTATCGTCTGTCAAGATGGCAAGGTGCTAGTAGTATTTGAAGGTAGCGTAGATGTGGTTTATAAAACAGATGTTGCAAATACCATTGTCTGTCAGAGTAACTGTCAGCTTGGAAGAGGCTAATGAAATCAGACCATTATACATAATTATAAGAAAGAGACAAAGTGTTCGCTGGTCATGTAATAAGAAGAGAGGCACTGGAGAACAGTGAGGGGCATTGGAGAACATGATGGGCATTGGAGAACAGTAAGAGGTGTTGGAGAAGAGTGAGTGGCATTGGAGAAGAGTGAGTGGCATTGGAGAACAGTGAGGGACATTGGAGAACAGTGAGGGACATTGGAGAACAGTGAGTGGCATTGGAGAACAGTGAGTGGCATTGGAGAACAGTGAGGGACATCGGAGAACAGTGAGTGGTATCGGAGAACAGTGAGTGGCATTGGAGAACAGTGAGTGGCATTGGAGAACAGTGAGTGGCATTGGAGACCAGTGAGTGGCATTGGAGACCAGTGAGGGACTTTGGAGAATGATGAGAGATACAGGAAAACAGTGTGATTGGAAAGATCAGTGTAGCAGAGGCAGACTGAGAAATGTTTCTTGATGGTCTAGGTAGATGGTATGGGGGAACATCATCATTATAATTGATCCAGAGCATCACGGACCAAAATCTGTGGAGAATCACAGACCAAGATCTGTGGAAAATCACAGACCATTAGCTGTGGAAAATCACAGACCAAGATCTGTGGAGAATCAAGAACCAAGAACTGGAGAACCAAGGATGAGATCTGTAGAGAATCAAGGACCAAGAACTGTGGAGAATCAAGGACCAAGAACTGTGGAGAATCAAGATCTGTGGAGAACCAAGGACCAAGAACCGTGGAGAACCAAGAACCAAGAACTATGCAGAATCAAGGACCAAGAAGTGTGGAGAATCAAGGACCAAGATCTGTGAAGAACCAAGGACCAAGATCTGTGGAGAAACAAGACCAGAGAGGAGAACCAGGACCTGTGAGGAGAATCAAGATGTATGGAGAATCAAGACCAGCGAGGAGAACCAAGACCTGTGGAGAATCAAGACCAGCGAGGAGAACCAAGACCTGTGGAGAACCAAGGACCAAGACCTGTGGAGAATCAAGGACCAAGATATGTGGAGAATCAAGGACCAAGATATGTGGAGAACCAAGGACCAAGGTCTGTGGAGAATCAAGACCTGTGAGGAGAACCAGGACCTGTGAGGAGAACCAGGACCTGTGGAGAATCAAGATCTGTGGAGAATCAAGACCTGTGGAGAACCAAGACCAGCGAGGAGAATCAGGACCTGTGGAGAATCAAGACCTGTGGAGAATCAAGACCTGTGGATAATCAAGATCTGTGGATAATCAAGACCTGTGGAGAATCATGACCTGTGGAGAATCAAGACCTGTGGAGAATCAAGACCTGTGGAGAATCATGACCTGTTGAGAAATCAAGATCTGTGGAGAACCAAGATCTGTGGAGAACCAGGACCTGTGGAGAATCAAGACCTGTGAGGAGAACCAGGACCTGTGGAGAATCAAGACCTGTGGAGAATCAAGACCTGTGGAGAATCAAGACCTGTGGAGAATCAAGATCTGTGGAGAATCAAGATCTGTGGAGAATCAAGACCTGTGAGGAGAATCAGGACCTGTGGAAAACCAAGATCTGTGGAGAACCAAGACCTGTGGAGAATCAAGACCTGTGGAGAATCAAGACCTGTGGATAATCAAGACCTGTGAGGAGAACCAAGATCTGTGGAGAACCAAGGTCTGTGGAGAATCAAGATCTATGGAGAATCAAGATCTGTGGAGAATCAAGACCTGTGAGGAGAACCAGGACCTGTGGAGATCCAAGACCTGTGGAGAGACATGACAACACAGTTTGGCAGGACACACGATAACAAACACATATTTAAAAACTTGCCCAGAAGCAGTTTCTTGCCATGGGTTTGTGATGTAAAAGAACCATCACATTTGGTAGGTTTCAAAGCAAGTAGGAACAGGTGGCCAATCTCTGCCCCACTTTAGCAAGTGACGAGACCAGGCCTTACACCCACGACCGACCATGCTCATGACATTGATAGCGCAGCCCGCTTTAAACTTTGCTAACACACCCACTGCACACGATAACGATTTATTCTAACAGCTGTTAACACTAACAATAACATTATGCATTGATTGTGTTTTCTGCAAATAAGGGACGTAACATTGGTAACTTACGGATGAGTTGTCCTTCTTTACCAGCCAAATACTGCTGTCAGTGACATTATTAGAAGTATCCGACATCTCTGACATCTGAAACGGGGCATCCAGGACCTTGTTTAACCCATTGACTGTCTGTCCGTCGGCCCTAGAAGTGCTCATCGTGCTAAAAAAAAAAATCAAACAAACATAAAATAATGCTAGTTAGTTAGTCAACAGATTATCCTAAATGCACATCGAACCATTCAGTCCATAAGTTCTTGGACCTCCTCCTCATTATCTCCCTCAGCATATGGCTATTGTAGTCTCCGTGGTGAAGTGGTCAAGCAGTTTGACTCGGGCTCCGAAGGTTGTGGGTTCGATTCCGGGCCGCGTCCTTCGGTTCACGAGTGAAATTTTTAGGAGACTCCAGTGGGTCGTCGCTACAGCTACGGAGTTAGTGCTTTGTGCGACGCTTTCCACGCTGTGGAAAGAGACTGAGCTATACAAGATAAAATCTTGGTGCAATTGAAGTCGACCCTGTCGACTTTTAAGGGACTTTTTAAAAAAAAAAGCATATGGCTATTGACAACACCAGCTCAGTTTAGGCTATTTTTCTTTGATGTTAATGCAATTTCCTATTGTTGAAAACATTTTTGGCCACTTCTATTGTCTATTAAATTTTTGTTTCACCTCTGCCATCATCTATTATTACATGTCCAAGATAGGAGAAACTTATTACTTGTTCTAGTACCCTTCTGTTCCACTTCTGCATGCCCAAGATATGAGGGGGCTTCAAATTAAAAACTGAACGACCGTCACTCACACAACTTTATGAAAACCAAAGCAAGGCGATCTAGTTCCAAATCACCTAAAGCTGTATTTCGAACATGGTAAGGGGGATTACAAACTGTGCCCATAATCCTTTCCCCACGGCAATGAACAACTATCAAACACAAATACCCGGGAAGGTTAACCCGGTCAACAAATGCTCGCAGAAGTCGGATGTGTCTGCCTAATTGCGCAAGTACGCAGCTCTGCTGTAAACAGGCACAACACAATCACGTCCGGAAAAAAAAAACTCCAGATGAACGCAGAAGAAGAAGAAACACAAATACACCACCATCAACCAACCTGTGCAGTAGTGAATGAAGACGATGACAGATGTCCTTGATCTCATTCTCGGACTTGGTGTCGTCGGCTTGCTGCAGCATCATTCCGATGGCATCAAAGAGGTCGTGTGAGGTCTCAAAGTCATCCCCACCGTCCTCCAGCATACCTAGGGTCAGAATAAATCTCTAGTCACCCAATGGCTGTAACTGATGACACAGCAACTCCTCCCAATCAATGTTTCATTTGTACCAATCAACAAGTCATGCGTGACTGGATATGCTCCATATGTACCAATCACAATGTTATTTATATCAATCAACATGTCATTTATAAACATCAACATGACATTTTAACATTTATATCAATGAACATGTTATTTATATCAATGAACATGTCATGTGTGACTGCCATGCTCCATCCAAGTGAGATGGCAGAACATGACCGCCCACGCTTATGACATGGCACATGAATGAACATATTTTTGAAGTCAGTTTTCATATCCGTCTATGACCCATTTGAGACAATCTTGCATGGACTGGCAGCAGAGATAATGAGCCACACAGAAGAGCTACAAAATTATGGGAATCATGACAAATTTTTGCCGGAGATACCGACACTCAAATGTGACTATCTCTGCTTAGAATTGATATACACGCATCAATAAGGTACCATTAGATTTGGCCTTTCAAGGCCTATCTATCTGTGGTGGTCTCATTAGTAAATAACTAAATACTCAACTTGAAAATCATGATTGAACCTGCTAGTCAGATAGAGACATACGTAACGATAATCCAATCCAATGGTTGCTACAGCCGTAGGGCCACGAAAAGTAGCAGGATTACAGATACTAATTAAAAATTAGCATGGCTGTATGTATGGGGTGCAGAAATCACCACCAGTATGGGGTTGTCTTTCCTTCGCCTTCCTTGCCTTAAGATTGTGACTGATGAACATTTTTGAGATCGCTGGATAGTTTCCTCGCATGTGAAACAAATGAAATCTATTATACGTACCACTGCGTTAGTAAGTGAATACACAGTTCTCTAGACGACTACAACTGGAAATAAAAGACTTACTGTTGACATAGTCTGAGATTTCATGATCGATGTGGGGGAACACTTTAGTAATGAATTCCTTACACGGAGACATGTTGGCCACGAGTTCTCCAGTGTTGGAAGTTTCATAACGACGTCTGCAGGACATGGGTTGATTCTGTTTCGGTACACAAATATATCATCCACAAGTTCTTTGTTACTGTTGATGGTGCAATGATAAAATATATAGATTTAGCAGCAGCAGCTGTTAAAGTTAGTTGCATATCCTTTACAGGATGTAGCTGTCATTGACAGTGTCAATGCCAGCATTGTTTGACTGTTTATGCTCAGTAGTTTGAAATTGCTATCTTAACGACCGGCACTCGCACCATTGTCTGGAAACCAACGTAAGGCGGTCCGACTCCAGTTTACCCGCAGCTGTGTTTCAAGCTCGGTATGCTGGATTTGGGTTGGGAAAGGGTACAGTAAATGCTGTGTATATGCTGCGAACAGTTATTGAACGTGCTATAGAAGTAAACAAGGATATTCATCTTTGCTTTATTGACTACATAAAGGCTTTCGATAGAGTAAGACATGTCAACATGGTGGATATGCTTGCAGATCTACAAATTGATGGGAAAGACATTAGACTTATAAAAAACATATATTGGAAACAACAAGCTGCCATAAGGATTGATAATGAAGTGGGACAATATCAGCCTATTAAGAGAGGTGTTAGGCAGTGATGTGTAATGTATCCAGATCTTTTTTCCATGTACAGTGAACATATTTTCAGAAATGTAGAAGATATAAATGGAGTCAGCATTGGAGGACGAAACATCAATAACATTAGATATGCAATGCGCAGGATCTGCAACAATTAGTAGATGCGGTAGTTGTACACATTGAGAAACTGGGGTTAGAACTAAATTGTAAAAAGACACAGATTATGGTCGTCACTAGGAAGAGCAAAATACCACAATGTAATATACAAGTAAATGGGAATATTCTTCAACAAGTGAATAGGTACAATTATCTCGGAACAGTCATACCATCTGATGCGAGATGCCTTGAAGAGATTAGAACAAGAATCGCCATGGCGAAAGTAGCCTTTAGCAAGAGGAAAAACATTCTTACCAATAAAAAAGTGTAAACTGAAACGAGAAAAAGAGTGTTGAGGGGATACATAGAGCCTGTTCTTTTATATGGATGTGAAACTTGGAAAAATGTGCAGTCAAGCTGAAAAACATTTGATGGCTGCAGAAATGTGGTTTCTGAGAAAAATGCAAAGAATACCATAGACAGATAGAAAAACCAATGACCAAGTACTACATGAGACAAATGAAAATCGTAAATTGATTAGAGAAATTAGACGTGGACAGTCAAAATTTTTTTGGAGATGTTATGAGAAGAAATGGATTAGAGAACTTAGTGACTACTGGCAAGATCGACGGGAACAGACCAAGAGGAAGACCTAGAAGAAAATACCTGGATGGCTTGGCCACATGGCATGGACGAGACAGGAACACTCAGCTGATCCACGACACTGGTGACCGAGTTAAATGTCGAGTCATGACCGCCCACACTTTCCGGCATGGCACATGATTGACTGATTGATGCTGGATTACTAATTAAATTCGTAACCTCTTCGCCAGAGACCCGGCAGCAATAGCAGAGGAAGAAGAAGGGACAGGGGGAAAAGAAGAAGACGAAGTAGTAGTAGTAGTAGTAATAGTAGCAGCAGCAGTAGTAGTAGTAGTAGTAGTAGTAGTAGTAGTAGTAGTAGTAGTAGTAGTAGTAGTAGTAGTAGTAGTAGTAGTAGTAGAAGTAGTAGTAGTAGTAGTAGTAGTAGTAGTAGTAGTAGTAGTAGTAGTAGTAGTAGTAGTAGTAGTAGTAGTAGTAGTAGTAGTAGTAGTAGAAGTAGTAGTAGTAATAGTAGTAGTAGTACTATTAACATCATCATTAGTAGTACTAGTAGCAGCAGCAGCAGCAGTAGTAGTCGTGGCAGCAGCAGCAGCGGTAGTATTGGTAGTTATAGTAGTAGTAGTAGTAGTAGTAGTAGTAGTAGTAGTAGTAGCAGCAGCAGCAGCAGCAGCAGCAGTAGTAGTAGTAGTAGTAGTAGTAGTAGTAGTAGCAGCAGCAGCAGCAGCAGCAGCAGTAGTAGCAGCAGCAGCAGCAGCAGCAGTAGTAGTAGTAGTAGTAGTAGTAGTAGTAGTAGCAGCAGCAGCAGCAGCAGCAGTAGTAGTAGTAGTAGTAGTAGTAGTAGTAGTAGTAGTAGTAGTAGTAGTATTAACATCATCATTAGTAGTACTAGTAGCAGCAGCAGCAGTAGTAGTCGTGGCAGCAGCAGCAGCAGTAGTATTGGTAGTTATAGTAGTAGTAGTAGTAGTAGTAGTAGTAGTAGTAGTAGTAGTAGTAGTAGTAGTAGTAGTAGTAGTAGTAGTAGCAGTAGTAGTAGTAGTAGTAGTAGTAGTAGTAGTAGTAGTAGTAGTAGTAGTAGTAGGAAGCGACATCAGTAGAGTAGTTTGTGCCGACCATTGCAGATGAGGAACAAGTGAATTCGTGTGCTGTATCTGTGTGGACGACATACATTCCTGCCCGCCATTTTTCACTGCTCTAGGTGCAGATCCACTGGCATATATTTGGATTCATGCGTGGCGGAGAGGTTACAGATGTAGTTCGAAACGCAGCTGCTTGCTATCTGGAAGCAGCCCGCATTGCGTTGGTTTACATAAAAAGGTATGAGTGCTGGTCGTTCAGAAAGCAATCGCAAACTACTGAACGTAAACTTGCCAAGAAATCACAAAACAGCTAAAATATACTGAGGTTGACTGCGACGTTCCTAAAGGATATACAACTAACTTTTAAATTCTATGGTAGCATTCTTTAACCATTTCAATTCGAGGCAGGAGATGACAGGTTCGAATCCCGGTCGGTAACTATAACTTTCAAATTTTATGTTGTCTAGTATGTCCTCTAATTTCGTCTACTTCCTTCTTCTTCTTCTTCTTCTTCTTCTTCTTCTTCTTCTTCTTCTTCTTCTTCTTCTTCTTCTTCTTCTTCTTCTTCTTCTTCTTCTTCTTCTATGAGCGCCAAACAATACCATGTGTGTTTATTTGTGAACTGTCTTAGTGGCCTCAAAGGTTTCCCCAATGTATTTTTTATCACTAAATTTGCATTCACTGAGCATTAAAATAAAACAAACAACACGATGGCCATAGTTCAGCGATATATCGTCCTTCTGTCCAAATGGGAGGTCCCATTTGGCGATATGTTATCCTTCGGCACTGAATCAGTTAAGGTATATGCCTCAATAGGGGATAAAGGGCAACAGACGGAGAAGGAAGCTGAGTGGTCTCGGGGTATGGTGTCCGAATCGAGTGCTGGAGGTCCCGGGTTCAAGTCCCGGTGAGGGCCAGGATTTTTTCACGTGGACTTCTAGTAACAAAATGTCCCTAGGTCTCTGAGTAGTGAGATCGGACGTCCGTGTGTATTGTTGCGCAAGTGAAAAATCCCTTGGCATTTGGCAATCGAAAAAGAGTAGCCTAAAGGCACCGCCCGGGCAAAAATTCGAGATAAAAATCTACCCAAGTATTTCAGGATTCTCGCCGGTGCTACGGAGTTCGTGCAGCAAGCTGAGATTATCCGGACTCAGGCTTGAGTTAGGAGTAGAACGGAGCACTTATGGGTTACACCCGTGTGCCGTGATGTTGATCCGTCGATTAAACTAAACTAAACAAAACTAAACAAAACTAAACTAAACTAAACTAAACTAAACTAGAAGGAGAATAGTCCAGTTAGTGTGTCGGAGGGATGCACACAGCCTCTCCTGTAACAGCCGGCTAGGTTTCTCAATGCTGCGGTCACTGGGCGTGGTGGTACTTGTACTTGTATGCGCTTGTATTACGAGCTTTGTTTGATAATGATGATGATCACCATGATAATGATGATGATGATAATAATAATAATAATAATAATAATAATAATAATAATAATAACAATAATAATAACTGTAATAAAATAATTATAATAACAATGTTGCTAATGACGACAAATAGTTACTTTCTGGCACTCTGCCGTATTGGCAGACGATAGATTGTTACATTGTGTTTACAAAAGCTCATTACAGCTACAACCTTTTGCGGGGACCAGGGATGGAGTTATATCTCTCCATAGCACAAAGCCTGGGCTGAATTGTGGAGACCCTGAGTTGTCCATGCATCACTATCCCTCTCTCGGCCAGTAACTCAGTCACGGTACTACTACTAATAACAATAATAATAATAATTGCAATAAAATAACTATAATAACAAAGCTGCTCATGATGACGACAAATAGCATGACGACAAATAGCATGCCGATGATTAAAATTATGACGACAGTAATAACTAATTAAATCACCTACCATCCTGATGGCCGTGGGAACATCTAACCGCAGTTTATCCCAACAGTGTAATTTGTTCAGTACTTTGGCTGCGTTTTGTCTAAAATTAAGACCAATGTACATCTTGGATAGACAATAAAGTGGCATTCCGTTATAATAAAATAGGCATTGACCAACTAAACAGAACAGTCTGTGGCGCAAGCTCTAGCATTCGACAGTTGCAAACTCCTCCTGCAATCACCAAACGATGGCCGCCTCACAAAAACTAGGACCTCTAGCAGTAAGTGGTGGTGATGCTTTTCATAGTGATTTGCAGTTCTTTGTTCATCCGCTTCTACCTTGGTTTGTTTCACTGTGTACACTATAGGGATCTCCGACGTCATGGATCAATGCGTGTGTTGACTCCCTTTTGTGCCATGACACTAGACTGTCAAGAATCTTCTCACGCAGTCCTCCCCTAACTCTCTTTCCGCAAATCTTTCCGGTTGTCACATGTTCCAGGTTTTGTCTTCTCATAAGGTGGCCAAAATCGATGACTGCATCTTTTTGATATTTGTAATAAGTTGTCTTTGTGACTCAGCTTCCCTTAAAACGTCCAGATTGCTCATTTTGGCTGTCCAATTAATTTTAGCATTCTTCTATACAACCACATCTCCAAGGCTTCCAGGAATATTTTCGCCTGTTTACTTATTATCCAGGACTCGCAGCCGTATGTTAAAACTGGTTCTATGTAACATGCAAGAACTCTTTTTCTAAATTTCAAGGACAGTGATTTACTGCACAAAACGTTCTTCATTTGATAGAATGCTGTTTTTGCTTGTCCTGTTATCTCAGGGATGCGTGTTCCATCTGATGTTATCCATGTGCCTAGATATCTGAATTTCTGCACTTGCCCTGAAATAACGTCCTTTACTTTAATTGCACATTTCGGCATAATCTGTTTCTTTGATATCACAAGGACTTCTGTCTTTCTTTTATTCAAAATGAGGCCAATTTTTTTTCCGCCACTTTCTACAACTACTGTATCTATCATTTCCTGTAGTTCCTTCTGGTTTGTTGCTATCAAGACGGCGTCGTCAGCATAACGTAAGTTATTTATAACAAATAATACAAGCATGTAATACAACTTCCGGATGATAGGTAGTGAATGGTACGGCTTGCTTCTCAGATAAGAACTAAAAACTGGGAGGACTTGTGTGTACTTTAGAAGTAACTTTTGTACCAGTAATAGTTGTGAGAAGGTTGGTGAGTTTGAAATGTAAAACGCTTAATTAAACATTCTTTTCCAAGGACGGCGCTGTAGATTCATTCTAAACGTTGGTCAGTTGGACGTATGTTCTCGCTCAGAAATCAATGGAAAACTACCTAACGTAAAATTACATAGCAACATCATAAAAGACGATAGGAGAGGCTATGATTGCAACGTCTAGCAAAGGGTATACCATTATAAATAGTTGGGACATAGTAATAATATTAGTAGTAGCAGCAGCAGTAGTTGTAAAGTTATTGTAGCAGCAGCAGTGGTAATAGTAGCAGCAGCAGTAGTAGCATTAATAGTATTAATAGTAGTAGTAGCAGTAGAAATAGTAGTAGTAGTAGTAGTAGTAGTAGCAGCAGCAGCAGCAGCAGCAGCTTTAGTAGTAGTAGCCATAGCTGAAGCAACATGAACAATCAGAAACATAAATCTGTGCAATAATTGATCTGTTCATATTTGCAGACATTAACAAAAAGGCGGCTCCCGTTTCTGGATTCCGCGGGAGTCAAAGATTCGAGCGGGAAAGGCATCAAGCTAACCTTGCTGAACGGCAAGTTCTACACACCACACGGCCATGAGCACCTAGGCAACGTCAAACATGTCCAGATGAGGCCCGATGACATCCTGGTTTGTGGTTACGTCAAGACTGGTATGTTATTTTCTGGTGACTAGATTAACCGACAGTCAAAGCAATGCTTTGCTGATCCGGCAGTTTCTGCAGCTTGTCTTGTTCCAGCCGTACTGGTGTTACCTTTCCTCTGGAGTGAACTAGGCAGAGAGGGCTCATGCTGCATTGGCAACACATGGTTTCTATAATTCAGCCCTGGCTTTGTGCTATGGAGAGGTATAACCTTAACCGGTCTCAGAATCAAACAAGCACAGTGGAACAAACTATCGTCTGTTAAGACGGCAAGGTGCCAGTCAGTCAGTCAGAGTAACTGATTCAGTGCCAAACAAAACGTGAGTTTGGACCAGGCATAGCACACAATCAAATGAAAAAAATATTATAATGTATTTCCGTTTACCGAGCATTAAAATTGCGAAAGATAATACGGAAATAAATAACTAACACATTTATCCCAGTATGGCGATATATAATTACATTTGGCGATATATTGTCCTTCAGTACTGGTTCAGTTAATTAATTAATTAATTGTCCCAAAATAGTTCCCTGCAAGGGATCCGTGAAATGATATGGTCATAAGATGTCGCAGGTCTGAGTGCATGGAGGCATTGGTGATCAGTCTTACTCTCACTTTGCAGGCGACCAGCCCAAGTGTGGAACCCTAGTCCGTCTGTGCTCGTGACATTATCAGCGCAGTTCCCTATCAACTTAGATTGTCTTAATTAATTAAGCAGTTCTTCTTCTCCGTTTTTCTTACGAAAAGGGGGAGAAGGGGTGGGAGTTGTGTCACTCGTGGCTATGCACCTCAAAGGTCAATGTTTCCGACAGAAGACAAATACATTCATACCAGAGACAACATTGCAATTATAGACAATTATCAAGCCAACGAAAGAAGAAGAAATTAGTCAGTTAGTTAGTGGACAGATCATCCTTATAGCACATCGGACCATTCAGTCCATAAGTGCTCGGATCCCCTCCTCAGCAAATCCCGCAGCGTGCAGCGGCTAACGACACCAGTTCTGTGTTGGTTTATCAATCTTCTTTGGCTTCCTGAATTGTGCTCTTCTTTGGCCACCCCTCTTTTAACTTGCTGTTCTCGCAGTCTGACCATGGTTGTAGATTATCAGTCATCACTTGGTTCTCGCAAACAACTTACTTCTCGAAGAGCATTCAGTATATCAGCCTAGTCCATTGCTCATCCGCCCTCCACAGTAGCCTTACCCGTAAGCCTGTCAGTCTGGTCATTTTTTCTTCACGAAGAAGAAGAAGAAGAAGAAGAAGAAGAAGAAGAAGAAGAAGAAGAAAGAAGAAGAAGAAGAAGAAGAAGAAGAAGAAGAAGAAGAAGAAGAAGAAGAAGAAGAAGAAGAAGAAGAAGAAGAAGATAAAATCCTACGGCAGATACTGCCGTTTTAGTGTTAAGTGTAAGATCGTCACATCTTCTAGGTCATGTAATGAGTTCAGTGTAAGATCGTCACATATTCTAGGTCATATAATGAGTTAAGTGTAAGATCGTCACATATTCTAGGTCATGTAATGAGTTAAGTGTAAGATCGTCATGTCACATCTTCTAGGTCATGTAATGAGTTAAGTGTAAGATCGTCATGTCACATCTTCTAGGTCATGTAATGAGTTCAGTGTAAGATCGTCACATATTCTAGGTCATGTAATGAGTTAAGTGTAAGACCGTCACATATTCTAGGTCATGTAATGAGTTAAGTGTAAGACCGTCACATCTTCTAGGTCATGTCATGAGTTAAGTGTAAGATCGTCATGTCACATCTTCTAGGTCATGTAATGAGTTCAGTGTAAGATCGTCACATATTCTAGGTCATGTAATGAGTTAAGTGTAAGATCGTCATGTCACATCTTCTAGGTCATGTAATGAGTTAAGTGTAAGACCGTCACATCTTCTAGGTCATGTAATGAGTTAAGTGTAAGACCGTCACATCTTCTAGGCCATGTAATGAGTTAAGTGTAAGACCGTCACATCTTCTAGGTCATGTAATGAGCTAAGTGTCAGACGTCACATATTCTAGGTCATGTAATGAGTTAAGTGTAAGACCGTCACATCTTCTAGGTCATGTAATGAGCTAAGTGTCAGACGTCACATATTCTAGGTCATGTAATGAGTTAAGTGTAAGACCGTCACATCTTCTAGGTCATGTAATGAGCTAAGTGTCAGACGTCACATATTCTAGGCCATGTAATGAGTTAAGTGTAAGACCGTCACATCTTCTAGGTCATGTAATGAGCTAAGTGTCAGACGTCACATATTCTAGGTCATGTAATGAGTTAAGTGTAAGACCGTCACATCTTCTAGGTCATGTCATGAGTTAAGTGTAAGACCGTCACATCTTCTAGGTCATGTAATGAGTTAAGTGTAAGACCGTCACATCTTCTAGGTCATGTCATGAGTTAAGTGTAAGATCGTCACATCTTCTAGGTCATGTCATGAGCTAAGTGTCAGACGTCACATATTCTAGGTCATGTAATGAGTTAAGTGTAAGACCGTCACATCTTCTAGGTCATGTCATGAGTTAAGTGTAAGACCGTCACATCTTCTAGGTCATGTAATGAGTTAAGTGTAAGACCGTCACATCTTCTAGGTCATGTCATGAGTTAAGTGTAAGATCGTCACATCTTCTAGGTCATGTCATGAGTTAGGCCAGCTCCGTGGCGAAGGGTTTATTGACGCAGTTGTTAATCGCGTATACCTGCGTTTGAAACACAGCTGTGGGCGATTTGGCAGCAAATCCCCATACGTTGGTTATTTATGAAATGGTATGGGCGCCGGTCATTCAGAAAGCAGTGGCAAACTACTGAACGTAAACTTGCCCACGAACAGCCAAAAAATGCTGTGGTTGACTACTGGGTCCTGCAAAGGATATGCAACTAACTGTTTAAAATGAGGTAGGGTGGTCACTTGTCACCCTCACCTCATCCTTCCCATACAATTCAAATAAGTATTGAGTACATTATTTTTTTTCGCTCGCTCGCTAGCTGTTGAACTCAAGCGTAGTCCATACACATTACTTCTATTAGTGCTAAACCGAATTTTGTGTGTGGATTAGCTTTCCCTGTTAACAGTATCCTCACCATCAGGCGAACCCACTCCGACTTTTGAGGTACGTGTAATTAACGTCCCCAAGCCAAGGACGAGAGATCAACATTTAAGTCCAACTGCTCAGTGTAAGGGTTGAACCCCTGAAACTCGGCATCAGTACACCGGATGTATAAGAACACGCGTTCTTATCAATTCGGCCATGCTGATTCAGTACTATTTTATAAGGGAACCTCGGTAGACTAGTGGCAAGGCTACAGATTGCGAGGAGAGGGGTTCGATCCGCAGCTGGGCGAATTCGGATTTTTCAAAATTGGCCTGGACTCCCAGGTCCAACCCGTCTATCAGGGGGTACCAGGAATGCCTCGGGAAGCACAGGCGGCCGGAATCACCTGTGGATTGACCCATATACAAATATAGATCTAACAATGTTTGTCCGATAGCCGTTGAGGCATTGAAAGCGGTCCAAAACTTATACTTCTGTACAAGAGTGGGTCGACCCCGGAACCAAACTATGTAAAGTCCCTTAATTGCAGTGGGTTGTATCCAACATGGCTCGACCTCTTTTCACAGGACGGTATGCCGAAGCCGTCGCACAAAGCACAAACGCCAGCGACGACTTCCAGGAGTGTCCGAGAAAATTGCACTTATGAAGTGAACCGCAGAGTCTGGATCCGAACCCACAACCTTCAGAGCGCGTGACAGGCGACGCAACTACGTCGCCACGGAGCCACCCCTCTCCCACCCAGGTAAGGACAGACAAGTAAGGGAACCATTTTGGGCACACCCTGAGACACATTGAACATATGACGCTAGGTCCATGTTTCTACAGATCAACCAACATTCAGTGGTCAGTCTCTTGCTGACCGCCGCCGTGATCTCCCAAGACATCTCCGGGTATACATTTTAGACGTGGTCCACCTGGCAATCAAAGTAAATAAAACAAGAATTCGTATCCACCCCGATACCGATCGAACTGATGTGGTCAATATAACGCCGACTATCTTTATTTCCAAGGGCATTTATGGGTACCCATTTTTAGCAGGGAGCTGGGACGCACAGATGTTTCCAAGACACCAGGGCCAGGTTCTATACTGGCCAAGACTTACTAACACGTCCTCGCCGTGCGTCTTGGGCAACAGGTCCTGGCTAACGTAGTATCATCGCTGATTCTTCCGAAGTCGGAGAGTATCTGGCTGCACGGCGAGGAACCACCAGTCTGCACACCAATAAGCCAGACATGGGACAACGGATACTCACGCAAACCTCAGGTCCTGTATGACATCACACTGATGTTGGACACTTCATCCGACATACAGGAGTTCACGCTGGAGTTCACAGCCAGCGAACACAAGCAGACAAGCACGCAAGCAGGCAGGGAGCTCTGGCTCATTGAAAAAAAAAAATGCTCGGCTTGATCGGGGTAAGAACATTTGATCACAGGGTGAGCAGGCTAGGGCGCTATCCACTGTGTTACATCTGGCTAGGTTACGTACCCTAAGATTTGTTAAAAGGTAGTTGCATATCCCGGGAGACTCCGTGGCGAAGTGGTCAAGCCGTTTGACTCAGGCTCCGAAGGTTGTGGGTTCGATTCCGGTCCGCTTCCTTCGGTCAACGAGTGAATTTTTTCGGAGACTCGCTGAAGCTACGGAGTTCGTGCTTTGTGCGACGCTTTCGGCGCTGCTGAAAGAGACCGAGCCATATGGGATAAAATCCTGGTGCAATGAAGTCGACCCAGTCGACTTTTAAGCGACATTTTTAGTTGCATATCGTTTACAGTAAGTCACAGCCAACAGTTTGTGATCTCTTGGCAAGTTTATGTTCAGTAGTTTGCCATTGATTTCTGAACGACCGGCACCCATACCATTTCGTTAAAAAAGCCTACATAAGGCGGACTACTTCCAAATCACCTACATCTGTGTTTCGAACACGGGTATGCGAGATTATGAACTGTGTTCTTTGGCCACGGGGCCAGCACCCTACCCTTTACGTACCCTATATTACGATCCTGAACCCAGATTTCTAATTATCGCTGCTAAAAAATGACCCTAAATGTTGCAGCCATGGACCGTTAAAGTGACATTTATGACATTTCACTGTCTGCCATTCACGGACAGTAAGTAGTTCGCACTGTCTGACATTTTCCCCGTTTCTATTTTTAACCTGTGACGCAATGACACGTGACAGCAGACATCGGCTGCCACGGCCACTCATTGGCGTACGGGAAATGCACGTTACTGGGGGAAGCCTCCACGACAACGGGGAGACGCGCTAGGGCAGTGGCCTAATGGCACGGTGGTCATATATTTTGATCCTCTAGGAGGCGGATTAAAAACAAAATTGCATAAGTGTGTCAGTTTAAATGGTAGCTATACTGACATGGAATAAACACTATACACAGTGACAGTTCTATATGTCATTCCTTTCATTGTCAGGGCAATGACTGATGCACAGTCCCTTATATGAAGTGAAATCATTGGTGGTTCATGTATAGTTGACAGACAAGTCTTTAGACCAAGCTAACTCTCATAGATGCAGTACTTTTCAGTGTTCAGGCGACGTAATTGCCAGTCCATTAGACTTAAGAGTTAGAGCTCAGTCTTACAGAAGTTTCGCAACCAACTAACCAACCAACCAATAAACCAACCAAATAACCAACCAACCAACCAATCAACCAACCAACTAACCAACCAACCAACCAAACAACCAACCAACCAATCAACCAACCAACTAATCAACCAACCAACCAAACAGCAAACCAGCCAACCAACCAACCAACCAACCAACCAACCAACCAACCAAGCAAGCAAGAAACCAACCTATCAACCAGCCAATAAACCAACCAATCAAAAAACCAACCAACCAAACAAGAAACCAACCAACCAACCAACAAACCAACTAACCAACCAACCAACCAACCAACCAACCAACCAACTAACCAACCAATCAACCAACCAACCAACCAACCAACTAACCAACCAATCAACCAACCAACCAACTAATCATCCAAACAACCAACCAACCAACCAACCAATCAACCAACCAATCAACCAAACCAATCAACCAACCAACCAACCAACCAACCAACAAACCAACCAACCAACCAACCAACCAACCAACAAACCAACCATTCAACCAGCCAATCAACAAACCAATCAACCATCCATACTGCCAGCCAACCAACCAACCAACCAACCAACCAACCAACCAACCAACCAACCAACCAACCAACCAATCAACCAACCAACCAATCAACCAGTCAGCCAGCCAGCCAGCCAGCCAACCAACCAACCAACCAGTCAGCCAGTCAGCCAGCCAGTCAGTCAGCCAGCCAGCCAACCAACCAACCAACCAACCAACCAACCAACCAACCAACCAACTTAGCATCCAACCAACCAACCAATCAACCAACCAACCAACCAACCAACCAACCAACCAACCAACCAACCAACCAACCAACCAACCTCGTTCTCTGTCTCCCTGACATTGCTAATTCCCTAATGCCAACACACCACATCACATGGTCTCACACAATCATGACCCAGCTACCACTGTATTGACCATCACTCCTGAACATCCTACTTTAAAAAACAAACAAACAGACCAACACACGCACCCCATTTATCCTGTGCTCACCAGGCTGCCATTGGATCTGGGAGACAGTGAACATGATCATGAAGAGAAAAGCTGAGTACACAACCTACCTAAAAGTGATCGCGTTTCTTGAGATGGCCGCCCCAGAACTGTACGACTCATTGCCGTCTCCAAGAATTCTCAACACGCATAACGAATACGAGGAACTGCCAGATCAGGTAGGCGTGCCACTTGAGGCAATCAAATCAATCATGTGTGACTGTTAATCATTGAAGAACCTTTATTCTTCTTCCTGGGGCATCAATCCTCAACCAGCTCACTCCATTAAAAAAAAAAAGTCGCTTAAAAGCCGACAGGGTCGACTTCATTGCACCTTCTTTTTAAAAAATCTCATATGGCTCGGCCTCTTTCCGCAGCGCAGAAAGTGTCGCACAAAGCACGAACTCCGTAGCTCTAGCGAAGACCTACAGGAGTCTTCGAAAAATTTGACTCGTGAACCGAAGGACGTGGCCCGGAATCGAACCCACAACATTCGGAGCCCGAGTCAAACGGCTTGATCACTTCGCCACGAATACTCTAAACCAATTAGTAACTCACTCCAAACCCTCCTATCTTTAGCCATCCCATGCATATTATTAATTCCTGTTTCTGCCTCTTTTCTATGTCTGTTTTAGTCTTCCTCTATTTTCTTTTTCCCTCTGGAATGACAAAGACTTTACTATCTTACTATTTTCATGTTTTTCTAGATATATGTCGTGCCCCGCATCATAACTTTTCTTGATCTCTTGGTTCACTCGTATTTGACTAGTTCTTCCCATGAGCTCCACATTCGTGATTTTGTCATACTAATTTATTTCTTCTATTTTGCGCATCCATCAATTAATGAATGTTTGTAATTTCTATGTCATTGTTTTCGTTGTTCTCCAAGTTTATGATCCAGACAGTAGTACCGATTTAACTTTAGAAATGAATATTTCAAGTTTGGTGCTAAGTTTAATTTCTGTTGACTTATTAATTTCCGTGTACTATGAAAGCTCTTCCAGCCTTATGTATTCTTTCTCTCTTCCTCACCTTTGTCTACATTACTGTCTATTTAGAGGCAACCTTTGAGCCATTGAAATAACACGAGAACGACAATTATATGTATTGACTGGCATTCATAGAAGGTAAGGACAAGAAACAGATTTGTATTCCAAGTGTACCTCCATGCAAAATTCACATCCAATTGGATGTGCGTCGATATATTGGCGTTCCTAGAAGATAAGGAAATAGAGCAGAGACTAGATATTTGTTCCAAGTGACCTCTATGCAAAACTCTCGTCTAGTTGGATGTGCTTCGATATACGCGAGACCTGAGCGCGATGAAGACGGCCAAACCACTTGGCCACACAGAACCCTAATAGGTCATGTAGCATGTTCTTCGTAGGACGTTGCAATCAACCCCAGCTTGATATTCTAGGCAGTTTTAAGTTTTAAGTTCATTAGTTTGCCATTGTTTCTGAACCAGAAATCGTCGTGTAAATGCAGCTGACCAGTGTAGGGAGTGAACG
>OY992896.1:7258633-7328633 GCA_963921405.1 Cepaea hortensis
TAGATAGTTTGTTATATTGTGTATGTGTGTGCGCGCGCGCGCGTGTGTGTGTATGTTAAAAAATTTTTAAAAAGCATAATAACTATAACCCATGGCGAGAACTAGGGATGGAGTTATACATCTGTATAGCACAAAGCCTGGGCTGAATTTAGAGACCTTGAGTTGTTCATGCAGCATGATCCTTCTCTCGGCCTGCCTAGTTTATTCAAGCGCAAAGGTAACACTTGCCTGGAAAAGACAAGATGCAGACGCTGCCGGATCAGCAATGCAATGCTCTTACTGTCTGCCCTTCGGAGCTTAATTACTTGACACTTTAGCTGAAAAAGCCTCGCGTAGATAAGCTTTAATTACTTGATGCTTTAGTTGAGACCGTCTCGGGTAGATAAGCTTTAATTACTTGATGCTTTAGTTGAGACCGTCTCGGGTGAGATAAGCTTTAATTATTTGATGCTTTAGTTGAGACCGTCTCGGGTGAGATAAGCTTTAATTATTTGATGCTTTAGTTGAGACAGTTTTGGATAGATAAGCTTTAATTATTTGATGCTTTAGTTGAGGCCGTCTCGCGTAGATAAACTTTAATTACTTGATGCTTTAGTTGAGACCGTCTCGGGTGAGATAAGCTTTAATTATTTGATGCTTTAGTTGAGACAGTTTTGGATAGATAAGCTTTAATTATTTGATGCTTTAGTTGAGACCGTCTCGGGTAGATAAACTTTAATTACTTGATGCTTTAGCTGAGACCGTCTCGGGTAGATAAGCTTTACTTACTTGATGCTTTAGTTGAGACCGTCTCGGGTGAAATAAGCTTTAATTACTCGATACTTCAGTTGAGAAAGTCTCGGGTAGACACACTTTAATTACTTGACACTCTAGCTGAGACAGTCTCGAGTAGATAAACTTTAATTACTTTACACTCTAGCTGAGACAGTCTCAGGTAGATAAACTTTAATTACTTGACACTCTAGCTGTGACAGTCTCAGGTAGATAAACTTTAATTACTTGACACTCTAGCTGTGGCAGTCTCAGGTAGATAAACTTTAATTACTTGATACTCTAGCTGAGACAGTCTCAGGTAGATAAACTTTAATTACTTGACACTTTAACTGAGCCAGTCTCGGGTAGATAAACTTTAATTGCTTGACACTCTAGCTGTGACAGTCTCGGGTAGATAAACTTTAATTACTTGATACTCTAGCTGAGACAGTCTCAGGTAGATAAACTTTAATTACTTGATACTCTAGCTGAGACAGTCTCGGGTAGATAAACTTTAATTGCTTGACACTCTAGCTGTGACAGTCTCGGGTAGATAAACTTTAATTACTTACACTTTAGCTGAGACAGTCTCAGGTAGATAAATTTTAATTACTTACACTCTAGCTGTGACAGTCTCTCGTAGATAAGCCTTAATTACTTGATAATATAGCGGAGACAGTCTCATGTAGATAAGCTTTAATTTCTTCTTACCCTCCAGTAAGGGTTTTGTAAGAGTGTTTTGTCCTTTAACGCTGCCAAAATATTTCACTCGCCTTTTTTTTTTTTATTTCTTTCATCAACTTTCTTTTTATTCACAGTTTTTATAGAATCTCTGTATTTGATTGCTTTTGTTTCCGTGAAATGCGACATTTTCTTCTGTATATTCACATCTCCAGGCCTCTATTCGACTTTTTAATTGCTTGCTCATTGTCCAGGCTTCTTGGGGTTCACATTTGGGAAGAAGAAGAACAAGAACAAGAAGAAAAAGACGAAGGAGAAAAAAAAAAGAAGAAGATGCAGAAAAGGAGGAGGAGGAGGAGAAGAAGAAGAAGAAGAAGAAGAAGAAGAAGAAGAAGAAGAAGAAGAAGAAGAAGAAGAAGAAGAAGAAGAAGAAGAAGAAGATCTCAAGTACTAGATCTACAAATATTATCAGAAACGTGTCGTGCGCGCGCGTGTGTGTGTGTGATAGTAAATTTTATATTTTCTTATTCTGCAATAGGCTAATATAACTCTTCTTATTCTTTCCCAGATAAACATTACTTTATCTGTATGTGTTCCATATAATCACTACGTTAACCGTTTCTGTCCCAGGTAAACATTAATTTATCAGTATCTGTCCCATATAAACGTTACGATAACCGTTTCTGTCCCATATAAACGTTACGATAACCGTTTCTGTCCCAGATAAACATTACTTTAACTTATTTTGTTATAGATAAATATTTAAAATTCTTACATCCCAAATAAAATTACTTAAACTCTAATTTTTAACCCAACATATCAAAGAAACTATTACCTTGTCTTTTACACCCCCCCCCCCCCCCCCCAGCCACATTATTACTTTAACCCCCTCTGGATTCACACGGGAACAAAGAGAGTTAACTACATTAACATTTACACACTTAATCTGGTTTGAAACTGCCTTGGTTTCACTGAACATATTCACGGTTGTTTCCCATTTAGGTGAAGTTGGCGACTGGAAGAACTGGCTAACAGAGGAGCAAGCAACAGCATTAGACAGGCTCAGTGAACAGTTTCTCTCAGGGACGAGGTTCGAGCCCATAGACCGCATATGAGAAATTCTCAGCTTCTCATGTGGAGAACAGATTCCTTCTTTAAAGTAGAGGGAAATAATTCATTATTATCTTTTGCATTTCAAGGTGGATAATTCACTTGTTGCAATAATCTACTATTTTCTGAAACAAAAAATGAATAGTTTTAAATACATCTACACATTTATAACCATAAATATCAAAAGCAACTTCAAATGGCTTGCAAATTAAAAGTTTAAATATGAATTTTGCCTATTTATGAAGTTGTTATGTAACTATTTCTGTCACGGACAATTGAAATATTTTACCACTCTAACTACTTTTTTACTTCCTGCATTGAAAGTCCATACTGAAACTTTTCTGTTCAAGATATTTCGTTAACCAATACTCACCTTCACATCTACCTTTTGGGCTTTTCCCGGTTTAAAAGTTAGGAAGGGCCATGGCTCCTAAAAGAAACAACATTATTCCAATTGGCCATTTCCACAACTATTGGCAGCGTGTGGTCAAAACATGGTTTAAACAGCCATGAGAAAGAAGCGGAGACACGCAGCTTGAGCCAAGAAAGCCGCAGAAATCGCACCAAGACCAGTAGCCGGTATTCTGAGACCCGTTGTTAGATGCCGCAAGTTTAAATATAACACTAGAACCAGGCTTGGGTGTGGATTCAATTTGGATGAACTGAAGGCTGCAAGTGTCAACAAAAAAGTTGCATACAACATTGGCATCTTTGTTCATTATTGCCGGCGTAACCTTTCCATTGAGGCAGTTCAGCAGAACGTTCAGCAACTGAAGGAATACAAGACCAAACTGATTGTCTTCCCACGAGGGGAGGGAAAACCTGGCGAGGGAGATACTTCCCATGAGGAACTGAAGCTGGTCAAACAGCTGGCAGGGCCCACCGTGCTGCCACTTCAGAGGAGGTTCAAACCTGAGAAAGCCCGTATACCCTCTAAAGACGAGCGTAAACATAGTACTTTTGCTGTAATAGGGAAAGCTAATCCACACGCAAAATCAGCCCAATGTATTCAGCATTAGTAGTAGTAGCAACTGCTAGTGGTAACACCACCCACTTGAACTATGCTCAAGTTGAAAACGATCGAACACAACAAGGAAACCAACCAAAGGACCAACCGACCGACCAACCAATCAACCATCCAGTCAACCAACCAACCAACCAACCAGCCAACCAATCAACCAACCAATCAACTAACCGACCAATCAACCAACCACCCAACCAACCAACCAACCAACCAATCAACCAACCAGCCAACCAATCAACCAATCAACCACCCAACCGACCTACCAACCAATCAACCAACCAGCCAACCAACCACCCAACCAACCAACCAACCAACCGACCGACCGACCGACCAATCAACCAACCAGCCAACCAACCAACCAACCAACCAACCGACCGACCAACCAATCAACCGACCGACCAACCAATCAACCAACCAGCCAACCAACCAACCAAACAACCAACCACCCAACCGACCGACCAACCAATCAACCAACCAGCCAACCAACCAACCAGCCAACCAACCAACCAACCAACCGACCGACCGACCGACCAATCAACCAACCAACCAACCAACTACCCAACCAACCAACCGACCGACCAACCAATCAACCAACCAGCCAACCAATCAACCAACAAACCAACCACCCAACCAACCAACCAACCAATCACCCAACCAACCACCCACCCAACCAACCAACCAACCAACCAACCGACTAATCAACCAACAAACAGACCAAATAACCAACCAACCAACCAACCAACCAACTAACCAACCAAAAGAACTAACCAGAGCTTCCAACTAACCAACCAACCAACTGACGAATTATATCAACCAATAACACCTACTAAACAAGCTAACAACCAGCCAACCAACCAACCAACCAGCCAACCAACCAACTAACCACCCACCCAACCAACCAACCAACCAACCAACCAACCAACCAACTAACCAAACAACCAAACAATGAAACAAGCAAGCAAGCAAGCAACCAACCAAACATCCAACTGATCAAACAAATTAACCTAACAGCCAACCAACCAATCAACCAATCAATCAACCAACCAACCGTTCAGCCACTCAGACTGCCAGTCAGCCAATGAGCCTGCCCACCTGCCTGCCTTCCTGCCTGCCTGCTTGCCTGCCTGCCTGCCTGACTGCCTGCCTGCCTGCCTGTGCCTGCCTGCCTGCCTGCCTGTCTGTCTGTCTGTCTGTCTGTCTGTCTGTCTGTCTGTCTGTCTGTCTGTCTGTCTGAATGTCTGTCTGTCTGTCTTAAAGAACAAGGGGAAGGCAGATGAGTAAATATCTGGATGGTGTGACCATGTTGTATGGTCGAGACAAGAACACAGAGATGATCCACGACTGGTGAAAGTGTGAGATGGCGAAACATGACGAGCCACGCTTATCGGCATGGCACATGATGATAATAATAAATTGTCAAGGACAGCTAACTCCACCTGTACACAGCAAGTGAGTAATTAACTCCCCATGCATTATCTAAATAGTATGAAGTTCTCAATACCACACACAAGTAAACATATTCTCAAAAATTACCCAATTTATAATGGTATTTTAATCCCACCTTCTAACCAACCTTGCTTCCTCCAACAAAAAAATATGTCATTATGTGAAGCAATTAACCTTTGAAAGAGATCCGCAAATAGATCGTGCATTTCCCCTCCCCCGCTGAACTTCAGAAGATAAGTTATAACTTATAGTATGGTCCACCCACAGCCATAGATTAATTATCTCGTGACCGAATCCGCCATCGAAAGAAACTATTGTCTTTAGAGGGTAATCCACTTAACCTTTGAGTTGACAACATTCTGACAATTTAAAAATAAAATCGGAGATTTCTACTTAGGAAATCGCAACTGTTATATTACATATAGCAGATAATGCCACAGGTATTGATCTCCATTCATAGCGAGTAAAGCAAGGAAGTAGCGATAGAGGTTTCTGTAGACCATACAGAATGGTGTCAACATGTGAAGCAACTAACTTTACAGATCTCAGAATGTTGACATTGTAAAAATAGAATCGGGAATTTCTGCTTATGAAAACGTATTGATTGCTTCATAACATATACCGGGTGCTTTTAGTCTCACTACACTTTGTATCTAGGTCAAATTTGAAAAATGAAGTAGATGACATCATAAAAAAATGTGATAAAAATTAATTACATTATATAAAATAGTTACTGCTAAGGTCTAACGCTGTTTTGGGGAAACTGGAAAGTACCAATGAAGTATTCATTATAACAGGTGTTGGAAATGTCCACCACAGGCTTCAAGACACGACTGTACACGTCTCTTCATTTTGTGAAATACCTTCTGCAACCTGTCTGTTGTTATTTCCGTGTGTATCGACCGCCATTTCGAAAGCCCTGTTCAGCCATTTTTTCTTTCTCCCGTTGATAATATCATTGATTGTCTGTCTGTCCGTCCGTCTTAAAGAACAAGGGGAAGGCAGATGAGTGAATATCTGGATGGTTTGACTATGTTGTATGGTCGAGACAAGAACACAGAGATGATCCACAACTGGTGAAGGTGTGAGATGAGATGATTGATCATCATCGTTGTTAACACCATTCTTTTTGGAGTGCAAATAATTACTCCATCAGGCGACGGCCATTTGCTGAATATTGCTTCACGATGAACTGTGGAGTACATGTTTTGATGACGTTATGTACTTCATTTGTCAGATTTCTTCTACATACAAAGTGTAGTGAGACTTTACCAGCATCATGTAGTATGTTACTAAATTTTAAAAAAATAAATTAATCTAGAGGTATTGATTAGCACTGACAGCGAGTAAACAAGACATAGAGCTCAGAAGGACTCTAAGCTGTATAGAATGTGAAAGATATAAACAGATTTGAATCCTAGTTTGATAATAGCATTATATTTGTATATTGTATATCTTCTAGTCGAAAGATTATAGAGAATGATACATCAAAGGTTGAAGAAGGTGAAACAATGGTCATCCAGATTGAATAAAAGTAAGACAGAAGTAATGGTAATATCAAAGAAATTGATCATGCCTAAATGTACATTAATACCATCATCATCTTCCACTTTTACTGTCAAACGTCGAGGGAGAGTAATAGTGACGATCCAGCACTCTATAGGTTGCACTGGATAGTGTCGTTCCGTGTAAATTTCTTTGATGTCGTCAATTCATTTTTTTTTTCTGGCGTCCTCTTGCTCTCATATCAGATCTTCTTTAATGTAGCGTCTAGAGCTGGTAGTTAATGTTGTGGCATTTTAACGAGATGGCCGAATCATTTGATCTTCTGTCTTTCAGTATGTCGAGTTGAGTTGAGCTGAGTTGAGTTGAGCTAAGAACCGACATCACTGCATTCAGGACATTCCCATACGCGCTTCGTCCCATCATTCAATAGCCAGCGAAGAGTCACACTACTAATCGTTCTCACCGTTATCTGATAGAAAGTTCTCTTGTTTTTTTCTCTCAGTTTTGAGATTCTCCCAGAACCCTCAGGCCGATCATGAGAGAGCATACATAAATACCTCGAAATAACATTTGGCAGAAGTTTGACCTTCATGGATCACATGGGAAGGTGGTGTCAAAGGTCAGAATGAGATTCAGTTCACTAAAGGTGATAACAGCGGCGGACACGTAACAGAGATTGTGTAAATTCTCTACAAGGAATTAATTATTTCAATGAATGAGTATGATCTGGGACTGTTAGCTTTCCCTATTACCAGTGTCCCTCGCCATCAGGCGAATCATTCTCTGGTTTCAGAGTTAATTAATTTACATAGTGACACACGTGATTGTCGTGTGGCTGGGGTACATAGATTATCCGGACGACAGACACTGCCATGGTAGGTCTTCTCATATACTAGGTGAAGGCACAATGAGGTGATTTCTCATATACTAGGTGAAGGCACAATGAGGTGATTTCTCATATACCAGGTGACGGCACAATGAGGTGATTTCTCATATACTAGGTGACGGCACACTGAGGTGATTTCTCATATACTAGGTGACGACATAATGAAGTGATTTCTCATATACTAGGTGACGACATAATGAAGTGATTTCTCATAAACTAGGTGGCGGCATAATGACGTGACTACTTATTTTCCTCACCATCTTTCCTTTCCCATAAAATTTTCAGAGAAAAATATGGAAAATTATTCTGTAAATATTTTGCGAGACTCAATCATCCCTCATAGTTGCATGGAAGGCAACAGAAATCCAACTTTTATTAAGGGATTATTTCCGGATAACTGTCTGGGTGGTGAATGCCCAGCCTACCGAAGAGGACCAAAACGCCAACTGTCACAGTGGAGTTGATGGCTCAAATGACGATGTTACTCATTTCATCTTGTTCCTCGCGGTGTCAAGGTGAAGCATAAACATTGTGAGAGTTCCCGTTTATAAGAGACTTCATGTATCGAGATCCCATGGACTCTGTTATTCTCTCTGTCCATCATTTACATGGTCGACATCTTCTGCTTCCATGTGGTGTGTGCAGCATTGCTGGTTGTGGTATATTGTCAGTTGGCAGCCTAGTTATATAATCGAACCATTGCTTGCTGTGGTATATTGTCAGTTGGTAGCTTAGTTATACCGTCGAATCATTGCTAGTTGTGGTATACTATCAGCTGGTAGTCTAGTTACGTGACCGAACCATTGCTGGTTGTGGTATACTGTCTGTTGGTAGTCTAGTTACGTGGCCGAACCATTGCTGGTTGTGGTATACTGTCTACTGGTAGTTTAGTTACGTGGCCGAACCATTGCTAGTTGTGGTATACTGTCAGCTGGTAGTCTAGTTACGTGACCGAACCATTGCTGGTTGTGGTATACTGTCAGCTGGTAGTCTAGTTACGTGGCCGAACCATTGCTGGTTGTGGTATACTGTCTGTTGGTAGTCTAGTTACGTGGCCGAACCATTGCTGGTTGTGGTATACTGTCTACTGGTAGTTTAGTTACGTGGCCGAACCATTGCTGGTTGTGGTATACTGTCAGCTGGTAGTCTAGTTACGTGACCGAACCATTGCTGGTTGTAGTATACTGTCTGTTGGTAGTCTAGTTACGTGGCCGAACCATTGCTGGTTGTGGTATACTGTCAGCTGGTAGTCTGGTTACGTGACCGAACCATTGCTGGTTGTGGTATACTGTCAGCTGGTAGTCTAGTTACGTGGCCGAATCATTGCTGGTTGTGGTATATTATCAGCTGGTAGTCTAGTTAAGTGGCCGAACCATTGCTGGTTGTGGAATATTATCAGCTGGTAGTCTAGTTACGCGACCGAACCATTGCTGGTTGTGGTATACTGTCAGCTGGTAGTCTAGTTACGTGACCGAACCATTGCTGGTTGTGGTATACTGTCTACTGGTAGTTTAGTTACGTGACCGAACCATTGCTGGTTGTGGTATACTGTCAGCTGGTAGTTTAGTTACGTGGCCGAACCATTGCTGGTTGTGGTATACTGTCAGCTGGTAGTCTAGTTACGTGGCCGAACCATTGCTGGTTGTGGTATACTGACTGTTGGTAGTCTAGTTACGTGACCGAACCATTGCTGGTTGTGGTATACTGTCAGCTGGTAGTCTAGTTACGTGACCGAACCATTGCTGGTTGTGGTATACTGTCAGCTGGTAGTCTAGTTACGTGGCCGAATCATTGCTGGTTGTGGTATATTATCAGCTGGTAGTCTAGTTAAGTGGCCGAACCATTGCTTGTTGTGGTATACTATCAGCTGGTAGTCTAGTTACGTGACCGAACCATTGCTGGTTGTGGTATACTGTCAGCTGGTAGTCTAGTTACGTGGCCGAATCATTGCTGGTTGTGGTATATTATCAGCTGGTAGTCTAGTTAAGTGGCCGAACCATTGCTGGTTGTGGTATATTATCAGCTGGTAGTCTAGTTACGTGACCGAACCATTGCTGGTCGTGGTATACTGTCAGCTGGTAGTCTAGTTACGTGACCGAACCATTGCTGGTTGTGGTATACTGTCTACTGGTAGGTTAGTTACGTGACCGAACCATTGCTGGTTGTTGTATACTGTCTACTGGTAGTTTAGTTACGTGGCCGAACCATTGCTAGTTGTGGTATACTGTCAGCTGGTAGTCTAGTTACGTGACCGAACCATTGCTGGTTGTGGTATACTGTCAGCTGGTAGTCTAGTTACGTGGCCGAACCATTGCTGGTTGTGGTATACTGTCTGTTGGTAGTCTAGTTACGTGGCCGAACCATTGCTGGTTGTGGTATACTGTCTACTGGTAGTTTAGTTACGTGGCCGAACCATTGCTGGTTGTGGTATACTGTCAGCTGGTAGTCTAGTTACGTGACCGA
The DNA here is from genome assembly GCA_963921405.1 of Cepaea hortensis. NCBI lineage: Eukaryota > Metazoa > Mollusca > Gastropoda > Stylommatophora > Helicidae > Cepaea > Cepaea hortensis. The sequence continues at coordinate 7,268,503 of OY992896.1, forward strand.
ACCATTGCTGGTTGTAGTATACTGTCTGTTGGTAGTCTAGTTACGTGGCCGAACCATTGCTGGTTGTGGTATACTGTCAGCTGGTAGTCTGGTTACGTGACCGAACCATTGCTGGTTGTGGTATACTGTCAGCTGGTAGTCTAGTTAAGTGGCCGAACCATTGGTTGTTGTGGTATACTATCAGCTGTTAGTCTAGTTACGTTACCGAACCATTGCTGGTTGTGGTATACTGTCAGCTGGTAGTCTAGTTACGTGGCCGAATCATTGCTGGTTGTGGTATATTATCAGCTGGTAGTCTAGTTAAGTGGCCGAACCATTGCTGGTTGTGGAATATTATCAGCTGGTAGTCTAGTTACGCGACCGAACCATTGCTGGTTGTGGTATACTGTCAGCTGGTAGTCTAGTTACGTGACCGAACCATTGCTGGTTGTAGTATACTGTCTGTTGGTAGTCTAGTTACGTGGCCGAACCATTGCTGGTTGTGGTATACTGTCAGCTGGTAGTCTGGTTACGTGACCGAATCATTGCTGGTTGTGGTATATTATCAGCTGGTAGTCTAGTTAAGTGGCCGAACCATTGGTTGTTGTGGTATACTATCAGCTGTTAGTCTAGTTACGTTACCGAACCATTGCTGGTTGTAGTATACTGTCTGTTGGTAGTCTAGTTACGTGGCCGAACCATTGCTGGTTGTGGTATACTGTCAGCTGGTAGTCTGGTTACGTGACCGAACCATTGCTGGTTGTGGTATACTGTCAGCTGGTAGTCTAGTTAAGTGGCCGAACCATTGGTTGTTGTGGTATACTATCAGCTGGTAGTCTAGTTAAGTGGCCGAACCATTGCTGGTTGTGGTATATTATCAGCTGGTAGTCTAGTTACGTGACCGAACCATTGCTGGTCGTGGTATACTGTCAGCTGGTAGTCTAGTTACGTGACCGAACCATTGCTGGTTGTGGTATACTGTCTACTGGTAGGTTAGTTACGTGACCGAACCATTGCTGGTTGTTGTATACTGTCTACTGGTAGTTTAGTTACGTGGCCGAACCATTGCTAGTTGTGGTATACTGTCAGCTGGTAGTCTAGTTACGTGACCGAACCATTGCTGGTTGTAGTATACTGTCTGTTGGTAGTCTAGTTACGTGGCCGAACCATTGCTGGTTGTGGTATACTGTCAGCTGGTAGTCTGGTTACGTGACCGAATCATTGCTGGTTGTGGTATATTATCAGCTGGTAGTCTAGTTAAGTGGCCGAACCATTGGTTGTTGTGGTATACTATCAGCTGTTAGTCTAGTTACGTTACCGAACCATTGCTGGTTGTAGTATACTGTCTGTTGGTAGTCTAGTTACGTGGCCGAACCATTGCTGGTTGTGGTATACTGTCAGCTGGTAGTCTGGTTACGTGACCGAACCATTGCTGGTTGTGGTATACTGTCAGCTGGTAGTCTAGTTAAGTGGCCGAACCATTGGTTGTTGTGGTATACTATCAGCTGTTAGTCTAGTTACGTTACCGAACCATTGCTGGTTGTGGTATACTGTCAGCTGGTAGTCTAGTTACGTGGCCGAATCATTGCTGGTTGTGGTATATTATCAGCTGGTAGTCTAGTTAAGTGGCCGAACCATTGCTGGTTGTGGAATATTATCAGCTGGTAGTCTAGTTACGCGACCGAACCATTGCTGGTTGTGGTATACTGTCAGCTGGTAGTCTAGTTACGTGACCGAACCATTGCTGGTTGTAGTATACTGTCTGTTGGTAGTCTAGTTACGTGGCCGAACCATTGCTGGTTGTGGTATACTGTCAGCTGGTAGTCTGGTTACGTGACCGAATCATTGCTGGTTGTGGTATATTATCAGCTGGTAGTCTAGTTAAGTGGCCGAACCATTGGTTGTTGTGGTATACTATCAGCTGTTAGTCTAGTTACGTTACCGAACCATTGCTGGTTGTGGTATACTGTCAGCTGGTAGTCTAGTTACGTGGCCGAATCATTGCTGGTTGTGGTATATTATCAGCTGGTAGTCTAGTTAAGTGGCCGAACCATTGCTGGTTGTGGAATATTATCAGCTGGTAGTCTAGTTACGCGACCGAACCATTGCTGGTTGTGGTATACTGTCAGCTGGTAGTCTAGTTACGTGACCGAACCATTGCTGGTTGTGGTATACTGTCTACTGGTAGTTTAGTTACGTGACCGAACCATTGCTGGTTGTGGTATACTGTCTACTGGTAGTCTAGTTACGTGGCCGAACCATTGCTGGTTGTGGTATACTGACTGTTGGTAGTCTAGTTACGTGACCGAACCATTGCTGGTTGTGGTATATTATCAGCTGGTAGTCTAGTTAAGTGGCCGAACCATTGCTTGTTGTGGTATACTATCAGCTGGTAGTCTAGTTACGTGACCGAACCATTGCTGGTTGTGGTATACTGTCAGCTGGTAGTGTAGTTACGTGGCCGAATCATTGCTGGTTGTGGTATATTATCAGCTGGTAGTCTAGTTAAGTGGCCGAACCATTGCTGGTTGTGGTATATTATCAGCTGGTAGTCTAGTTACGTGACCGAACCATTGCTGGTCGTGGTATACTGTCAGCTGGTAGTCTAGTTACGTGACCGAACCATTGCTGGTTGTGGTATACTGTCTACTGGTAGGTTAGTTACGTGACCGAACCATTGCTGGTTGTTGTATACTGTCTACTGGTAGTTTAGTTACGTGGCCGAACCATTGCTAGTTGTGGTATACTGTCAGCTGGTAGTCTAGTTACGTGACCGAACCATTGCTGGTTGTGGTATACTGTCAGCTGGTAGTCTAGTTACGTGGCCGAACCATTGCTGGTTGTGGTATACTGTCTGTTGGTAGTCTAGTTACGTGGCCGAACCATTGCTGGTTGTGGTATACTGTCTACTGGTAGTTTAGTTACGTGGCCGAACCATTGCTGGTTGTGGTATACTGTCAGCTGGTAGTCTAGTTACGTGACCGAACCATTGCTGGTTGTAGTATACTGTCTGTTGGTAGTCTAGTTACGTGGCCGAACCATTGCTGGTTGTGGTATACTGTCAGCTGGTAGTCTGGTTACGTGACCGAACCATTGCTGGTTGTGGTATACTGTCAGCTGGTAGTCTAGTTACGTGGCCGAATCATTGCTGGTTGTGGTATATTATCAGCTGGTAGTCTAGTTAAGTGGCCGAACCATTGGTTGTTGTGGTATACTATCAGCTGTTAGTCTAGTTACGTTACCGAACCATTGCTGGTTGTGGTATACTGTCAGCTGGTAGTCTAGTTACGTGGCCGAATCATTGCTGGTTGTGGTATATTATCAGCTGGTAGTCTAGTTAAGTGGCCGAACCATTGCTGGTTGTGGAATATTATCAGCTGGTAGTCTAGTTACGCGACCGAACCATTGCTGGTTGTGGTATACTGTCAGCTGGTAGTCTAGTTACGTGACCGAACCATTGCTGGTTGTGGTATACTGTCTACTGGTAGTTTAGTTACGTGACCGAACCATTGCTGGTTGTGGTATACTGTCAGCTGGTAGTTTAGTTACGTGGCCGAACCATTGCTGGTTGTGGTATACTGTCTACTGGTAGTCTAGTTACGTGGCCGAACCATTGCTGGTTGTGGTATACTGACTGTTGGTAGTCTAGTTACGTGACCGAACCATTGCTGGTTGTGGTATATTATCAGCTGGTAGTCTAGTTAAGTGGCCGAACCATTGCTTGTTGTGGTATACTATCAGCTGGTAGTCTAGTTACGTGACCGAACCATTGCTGGTTGTGGTATACTGTCAGCTGGTAGTGTAGTTACGTGGCCGAATCATTGCTGGTTGTGGTATATTATCAGCTGGTAGTCTAGTTAAGTGGCCGAACCATTGCTGGTTGTGGTATATTATCAGCTGGTAGTCTAGTTACGTGACCGAACCATTGCTGGTCGTGGTATACTGTCAGCTGGTAGTCTAGTTACGTGACCGAACCATTGCTGGTTGTGGTATACTGTCTACTGGTAGGTTAGTTACGTGACCGAACCATTGCTGGTTGTTGTATACTGTCTACTGGTAGTTTAGTTACGTGGCCGAACCATTGCTAGTTGTGGTATACTGTCAGCTGGTAGTCTAGTTACGTGACCGAACCATTGCTGGTTGTGGTATACTGTCAGCTGGTAGTCTAGTTACGTGGCCGAACCATTGCTGGTTGTGGTATACTGTCTGTTGGTAGTCTAGTTACGTGGCCGAACCATTGCTGGTTGTGGTATACTGTCTACTGGTAGTTTAGTTACGTGGCCGAACCATTGCTGGTTGTGGTATACTGTCAGCTGGTAGTCTAGTTACGTGACCGAACCATTGCTGGTTGTAGTATACTGTCTGTTGGTAGTCTAGTTACGTGGCCGAACCATTGCTGGTTGTGGTATACTGTCAGCTGGTAGTCTGGTTACGTGACCGAACCATTGCTGGTTGTGGTATACTGTCAGCTGGTAGTCTAGTTACGTGGCCGAATCATTGCTGGTTGTGGTATATTATCAGCTGGTAGTCTAGTTAAGTGGCCGAACCATTGGTTGTTGTGGTATACTATCAGCTGGTAGTCTAGTTACGTTACCGAACCATTGCTGGTTGTGGTATACTGTCAGCTGGTAGTCTAGTTACGTGGCCGAATCATTGCTGGTTGTGGTATATTATCAGCTGGTAGTCTAGTTAAGTGGCCGAACCATTGCTGGTTGTGGAATATTATCAGCTGGTAGTCTAGTTACGCGACCGAACCATTGCTGGTTGTGGTATACTGTCAGCTGGTAGTCTAGTTACGTGACCGAACCATTGCTGGTTGTGGTATACTGTCTACTGGTAGTTTAGTTACGTGACCGAACCATTGCTGGTTGTGGTATACTGTCAGCTGGTAGTTTAGTTACGTGGCCGAACCATTGCTGGTTGTGGTATACTGTCTACTGGTAGTCTAGTTACGTGGCCGAACCATTGCTGGTTGTGGTATACTGACTGTTGGTAGTCTAGTTACGTGACCGAACCATTGCTGGTTGTGGTATACTGTCAGCTGGTAGTCTAGTTACGTGACCGAACCATTGCTGGTTGTGGTATACTGTCAGCTGGTAGTCTAGTTACGTGGCCGAATCATTGCTGGTTGTGGTATATTATCAGCTGGTAGTCTAGTTAAGTGGCCGAACCATTGCTTGTTGTGGTATACTATCAGCTGGTAGTCTAGTTACGTGACCGAACCATTGCTGGTTGTGGTATACTGTCAGCTGGTAGTGTAGTTACGTGGCCGAATCATTGCTGGTTGTGGTATATTATCAGCTGGTAGTCTAGTTAAGTGGCCGAACCATTGCTGGTTGTGGTATATTATCAGCTGGTAGTCTAGTTACGTGACCGAACCATTGCTGGTTGTGGTATACTGTCTACTGGTAGGTTAGTTACGTGACCGAACCATTGCTGGTTGTGGTATACTGTCAGCTGGTAGTTTAGTTACGTGGCCGAACCATTGCTGGTTGTGGTATACTGTCTACTGGTAGTCTAGTTACGTGGCCGAACCATTGCTGGTTGTGGTATACTGACTGTTGGTAGTCTAGTTACGTGACCGAACCATTGCTGGTTGTGGTATACTGTCAGCTGGTAGTCTAGTTACGTGGCCGAATCATTGCTGGTTGTGGTATATTATCAGCTGGTAGTCTAGTTAAGTGGCCGAACCATTGCTTGTTGTGGTATACTATCAGCTGGTAGTCTAGTTACGTGACCGAACCATGCTGGTTGTGGTATACTGTCAGCTGGTAGTCTAGTTACGTGGCCGAACCATTGCTGGTTGTGGTATACTGTCTACTGGTAGTCTAGTTACGTGGCCGAACCATTGCTGGTTGTGGTATACTGACTGTTGGTAGTCTAGTTACGTGACCGAACCATTGCTGGTTGTGGTATACTGTCAGCTGGTAGTCTAGTTACGTGACCGAACCATTGCTGGTTGTGGTATACTGTCAGCTGGTAGTCTAGTTACGTGGCCGAATCATTGCTGGTTGTGGTATATTATCAGCTGGTAGTCTAGTTAAGTGGCCGAACCATTGCTTGTTGTGGTATACTATCAGCTGGTAGTCTAGTTACGTGACCGAACCATGCTGGTTGTGGTATACTGTCAGCTGGTAGTCTAGTTACGTGGCCGAATCATTGCTGGTTGTGGTATATTATCAGCTGGTAGTCTAGTTAAGTGGCCGGGGGGGGGGGGGTACGGGGTGTCAGGCATTGGTAGCACCTTTGGTAAGGATGGCTCTCATGTCCTTTCAGGACCCATCCCCCACTGGTCCAAGTCTGACACCCAGCTCGTGCCTGTGGCTCCTAGTAGCTGTCAGCATGCGACAGCGGCCACCCCCCGGGCAACAGCTGTGAGAGGCTGGCTAAACCAGGCATGGGTATCCGATTTGGTGTCAAACCAAGAGGTAAACTAGGGTATGCCTACCCAGCATGTGAAGACAGGATTCGGCAGACTGCGCGGAAGAAATCATTCCTGATTCAACGGGCAAGACGGCATTTACCTGCAAAGCGTTGTGGAACGTAATGAGCACGGCAAGGCACGTAGAGCACCCTGGTCATCCACTGCACCTGTATTCGTCTCCAATCGTCTCGACTTGTCTTGCCACTGGACTCAGATGGACTCAGGCGAGAGAGTGAGGTCGACGAATTGCGCAACTCTTCCTCACTTTAATCCAAGTCATCGCGCAAGTCATTCTTCATCCAACGTCACATATCACCTTCAAGCCCTGTGGCGATGGGCGAGCGGCAAAGCGGCAGGCGTGGGTACGCTGGCAGCCGTAGTCGCAGACCTGCACACAGGCGGCTCAGGCCATATGGTCGTCTTCTACTGACCGGAGCAGCAGTGGGATTCGGCAGCCCCCTGAGCGACTGAGCAGCCCTCTATAGGAACACACTGCTCACCTCCATAGCATGAGGAAGGGGCTAGAAAAGGTGCCCTAAACATTGTCTGCTTCATCACTACCTAACCAGCTAGCCGCGGTTGGTGGGTACCCTAAACTGCGGTCGACATACAAAGAAAGATAAAACAAGCAAAGCTAAAAGAGTAAACCATATTCCCTTAACAATTGGAACTTGGAATGTACGCACCCTACTTGACAGAGACGGCGCGTCAGGTCCAGAGAGACGAACAGCACTGATTGGGAGAGAGCTGGGCAGGTACAACATCGACATTGCAGCCTTGAGCGAGACACGACTTGCAGAAGAAGGCCAAATCTGTGAAATTGGTGCCGGCTACACATTTTTCTGGAGTGGAAGGAAAAGCGAGGAAAGACGCCAATCCGGTGTGGGATTTGCCATTAAGTCGGCCCTGGTCGGCAAATTAGCTGGATTTCCAAAGGCTGTAAACGACAGGCTCATGACCATGAAGTTGCCTCTGCTGAATGGAAGGAAGCACGCAACCATTGTGAGTGTCTACGCACCAACTATGACCAACGAAGATGATGTCAAGAATAAGTTCTATGAGGACCTGCACAATGTATTAACATCTGTTCCCAAAGGAGACAAACTTATACTCCTTGGGGATTTCAATGCCAGAGTAGGCACGGACACCACCTCTTGGAGTGGCATTATTGGAAAGCATGGAGTCGGAAATTGTAACACCAATGGACTCCGCCTCCTTCAGACATGTGCCGAACATGATCTCCTGATTACGAACACAATTTTCCGTCTTCCCATGAGAAATAGGACATCGTGGATGCACCCTCGCTCGAAACACTGGCACCTCATTGACTATGTAATCGTCAGGAGGAGTGACAGACAAGACGTTCGAGTGACAAAATCCATGTGTGGTGCCGAATGTTGGACAGACCATCGTCTCATTGTCTCGAAAATGAACATCCACATCAGGCCACCACGGCGTCCTCAAGGGGCAAAAATGCAAACAAAGCTAAATGTCACCCGCCTAAACAGCAAGAAAATGCAGCAGTCGTTTGAAAATATGCTGGAAGACCGCCTCAAGCCCAATGCTGAAGCAAAACAGGATACAGAAACAGAATGGAGAGCCCTAAAGGACACGATTTACAACACTGCTATGGAAATCCTGGGTCCAGCCCCCCGAAAGCATAAAGACTGGTTTGATGAAAATTCCGAAGACATCAACCAATTGCTGGCCGAGAAACATCTTCTCCTCAAGGCACATTTGAATGACCCAAAGTCAACATCAAAAAAAGATGCTTTCAAGAACATTCAGAGAGTAGTGCAGCAGAAACTTCGGCACATGCGGGACTCCTGGCTGAGCAGCAAAGCTGATGAAATTCAGGGCTTTGCTGACAGACACGATATGAAAAACCTCTACGACTCACTGAAAGCGGTCTATGGTCCTTCAGCACCAGGCATAGTTCCCCTCCTCAGTGCAGACGGGGGAACATTGGTCACCGATAAGAAAGAAATCCTCCAACGCTGGGCAGAGCATTTCAGCAAATTCTTAAATGCAACTTCCTTCTTCGATGATGAAACCATCAATTGGCTTCCTCAAGTTCCCACCAATGAGACTCTTGATGACCTGCCAACCATAGTGGAAATAAACAAAGCCATCCAGCAACTCTCCAGCGGCAAGGCACCTGGTCCTGACTCCATCCCAGCAGAGATATACAAGGCAGGTGGGCCGGTCCTAACAGAGCAGCTTCACCGAGTCTTCACAAACATATGGATGAACGAGACCATGCCACAAGATTTTAAGGACGCGTCAATAGTCCACCTTTACAAACGTAAAGGAAACCGCCAATCCTGTGACAACCACAGAGGCATCTCCTTGCTTTCAATTGCAGGGAAGATACTCGCCAGAATTCTTCTCAATCGCCTCACAGCCCATCTCGATCAAGGTCTTCTTCCTGAGAGTCAATGTGGCTTCAGAAAAGAACGTGGAACTGTTGACATGATTTTCGCTGCAAGGCAGCTGCAAGAGAAATGTCAGGAACAGAACTGCGAAATGTTCTCCACTTTCATTGACCTTACCAAGGCTTTTGATACAGTCAGCAGAGAAGGACTGTGGAAGATTATGGCAAAATATGGCTGTCCACGAAAGTTTGTCCAAATAGTGCGGCTATTTCATGACGGCATGCAGGCAAGAGTACAGGAAAATGGTGAGCTGTCTGAACCCTTTCCTGTCACCAATGGAGTGAAGCAAGGATGTGTCCTAGCACCAACACTGTTCAGCCTCATGTTTTCAGCCATGTTGATGAATGCCTTCGAGAACGACGACATTGGAATAGACATCAACTACCGTATGGATGGAAAGTTATTCAATCTCAGAAGGCTGAAAGCTAAAACCAAAATTAACAGTGGCACCGTCAGAGAGCTCCTGTTTGCTGATGATTGCGCTCTATACGCCAACTCAGAGGCGGACATGCAACATAATGTTTCAGCTTTCTCACATGCCTGTGCCAACTTTGGGCTCAATATCAACTTGGAGAAGACTGTAGTTATGTACCAGCCAGCTCCAGGGAATAATCACACTGTGCCGAATATCAAAGTGAATGATCATAGACTAAGTGTTGTGGACAAATTTACCTATCTTGGCAGCACCGTGTCACAAGCTGCCACAATCGATGACGAAGTGAATGCAAGAATCTCCAAGGCCAGTGCAGCCTTTGGCAGACTGTACAAGAATGTATGGGACAGAACTGGAATAAGCCTGCAAACAAAGCTAAAAGTCTACAAAGCAGTTGTATTATCCACACTGCTATATGCTTGTGAAACCTGGACAGTTTATCAGCGACACGCTAGGAAATTAAACCACTTCCACACAGTCTGCCTAAGGAAGCTACTGAAGATTAAATGGCAAGACAAGATTCCAGACACTGAAGTCCTAGAAAGAGCATCCATACCCAGTATCCACACTCTACTGATGAAGAATCAGATTCGCTGGGCTGGTCACTTGACTCGCATGCCAGATCACAGGCTCCCTAAACGAATATTTTACAGCGAACTGCGTTGTGGTAAACGCTCCCAAGGTGGCCAGAGGAAACGTTTTAAAGACACTCTGAAAATTTCACTGAATGCTTTTGGAATTCATCATGACACCTGGGAGGCTGCAGCCAGAGACCGAAATTCGTGGCGTGCATCATTGCGCAAAGGTGCAGTTATATGTGAGGCAACCAGGACTGCAAGAGCTGTGAAGAAAAGGCAGGACAGAAAAACCACTGCAGGAAATCCTCCTCCAGAGACGTCAAGCATTCTTTGTCCACATTGTCAAAGAACATTTCGAGCCAAAATAGGCCTTATCAGCCATCTTAGAACCCACGGCTCCACACCTTCAACCCCACTGGATGAAATGAATGGTCATCATCATTCTTGATGGACAAACAACAACATGTAAGTGGCCGAACCATTGCTTGTTGTGGTATACTATCAGCTGGTAGTCTTGTTACGTGACCGAACCATTGCTGGTTGTTGTATACTGTCAGCTGGTAGTCTAGTTACGTGGCCAAATCATTGCTGGTTGTGGTATATTATCAGCTGGTAGTCTAGTTAAGTGGCCGAACCATTCCACCTGCACACGAATTGGATTGGAGTGAGGAAAAGTTTGCAATGTCAGCCTTTGATTGTCTTGCTGACTCTATGCGATCCAGTGACAAGACATCATCATCATCATGTGGCCTGCCGAGCAGAGTGAAAATTCATGTATGTCTCTACAGCCCTCTGTCCCTGTTGTTGTGAATCAATTCCAGTGATGTTTGTCTTCTATGTCACGTCTGACGTCATCCGGTCTATATTCTTTTCGTTTACTTTTGCCTCTTCTATCAGCGGAGCTGTGGCAAAGAGGTTAAAATTCAGTCGTAAATCCGCATACCGCGTTCGAAACACAGCTGCGGGCGATTTTGGAAGCAGACAGCATTGCGCTGGTTTCCATAGAAAGGTAAGAGTGTCGGTCGTTCAGAAAGCAATGGCAAACTACCGAACGTAAACTTGCCAAGAAATCACAAACAACTAAAAAAATAACAAACAACCATACCCAAAAGCTGAGATTGACTGCGATGTCCTGTAAAGGACATATACTTAACTTTACTTCTACCACTCTAGGTGCGACAGAGAGTGACCAGAGGATCTGGCCGACACTCAGTACGGCGAGGAAAGGTTAGACAGACACATAATGAGCCAAAGAATGATACCATTAGGAACTCTTCGCTGGCTGTTGAGGATGAGGACGGATCGCGCATGGGAATTTCCAGAGAACTGTGATGTCGGTTCTCTACTCAACTCTTCAACCGCTGATCTTTGCAGTCGTCGCGATGTTCTCCAAAGCTTCTCTTTTCAAAGAACGTTGTTGTTATTTGTCTAAATCTAATACATAACCATACACACGGTATTCAACTACACACGTGTCAAGTACACAGCACGGAAACAGATGCGTAACTTTACTCATGTAGAGTTTTTCATGTAGTTGTCTCGGTGTGTTTGTTTGTGATCTGTCGATATCGTTGGCCATATATTTTTTTGTAAAACTTGTAATCATGTTCTAGTAAATTTTACCGGTTCTACTTCTCGTAGTTCGGCGATTCTATCATTACAGTTGTATATAATGTGTGACGAGGTGATACATTGATCACCATGAGAACATCGCGCTAAATAAAGTAGCGCCGATGTGAAGATAATTCTTATCTAAATGTAGTGCCGAAATTACAAATGCCATGACGTGGTTAATGTCTACATTAAAATACGTAGACGTATGACAGTGCTATATTTATTACCACATTATAAAGGAAATGGACGTCGTATTTTTCTCTTTCCCGCCTTCGCCACATTATTGCCCTACAAAGTCCACTAGACTGGGGATGTAGTTGAAACCCCACAACCCGGTCCTTGGGTAACATACCATACGCAATTATTATTGCGATTGCGGGACTAGATGTCGCTAGTAACGACTTCCGGGTTTTCTCGCAGCTGAATGCTCTGGATGTCGCAAGTACAGAATCAATTTTTTTCCCGCGTTTCCATCCTGTTTCAGGATATTGCGGTCAACATCAGCATCTTTCAGCTGTATGTTGATTCCTAGGCTAAGATTACGCTCATTAGCACGCCACGACTTTCTGAGCGACCGGTTCCATACTCTCATAAGTCACTAGCGCGACTCGAACCGCTTCCGATTCTTGTGCGCTCACGTCAACCACGAGAGTATTCGGGGTTACGTAGAAAGCTGCTAACCCCTCGGCCAGGGAGCCGGCACAGAATCAATAGTGAACTCAATTAATATGGTCTAGCAAATGTTTTATGACCCTTTAGTAGTTTAAATTCTTTACAAGATGGGAATGAGTGTGTATTTACAAATATTATTTCATATCAGTGGTAGAATTTAACGATGTGCGCACGGAATTATATTCCGATATCGGGATAACCCCTATTTCCGATAACTTGTACATATGGTCAAGTGGGATGCAGGACAGGAGAGGAAACTGTGATTTTGTAAATATGTGATAACTTATTTAAAATAAAAAAAAAAAAAAAAATAATCATGCAGATTATTACCATGCACATTTTGAGAATGAACAAATGTATATACTTTTAAAGTGATTTGGAAGCAGACCGTCTTGCTTTGGTTTCTATACAACAGTATCAGTGCCGGTCGTTCAGAAAGCAATGGCAAACTACTGAAAGTAAACTTCTCCAGGAATCAGAAGCAGCCAAACAATGCTGGAGTTGACTACTACGTCCTATAAAGGATATGGAACACACTAACCATGTCACACAATGCACACACAATGCATCGCCAAGCTACCATCTCCAAACATTGTATTGCCGTGTCACACATTGGATCGCCATGCTAACATATCCAAAACCTGTATTATCGTGTCACATCGTCAAGCTACCATCACCGAAACTTGAATTACCGTATCACACAATGCACTGCCATGTTACCATCTCCAAACCTTGTATTATCCTGTCACACAATGGATCGCCAAGTTACCATCTCCAAACCTTATATGACAGTGTCACACAATGGATCGCCAAGTTACCATCTCCAAACCTTGTGTGACCGTGTCACACAATGGATCACCAAGTTACCATTTCCGAACCTTTTATTATCCAGTCACACAATGGATCGCCAAGTTAGAATCTCCAAACCTTGTGTGACAGTGTCACACAATGGATCGCCAAGTTACCATCTCCAAACCTTATATGACAGTGTCACACAATGGATCGCCAAGTTACCATCTCCAAACCTCGTATTATCCTGTCACACAATGGATCGCCAAGTTACCATCTCCAAACCTTATATGACAGTGTCACACAATGGATCGCCAAGTTACCATCTCCAAACCTCGTATTATCCTGTCACACAATGGATCGCCAAGTTACCATCTCCAAACCTTATATGACAGTGTCACACAATGGATCGCCAAGTTACCATCTCCAAACCTTGTGTGACCGTGTCACACAATGGATCACCAAGTTACCATCTCTGAACCTTTTATTATCCTGTCACACAATGGATCGCCAAGTTAGAATCTCCAAACCTTGTGTGACAGTGTCACACAATGGATCGCCAAATTACCATCTCCAAACCTTATATGACAGTGTCACACAATGGATCGCCAAGTTACCATCTCCAAACCTCGTATTATCCTGTCACACAATGGATCGCTAAGTTACCATCTCCGAACCTGTCATTATTCTGTCACACAATGGATCGCCAAGTTAGAATCTCCAAACCTTATATTATCCTGTCACACAATGGATGGCCATGTTACCATCTCCATACCTTGTTATATCCTCTCACACAATGGATCGCCAAGTTACAATCTCCGAACCTTGTATTATCCTGTCACACAATGGATCGCCAAGCTACCACCTTCAAACCTTGTGTGACCGTGTCACACAATGAATCGCCAAGTTACCATCTCCGAACCTTTTATTATTCTGCCACACAATGTAGTGCCAAGCTACCACCTTCACACCTTGTATTATCCTGTCACATAAAGGATCGCCAAGCTATTATCTCCAAACTTTGTATTATCCTGTCTCACAATGGATCGCCAAGCTCCCATCTCCATACCTTTTATTACCGTGTCACACAATGGATCGCAAAGCTACACATTGACTCATCGTGTCACACAATGGATCGCAAAGGTACACATTGACTCATCGTGTCACACAATGGATCACAAAAAGCTACAGATTGAATCATCGTGTTAGACGAAAGCCCAGCAAACAGGAACTGTGTTTACTGTTGCCCTTTGCCCCTGAGAATAACACACAGACAGACAGACACAGGATACCGACCCTCAGCCACTTGACCTTGAACCAGATACTGAAGGACAAGCGACTGTTTATTTCATTTAAAGAGCCTCGTTGTTGCTGTTGTTTTATTAAGAAACCCATGGGAGGTTACAGGGAAACTGATTCACCATGTGGTAGTATAGTGTACGATGAATCCCCAGCAGCATGGAGTACATGTTTGTATCTCGACTCCCATACTGCAACTGTAGGACTTAGTTCAGCTATGCCCTGAGACCAGATCACGACACCCTAGGTTACCCAGTATTGTGAAAACATCGTACATGTGTGTCTGTGTGTGCATCTGTGTGTCTGTGTCTGCATCTGTGTGTCTGTACATGCGTCGGTGTGTCTGTGTCTGTATCTGTGTCTGCGTCTGTGTGTCTGTGTCTGTATCTGTGTCTGCGTCTGTGTGTCTGTGTCTGCATCAGTGTGTCTGTGATGAGCGTAGACAAAAGTTTTTATTTCATACTTCATCCTATAAATGGTATGAACTGACACATTTTTTTGGGGGGTTCTAATTCACTGTATGAACTAAGAACTTTTCGTAATTCTTTTCTCATTAAAAGAATGCAGTTTTGTTTTTGTCACTGTCATAAACCTACTAGATTGACAGAAAATAATACCCCAACCAAGCCGACATGGTTTGAACTGAAATCAAAAGAAATAACGTTGTGATCACTTTAAACTAATGTGTATTTGTCATGGACATTCGTTACAGAAAACACGAATAAAAATCCCTAACCCAACGGCCACCTAATCACAAACAACCCGTGAACCCTTCTAGCTATTAATTCCTTTTAAAGAAAACCCGTACTCTGGCTCTAATGCCCGACCCTACATATTGATAACCCAAGCTCTAATTTTCTTCGCAACAACTTCTTCCATTCTCTCTCTTACCCAAATCGTGCGCACCACCCATGCTGCGAGCTGTGTGCAAACCAATGCACGCACTGCGCTGGTAGTTCTGTTCTATATTAGATTTCGTCAACATCTGTAATATGGAGCTTTGACAATCACGACATACACTTACCCTACTTTTGAATTTCTTTGAATGCGAGGTGAGTGAGTGCGCGTCCGAGCGAGTGAGTGAGTGAGTGCTCGTATAATTAATGTTTTTTTTTTTTTTTTAGTTTTTAGTCGAGGGATCAACATCACGGCACACGGGTGTAACCCATAAGTGCTCCGTTCCCCTCCTAACTCAAGCCTGAGTCTGGAGAAATTCAGCTCAGTGCACGAACTCCGTAGCATCGGCGAGGATCCTGAAATACTTTGGGTAGATTTTTAACTCGAAATTTTGCGCGGGCAGCGCCGTTAGGCTACTCTTTTTCGATTTCCAACTGCCAAGGGATTTTATTTTACGCGCGCAACAATACACACGGGCGTCCGATCTCACTACCCAGAGACCTGGAGAAATTTTGTTACTAGAAGTCCACGAGGAAAAAAAAAATCCCGGTCCTCACCGGGGCTTGAACCCGGGACCTCCAGCACTCGAGACGGACACCATACCTCGAGACCACGCCCCCTGATATACTATACCCTGTCATTTCATTGGCACCTTGCCGTCTTGACAGACGATAGTTTGTAAGGGATGGAGTTATTGCCTCTCCATAGCACAAAGCCTGGGCTAAAATATAGAGATCATGTGTTGCCCATGCAACATGATCCCTCTCTCGGCCTGCCTAGTTCACTCCAGAGGAAAGGTAACACCCCTACATCTGGAACAAGACAAGCTGCAGAAGCTGCCGGATCAGCAAAGCAATGCTCTAATTGTCCGCCTGTCGGAGCTTCGATCCTAGACCAGCCGCCAATCAAGGCTTAGGGCCTGGTCTGCCCTGCCATGACACTTTGTCTTTAGGTTGCATTTCCTCGCACCAGGTATACCCTATCAGCCCCCTGATATACTATATACTAAATACGCTACAGACAATCACATGGAGCCAATAGTTCTGACAAAAAAGGAACTAGCTAGATAAACTAGACATTGGTGTTAGGTCTGCCTACATACACGTGAGTTCTTCACCTTCTATCTTTTGTTTCCCAAGTGAATCCCAGTCAATTCTATCGGGACTACCCCTTTAGACACCATTTTTATAACGAGTCACACTTTACAGAGACTGTCGGCTAACTCTTGGGTAAGGATTTCTGTCTGTTATATTTAGAAATACCCTAGTGGCCAGTGATATAATGTTGTAGTTTTATTAGACTCGTCCAGGCTATCTTTGTTAGTTACTTTGGTAATTTGGTGGAGTATTGATGCATGACAAGGCAGACGTGGTTGCGGCCTTGTGGGAGCACGTGTACACCTCGGAGGAGCAGATGGAGCACCATGGTCTGGTAAGAATGAGACAACGAGGTGTGACGAGGGGATCTGGCCGACGCTCGGCGCTCGGAGGAAAGGCGAGACGGACATATAATCAGATTGCTACTGGAACTATTAGTGTTGGAACTCTTCGCTGGCTGCTGGGGATGGAGGCGGAGCGCTTATGGGAATGTCCCGAGTGCTGTGATGTCGGTTCCTAAATCAATCAATCAATCAATCAATCAATCCAAGGTATTCACACCATTCGTCTATACTTTATACCAGTGGTTCCCAAGCTTTTCAAGCAGAGGGCCATATCTACTATTTTCGGTAGTTAAGCCGGCCACAACGTTATAAAATTATAAAAGTCGTGCAATATAATTCTTACCCTTTCTTAATTTTGGTCAACAAAATTCTAAACCTTTAAAGACAGTCAGTGTCAGTACTACACTGCTGTTATTTTTTGGTTTACAATCAAAATTTAATTTATCTATAAATATTTAATCAGTTTCGAAAATCGCTATTAATGTAATTAATTTAAAATTGTAACTGTTATTCATAAACAGTTACTTAAATTCAGATGCCAGTTTATCAATGTTTGGGCACAAATCTGTCGTGCCCAAAATCATTAGCGCAGCCAGAGTACTGTCGGTGAATCTGGAACGTTGCTGTTTTTTTATTTTATAACGTTAATTGCAGAAAATGACTGCTTGCATCTGTAAGTTGAAACAAAACGACACATATATCTCTGGGCGAATGAACGAAAGTGTTCAAATTGTTCGACAGGCAATAGTCGTAAGAATGAAATCATATGATCAGCTGAAGGTGAAGCAGGCAGCCCCAGAAATTTACATCTGAGTGCAATATTGCACATGGTTCCGTTGCCCTGCTAATGAGTGAATGCGTGGCGCGACTCTGTGAGCTGTGATATTCACGTGTAATGCTTCTACATGTCCGCTTTTGTTTGTACAGTGACCTGCATGTTCGGAACAATGGCTACCGGCTGTTGCTGAATTGACTGATTTGCCTTTTCGGTTCACGAGTGAATTTTTCAGGAGAATCCTAGGAGTCGGCGCTGGAGCTACGGAGTTCGTGCATAAAGCGACGCTTTCGGTGGGTCGCCCTGCGAATTGAGACAGAGCCATGTGTGAAAACCCGGGTCAATGAGGTCTTTCTGGTGACTGCCGATTCCATCGACGATGAACTGTGGTTTTCATGGAGGACGTTTGTGTTGGCATTCTGGCTACAGCATTATGCACAGTGTACCTGTGCGGACTGTTGGCTTGCCGATACTCTTGTCTATTCCATTGTTCACATTGGACAGTGGGGAGCATTTTGTGTGATATTCACTGGCATAGGAATGGATCATAATTGGGACGACCCTTTTGCAGTAAAGTTGGAACCTCGACTAACTAACGACTAACTAACTAGCAGTATTGCATTTCAAATCAATTACTTCGTGCTGAAGGTTTTGCTGTAATTGGCAGAGCTTGGTACCATGAACTACGAACGGATTTATGAAGAGGGCAACATTATTCTCCTCTGTTGTGAAATCTTGAAATATTTACTGAAAGATATCCAGAAGATTTTCAACTTTTACTGTGTACTGTAACAAGTCCTATTTCTTTTCCATTACAAGCTGGAAACACCTCTAAAGTCCCTTTAGTCAGCTGTCCGATAAACAGTCGTAGTCCCATTTTAAATGAAGAAATGTCATCCCACAAATTTGTGAATAGTTTGTTTGTTTTTCACCCCCTCCCTCCCCCCCCCCCCCCCACCGGATCCTCACTTTAAAGAGTTTAAATGAGACGTGATGGCCACCAAAAAATGCCAGGTCACTAAGCCAGTCATCGTTCAGCAGACATTCCCGTTCTGTAGGCAATTTTTTTTTTCCCCAGACAGAAACAGTTGGACACTTTTTTTATGTGCCCAGAAACGTGACAGAACTTTCCCTTTAGATAGCCATCTGACATCACAGTGTAAGAGTACCTCACCGTATTTCTCGTTCAGGTCTGACAGAAACTATCTGAACTAACGCCTGTTCGGCGCCTTACTTCGAATTTTGTTCACACACCTCAGAACAACATCCATGACATGCTTTTTACTATTGTTTGATTTTAGATTTTCCACACTCATGTTTATATGCTTTAACGGTACATTTTTATTTGAACAAATCTAATTTCAACACGATACTACCGACTCTGCTAAACAGTTGTAACGACAACATGGCGCCTTGTATGATATTGACTGACACTGGACGACCCTTTTGCCCACTCGGGGGGCTGAGTGGTCTCGAGGTATGGTGTCCGCCTCGAGTGCTGGAGGTCCCGGGTTCAGGCCCCGGTGAGGACCGGGATTTATTTAAAAAATCCACGTGGACTTCCAGTAATAAAATTTCCCCTGGTCTCTGGGTAGTGAGATCTGACGCCCGTGTGTATTGTTGCGCACGTAAAAAATCCCTTGGCAGTTGGAAATCGAAAAAAGATTAGCCTAACGGCGCTGCCCGCGCAAAATTTCGAGTTAAAAATCTACCCAAAGTATTTCAGGATCCTCGCCGATGCAACGGAGTTAACGAACGAACGAACGAACAAATTTTATTTTCAAAGGGTTAAGAATTGGGCTGAGTGGTCTCGAGGTATCGTGCTGAGTGGTCTCGAGAGTTTGTGCATTGAGCTGAGTTTCTCCAGACAGGTTTGAGTTAGGAGGAAAACGGAGCACTTATGGGTTAAACCGTGTGCCGTGATGTTGATCCAACGACTAAACTAAACAGACTAAACTAAACATGGCGCCTTGCGCACTCTGATTGGTCGACAATGGGAACTTCACAACGTTTCGTTGTGAACTGAACAGGCGCATTCAATAATTTCAAAGCATAACAACCACGAGCAGAGTAAATCATCGCATGCTGAGGGCGCTCCGAGTGTGTTTAAAAAATAAAATATTAAAATATATTATATTAAACAAAGAGGCCTCGCGTGCCACTTTCTAACAGCTGGCGGGCCACAAGTGGCCCGCGGGCCGAGGTTTGGGAACCTCTTCTCTATACAATGTTCTAGTTTCATTAGTCTCTCTCAGGCAATTATTGTTAGTTGCTCTGGCAGTCCAAGGATGACTGAAACAGAAACGAGGATACCGTGAATTAAAAAAAGCAAAAGTAAAAAACCCATTTCTTACGCCTTAAGACACATTTGGGGCATGGCGCTATACAGCTATTTTAATATATTTTTATTTTGTTTTAATAAGCTATTTTTTAAGGGTGCAGTAAATGCTGTATATATACAGAGAACAGTAACTGAACGGTATATAGAAGTAAACAAAGATCTACACTCTTGCCTTATTGACTACACAAAGGCTTTCGATAAAGTGAAACATGTCAACATGATAAGGATGATTGAAGATCTACAAACTGATGGAAAAGACCTTAGACTTGTAAAAAAACAAACATATATTGGAAACAATAAGCTGCCATAAGAATTGATAATGAAGTAGGTCAATATCAGTCTATCAAGAGAGGTGTGAGACAGGGATGTGTAATGTCTCAGATCTTTTTTTCCCCTGCACAGTGAACATATTTTCAGAAATATTGAAGATATGGAAGGAATCAACATTGGGGGACGATGCATCAATAACATTAGATATGCAGACGATGCAGTCTTGATTGCAGCCAATGAACAGGACCTGCAACATTTAGTAGATGCGGTTGTTGCACACAGTGAACAACTGGGGTTAGAAGTGAATTGTAAGAAGACACAGATTATGGTCGTCACTGGGAAGAAGGAAATAGAACAATGTAATATTCACGTAAATGGGCATATTCTTAAACAAGTGTTCGGTACAGTTATCTCGGAACAGTCATAACATCTGATAGGAGATGCCTTAAAGAAATTAGAACAAGAGTTGCCATTGCGAAGGTAGCCTTTTGCAAGATGAAAAGCATACTGACCAATAAAAAGATATCAATTGAAATGAGAAAAAGAGTGTTGAAGTGCTACATAGAACCTGTTCTTTTGTATGGATGTGAAGTGTGGACAATGAGCAGACAAGCTGAAAAACATCTGATGGCTGTGAAAATGTAGTTTCTGAGGAAAATGCAAAGAATACAATGGACAGACAGAAAAATCAACGAACAAGTCCTTCAAGAAACAAATGAAGATTGTAAACTGATTAGAGACATTAGACGTAGACAGTCAAAATATTTTGGGCATGTTATGAGGCGAAATGACTTGGAGAACTTGGTGACAACTGGCAAGATCGAAAGGAAGAAAGCAAGGGGAAGACGGAAAAGTAAATACCTGGATGGCTTAGCCACATGGCATGGCCGAGAAAGGAACACGGAGCTGATCCACGACTCTGGTGATCAAGTGAGATGGCAAAACATGACCGCCCACACTTACCGGCATGGCACATGATGGATGGATGGATGGATGGATGGATGGATGGATGGATGGATGGATGGATGGAATCGGCAATGGGTAGATGATCTGTATCAAGCCGACAGCTTTTACTTCCCAGTGTATTTTCTGTTTTCTATTTTATCTATGTCCATCCGAGTGCCTTTGTCTATGTTTACAGATCTGTGTGGATGGTGATTCGAACTTATGATCCCCGAGTCGCCAGGAGAGTGTCTAACCTAACTCCACGCTATCTCGGCTCCTTGGATACATTAGATGACAAGGCAGATCTTCGATGTCTTGTCCAGCTCTGAGTACCCCGGAACACAAAGCCTGTAGTCTGATTTCTTCCATTTGACCAGCGTAATCCATGGAAACATTAAATGACCAAACGGATCTTCGATGACTTGTCCAGCTCTGAGGTCCCCGGAACACAAAGCCCGTAGTCTGCTTTCTTTCCTTTGAGCAGCGTAATACCTGGAAACATTAGATGACCACACGGATCTTGGATGACTTATCCAGCTCTAGGTACGCCGGAACAAACAGCCCGCAGTCTGCTTTCTTTCCTTTGTCGAGCGAGCTATCCCTGGAAAATCCAGGCGTACAAGTCAGCGTGGCAGAATGGATAAAAAAAGTCGCTTAAAAGTCGACAGGGTCGACTTCATAGCACCGGGTTTTATCCCATATGGCTCGGTCTCTTTCCGCAGCACGGAAAGCGTCGCACAAAGCACGAACTCCGTAGCTTTTAGCGACGACCCACAGGAGTCTCCGAAACATTTAACTCGTAAACCGAAGGACGCGGCCCGGAATCGAACCCACAACCTTCGGAGCACGAGTCAAACGACTTGACCACTTCGCCACAGAGACTCCCTTTCTGGCGTGCTGATGCCGAGATAGCGGGTTAAACCCTACACTGTTAAGTTGAATTAAAATGTTGACTTCTCATCCTCGACTTGGCGATGTAAATAACAAGTACTTCAAAAGTGTTCAGAGTATTGTAAAGTGTCTATTTCTTTTTCCTCCTACTTCTCCACCTCCTTTCTCACATCCTCTTCTTCTTATCCCCCTCATTTCTTCTTCTGTTTCTTCATCTTTTTTTATCTTCTACTTCTTCAGAACATTTTAATGTGTTTATTTCTCCTTCCCCCTCGGGGGCTGCGTGGTCTCGAAGTATGGTGTCCGCCTCGAGTGCTGGAGGTCTCGGGTTCATGCCCCGGAGTGGACCGGGATTTTTTCACGTGGACTTCTAGTAATAAAATTTCCCCTGATCTCTGGGTAGTGAGATCTGACGCCCGTGTGTATTGTTGCGCACGTAAAAAAATCCCTTGGCAGTTGGAAATCGAAAAAGAGTAGCCTTACGACGCTGCCCGGGCAACATTTCGAGTTAAAAAACTACCCAAAGTATTTCAGGATCATCGCCGTGCTACGGAGTTCGTGCACTGAGCTGAGTTTATCCAAACTCAGGTTTGAGTTAGGAGAAGAACGGAGCACACATGGG
Organism: Cepaea hortensis; assembly: GCA_963921405.1. NCBI lineage: Eukaryota > Metazoa > Mollusca > Gastropoda > Stylommatophora > Helicidae > Cepaea > Cepaea hortensis. The sequence continues at coordinate 7,290,908 of OY992896.1, forward strand.
TTACACCCGTGTGCCGTGATGTTGATCCATCGACTAAACTAAACTATCCCCCTCATCATCCTCGTTTTCTTCTTCTTCTGCTATTTCTTCTTCTGTTTCTTCTTCTTCTTTATCTTCTACTTCTTCAGAACATTTTAATGTGTTTATTTCTCCTTCCTCCTTCTCCTCCATTTTCTCTGTCTCCTCCTCTTCCTCCTCCTCCTCCTCCTGCTTATCATCTTGACCAGAAAACAATTCATTCATTGCTGTTAACTGAAGACGGCAACATCACCCAAGACAAATCATTCACTAGCCACCAGAATATCAGGACACCTATAGCACAATGTAAACGCAAATTTAATCACTTCAGCAAACCTTGTCCTGTTACCGTAATTAGAATATATACAGAACACCAAGAACCGAGATCTGTGGAGAAACATGATCGCCTACGCCATTTAGCATTGCACGGGATGAAGAAAGAGCTCTAGATACGGGAATATCCGTTGTTCATTTGTAATATGGAGTAGTAATAGTTGTTATTGTTGTTATTTTTTGTATTTATTTATCGGATATCCCCGATAATTTGTCATATAGAAGGGAGTAATTTGCCCAAATAAGCATGAAATAAAAAAAATGAAAGGTTTCACAAGACAATTAGAAAATTGTGCAAACAGGGGAAAAAAGTGGCTTGAGGAAAATTGTTGGGAAATTTAAAAAAAAACAAACAAAAAACACAGGAATACCAAATGAATGCACAAAAGAATTAAGATTACTAAACACACACACACACACACACACACACACACACACACACACACACACACACACACATCAATGAGTTGCCTAAAATCGAAAGATACAAAATCATAACAGACAATGATTAGATTTGAAATGCATGGTCAGATTATGTGAACGATCTTTATAACGATGCAGGAGGTGAACAGTGTGATATCATATATAATAACGAAGGACCATCAATTTTGAAGATGGAAGTTAAGAATGATCTCATCCATATGAAAACTGGCAAGACCCCGGGCCCAGACAACATGATAACAGAAATCATCAAAGCTTTAGAAGAATATGGATTAGACCAGGTCACCAGATTGCTGATCCATCCATCCATCATCCATCATGTGCCATGCCGGTAAGCGTGGGAGGTCATGTTATGCCATCTCACTCGATCACCAGAGTCGTGGATCAGCTCAGTGTTTCTGTCTCGACCATGCCACGAGGCCAAACCATCCAGGTATTTGCTTCTAGGTCTTCCTCTTGGTCTGTTCCCTTCGATCTTACCAGTTGTCACCAAATTCTCCAATTCATTTCTTCTCATAACATGCCCAAACAATTTTGACTGTCTGCATCTAATATCTCTAATCAGTTTACGATCTTCATTTGTTTCTTGAAGGACTTGTTCATTGGTCTTTCTGGCTGTCCATGGTATTCTTTGCATTTTCCTCAGAAACCACATTTCTACAGCCATCAGATGTTTTTCAGCTTGACTGCTCATTGTCCAAGCTTCACATCCATATAAAATTACAGGTTCTATGTAGCACCTCAACACTCTTTTCCTCGTTTCAATTGACATCATTTTATTGGTCAGTATGTTTTTCATCTTGCTAAAGGCTATTTTTGCCATGGCGATTCTTGTTCTAATCTCTTCAAGGCATCTCCCATCAGATGTTATTACTGTTCCGAGGTAATTGTACCTATTCACTTGTTGAAGAATATTCCCATTTACTTGTATATTACATTGTGGTATTTCGTTCTTCCTGCTGATCACAGTATATCAATATATGATACTGGAAATATAACTCCTGAATTATGTAATTAGACATTTATTGCGCCGGTCTCCCTGGCCTAGAAGTTAACGTCTTTCTCCGTAATAACATATATTCTTGTGAGTAACGTAACCTGCGCGAGAGTCGGTAGCGGTTCTCGCTGCGTTGGTAACTTACGGGTTATGTGAGCCGGTCTCTCAGAAAGCAATGGCAAACTACTGAGCGTAATCTTGCCTAGTACATCAACAGCAGCTGAAAAAATGCTGATGTTGACTACAACGTCCTGTAAGGGATATACAAAAAATATTTACTGTAATCTCGATGAAATCAGGAGCCTTAGAATGTGATCAATACCGAGCAATTAGCAGAACCAGCCACATCACGAAGATTTTGTTAGAAATCATCATACAAAGAGGTAGGAAGAAAGTACAACCCGAAATAGCGGAAGAACAATATGGGTTTGTAGAAGACATGGGAACAGTAAATACGCCGTGTTTGCTGAGAACATTAATTAGGCATTTTATAGAAGTTTGTTTCTTCAAACTAGGAACTAAAACTGTCAAAACTGTCATTTACTACCTATATAGTACCTTGCGGTGTATGGCAGGGGGGTCTTGAGCCTGGGGAATTAAAGCCGCCTGGCTAATGCCGTCGCTGCGAACTGTGCAGGTTAGGGTTTTCATTTTGCCCCCGACAGAAAAAAAAAAATCCACACCTTACCGAGGATTCGAACCCGAGTCTCCCTAACGAGAATCCGGCATTCTAGTCACTCGGCCAGCCGAATAAATTGTGGAGTGGGACAGATAGAACTACATAAATTTCGATTTTTAAGACTATGCATATTTCCCATTGCAACATACGCATGTGAGACCTGGACACTTACTAAACAAGCTGAACAGCGCATAAATGCCTTTAAATATGTATGTTACAGATGGGTTCTAAAAATATCTTGGATATACATATACAAACAACAAATGCATCTTTACGACAGGAAATGAATATTGAAGAAGGTTGGCTACTAAAGACAATAAAACGAAGAAAATTGAAATAATTTGGTCACTTGAAATGAAGTGACAGTTTAGAGGGAACAATCATGGAGGAGTGTGTGCCTGGGAAGAGAGGAAAAGGAAGGCCAAAGAGAAGATGGGTGCAGGATGTGGCGGATGATCTCCAGATGGGTGTATCGGACGCGGGACATTTTGCTTATGACCGAGAAGTTTTCCGGAGGGTTGTTATGGGACCAGGTTTTTCTATATAAGGGACATGTTAATGAATGAATAGAAGCAAACAAAGACCTACATCTTAGCTTTATTGACTACACACAGACTTTCCATTAAGTAACCGGAAAGTGATTGCCGGACCGATGCAAATGAGGCTCTAGGGGATACTTCTTGTTTGCGGTGAATTAAAATTGAAGTACCTAAGTAAGACTTGTCTACATGATACAGATGCTCGAAGATCTATAAATTGACAGGAAAGACCATAGACTTGTAAAAAACATATATTGGAAACAACAAGCTGCCATAAAGATTGATAACGAAGTAGGTCAATACCAGCCTATTACGAGAGGTGTGCGATAGGGTTGTGTTATGTCTCCAGATCAGCTTTCATGTACAGTGAAACTATTATTAGAAATTTAGAAGATATCAGAGGAAAGAAATACTACAATGTAATATACGGGTAAATGGGAATATTCTTGAACAGTCTCATAACATTTTATGTGACTTACTTGAAGAGACTAAAACAATCATCGATGTGGCGAAGGTAGCAGTTTGTAAGATAGAATACAATACTGACCAATTAAATCTTTGTCAATTACAACTAGATACACATTTTTGTTGAAGTGTTAAATAGAAACTGCACGTTTTTACGAATGTGAAACGTAAGCAATGAGCAGACAAGCTGAAAAACATCTAATGACAGCGGAAAAATGATTTCTGAGGATAATACAAAGAATACCATGGACAGACAGAAAAACAAGTGAGCAAGCCCTACAAGAATCAAGTGAATACTGTAGCATGATGGAACAGAATCCCCATTTCCAGTCCGACACATTTCATAAATATACTTTGAGTCTTAACAGGGACCATCCCAAAATAAGGGCTATTCTTAGATCGAAGGTTCCAGAACGAGTTGGGGGAGGCGGCGGTATGCACTTGTCTTATGATTGGTTCATAAATAATGAGCCCACGCTATTCCTGGGCCATATTTTAAAATCTAATTAGTAGGAGCGGGAATTTCACCAGGAGCGGTCGCTAGTGTGATGTGATGACCCAACAATGCCCTTGTAGATTCAATATATTGTTCTCTGGACAACAGGTACCACTTTAAAACATACTTTAATGTTGTGGCTAAACCTAATGTACGAAAGAGAAGAATATAAGAGTATTTTATGAATAATGTGTGAAAGTGGAAAACCTAACTTCTGTGCGCCAGAATTCTGAATATTGCTTCTTCAACCTTGACACGTCTTTCACGCTGTATACTCCAAGTGCCTATCAATCCCTTGTTGTGACTGGTTGCGTATGCTTGAGGAATGTAGTACACTCATGCAGATTCGCAAACCAAAACCCCTTGTGCATTCTACATGCCTAGGATGACTTATTCTTAAACCAACTGTACCTTTGCTCTCGTGCGAGTTAACAAATGGCAGTCTGAATGGGAATGAGTGATGAAACATGTACAAGTTCCTTGGTAAAACGCAGAGAATGATGGAGTGAGTGAGTTGGTGATTTAATAAATAGCCTCTCACATTAGTAGAAAGAAAGATGCTTCAAATATCCATATGTAAACAGGACGGTGATGGCACGCCAGAATTGCTAAGTCCATGTGAAGCCTGGTTGCTATAAACTCAAGAGAATTACTATAATTTCTCTTTGAAGTATTACACTGTTACCTCTACTGTTGGATGGTTCATATAAACAAGTTCCTAAGAGAACCATAGGTGTGTGAACCGGTGTTTTAGTTGGCTGAATATAATGTATGGCTCATGCAAACTTACAAGGACTAAACATGTTTTCCACATATGTGCTTGGTGCATATGTGAACCATTGCTATGCAATTGAGCTTCTGTTACCTACTGTAGTAGACATGACATTACTCAGTGGGGAGAGAGCACATGATGATGATAAAGATGATGTATCTGTGAGACAAGTCTGGTGAAAAAGGGGTGAGGTCTGGCATTGCTGTGTGAATATGGAATAAGACATTCATGCACCAACATCCCAGCCATAGGAATGGATGTCTGGTCTGCTAATTTGGTAAATGCCATTAGTTAATACATAATGCATATTGCAGTTGTAAATGCCTATTTTCCATTTCCCTTCACAATGCCTGTCCCATGTTGCTATGTCACAATGATTGCTGTACTGTGTCTGGTCCTCCTTGTGCCCAGGTCTACTGTGGTTCAAACATGGTGGAACTTAGACCACATAAATGCTTGTAATTGTGTTAAGCTACCCTGTCTCAGCATATGGTCTTGTGATTACCACAGTACATCAGAGTGAAATTCACTACATCATCAACCTTAACCTTCCCCATCTCCATCTGTGTATGTTAATGTATGATAACATCATCTTTTAACACATGTGAAGAGATGTTGTGCCATTCTATATATCCACAGAGAACAGGAGGATGGAGGAGAGGCATCCATATATCATCTGGGAAAACTAACCAGTAGTCCCAGAATCCAGAACCAACTCTCTATAAGTGAAATCTTCTAGAACCCACAATATGGGAATTTCCTAGAGACTTTCAGCTCAGCTCTCAAACAGCTGGATATAAAAGAAAGAGAGAAAAACAGTTCTGAAGACTTCAATAATAAGAAGTACAATGATCATTAATCAAATGTCATCTGAGAAAGAAACAACAAGTCTGGTTGTTAACCCCATTCAAGACAACTTGTGAAATGACTGGTGCAATGGATTGTTTAGCTAGGACTTATCTTGGTTAATCTCCAGCCTGGTACTCACACAGTGTTGAAGAATGTGACTTGAAGTGTAGGTGAGATTGGACTGACTGAGGGGCTATAGTATATTGGATTTTGTTCCTATCTCTGGGTTTCTTCAGCAAGTCATGTTCTGCATGTACCGAGTATACATCTCCCAATGTCAGGAGAGTGTTATCCTCAACTTTTGAAGTATCCCAGTATCAGCATTCACAGACAGTCTGGTCAACGGTGAGAGACAGTATCATATCATCCTACCAATTCTTGTCTTCAAGAGGAATGAATCTGCCATGAAGCTTATTTTGGGAAGGCTGCTAACTGGAGCTAGTCCAACATCCATGCTGATGATAAAAGGATTCAACAGACCCAGAACAGTAGTTTCTTCCTTGAGTTGCCCATGGATAGGATTTCTTAAATTCCCAAGAGACAAAAAGATGAGGATAGAGACTGATACTGAAACTGAATGATGTAGTGGTGATTAGAGAGGAGAGGTGGATAAGAGTTATTAGTTGGTGGAGTAATGGAGAGGTGGTGTATCATGTTATCTTCATGCATGTTAGCATATTTGTACATTTTGTATGTAACTGTTGAGGTGTTGACATGACAAATGGGATGAACAATGGTCATCACTAACTAGACTCACCATCAGCTCAATAAACAGTATGATTGAACCAGTGTTTCAAGTACATGTCCCCAGTGAATTTCTTGTACAGTTGCTGTCAAGTGTTGTCTCTGGTGACTGTCTTAAGTGCTGTGGTTGGTTATACATATTGTGAAAAGTCCTGTATAGATGTTGTCAGGTATCTCATGATGTCTATCTTGTACACTTGTGGTGTAAACCAATTCCTTGTGAATGTATGTTCCACTTTTGTCGAGAAACTGTCATGTAGATGTCCTGTCCAGCAGATGTAATGTACAGTTATTGTTGAAGTTTATTTGTCTGCAAAAATTGAAGGACTACTTGAACTGATATAGGTCATACTGACAAAATAAAGAAAGAAGAGATCTAGGTGACGGACGAACAGCACACTGGCAACATTATAATGAGTGAGAGGGATCCTCAGTTGTACAGGCGCTAATAGTTCAGATCTTTTCTGGCCTTAAGGGAACCTTTTACTTCTGTTATAAATTTCTGTGTAGATACATAGTAGTCTCACAGTGGGGGTTGAGCCAAAGAAAAATGTTCTCCAAACAAGGCTATTGCGGGAATGATTAGCTCATTTGAGTGACCTCTAGACAAAACGTGCTAAATCATATCCTTTATCTTGGTATTTATTATTCAAGATATATCTCCAGAGAACACTACAACTAGGTCCTCTGGCAACTCAATCTACAACATGTCACATAACTGGGTGGCTCTTTTCGGGATATAGACCCTGGGAAAACCTGGTCACATAACTGGTTGCTCTTTCCAGGCTATAAACCCTGGGAAAAAGAACACTCGTCTCGGATTTAAACCCTGGTAATAACCTGCTAGGGGCTCACATACCTGTTGCCCTGATGACGGGATACCAACTTTGGGTATACCCTGCATAAGACTCACTTTTGGGATCTCTATGTTGGTATTAAAATCCGGGGTGACCTCTCGCAAATCAGACCCACTTCTTGAAGGTTTTATGGTGTTGTTTAATGGACCCTGTCTCTTATATGAGGGCAACTGTCCAGACATGTAAACCCACAATAAATCTCTAGAAGGTTTGATTTCATTAATAGTGATAATATTGTATGTATCACTGTTTTAATATATCAGTTAGGAATTCAATGTAGCAGACTCAAAATGATGTATAAATATCTTATGGGTCAACATAATTGCTTGTATCCATGATATTTGTTTTTCTCAGAATGAATTGATTATTGGCTTGTCAATAATGTTGTATAATTTTGTGCATGCTGGTTGTTCAATATATGTATCCAAAAATTAAGGTACCTGAAACACCAGAGAACACAAATTATTTTAAATATAACTGAGACAGCTATTACAGGGGGAATTTTGTCCCTGAAATTAGGACACTTGATCCAGTAGATAATATGGGGCCTACTCCATCCTAAAATTTAATTGCTGGCATGGGTGAGAGAGGGGAAATATTGTTGTAACTACAACATTTTTAATGTCACCACATCACATAGAAATAAGAACTCCTTATATTCTCTTCTCCCCATAACATGCTTGCAACACTGAGAGCAGAGAGTGTGAATCCTGATGGAAAATTTGGGCAACCATTAAGACACCTCAATAATAATCTCTCTCGGTGATAGTCAGTATTCGTACCGGCTAATGTCCAGGGTCGATTCGACGTTGGATTTATTCTTCAGTTGTGTAATCTTGTCGGTAGCCCTGATCAAGCTGCTGAGAAAGTGAACACAATTGAAATCTCCAGGAGAAACATCCTTATCAACTCCGTCACTTTCCATTCCTGAAGTAGTGGGATTATTAAGCGTACTTGATACGTAATGGACGAGAGGAAGGGAAGATTCTACCTGATGTCATGGGCGGTCATATAAAACCGACCACAGTCTGGTGTCTATAAGACATTAGTCTATTGTTTGATGGTGTAATCTCTCTGGTGTACTAGGATCCACGTCACCAGGAGTTAACTCATTGAATCTCCAGGAAGGCCATCAAAATAACTGGACCCCTAGCCATTCATATGGAAGTGGAGAGCATACGCAAAGTTTGTGTCCAGAAAACGATGGATAACCAACCTGATGTCATTGGCATATCATACGACTAGGAGCATAACGTGGACAACCTGAAAAATTTCATGGAGAGATAAAACAGGATCCGTCTCCGACGTCGGACGTCAATTCATCCTCAGTTGAGAAAGCGTTTCTGCCTTTAAAATGGTGGAGATTAAAGGACGGACAAAGTTGAGAACAACTGATGTCATTCCCCTTTTTCATTCTCAATTGGGAAGACCTTTCTGCCTGGAAAAATGGTAGGAATGTAATAAGGATTACTGTCTCTAAACAGTTAACTCTTATATGGTAGAGCTCACTGCAATTCCAGCAGCTGACACTCTATACACATTGTCTACGATTCAGTGGACTAACGAAAGATCACTGTTCTCAAAAACAGCTGACTCCTTTCAAGATAAAGATCCCTGCAAGTCAGCAGTCGACTCTTTATATAATAAGAACAATGCATTATGCAGTGGAATCTTATATTATTACTGAGATGCGAGGTGTATTCACAGGACCTGGCCAGGCCTATCCTCAAAGTCAGTAAAAATTGGCTTCCAAAATTCCAGTCAATATTGGTAACTAAGAAGCTAACCCACATAATCACACACCTTCAAAAGTGGCTGTGATAATGACGAACTTCTCTGTGCTGAGAGGATTCGCCCAATTCGCCAAAGTAAACGTTTTGCTCATGTGGGAGAGAAAGAACGGATACTTGCCAGTCACTCAAAAGCACTTAGCTAAAGCATGGCTGAAGACAACTAGTTGGAACCTCCACCTGGAATTCTATATTAGTAGTAGTAGATGTCACAGTCTGGCTGCATCTACAAAATTCGGTTGCTACGTTAGCAAATAGAGCAACTAAGGAGAGAAAATGCTGTCACTTCTCACAACACATCAAAATAGAGGCATAACGGAAGGAGAGAATCTCAACCGACCAGCACCTCTAAATCTATGGTAAGACTACAGAAATAAGTCAAAGGAAATATAATGGGAAATTGCTACCATCTGCAAACACAAGAGGCTTATTGGAAAGGTAGACCCTGTGTCCAACGCTAACCAAATCTGCTCTAGTAGGTTTTAGTCTCAAGTTCTGCAGCGGCTGCTATAGTTCACCCGGAAGTGATTGTATTTGCTCCGGTGATGATCAAAAATTTTAACCCAGTTCCAAATGCCAAGATTACTGTTGGAGAAAGTGTTCAGTTAAATACACTCTCACAGGATTATCATTTTCCAGTGGCGAATGGAAGAATGAAGTTCTGATAAGGTGAAACGTTGAGAGATACATGGAATGCAACCATTCTCTCTAAACGTCATCTGGAAGTTGGCTTAATTGCAAAGCCATTACTTCACTTAATGAATCTCTATAGAACATTCATACATTACGAGATGGTGTGACTCAGAGAGATCATTTATCACAACAGGAAATATAGCAAGGATGTCAGCAGTGGAACACTGTCAGAGGTAAATAGAAGAGCAGTTCACAGATGAGTGGAGTCAGGACTCCTGATGCTCCCAGTGACTTAAAGGAACATAATGCAGGGCTAACTTCATGGTCTTTGCGGTTGCCACCAAATTCATCAACAGATGCAATGTTGGGGCAGATTTTTTTTTAAGGAGAAAAATCACTTAGTTCCAAATGTACTACTCTAGTAGGGTAAAGGGAGACAGGGAGTAATTGACAAAACCACCTAAGGGATCTGGAAACTGTGGATTCTGTGATCATCTGTCATACCTATGAAAGATCTAAGAGAGGGGCCATGTAGCATGATGGAACAGAATCCCCATTTCCAGTCCGACACATTTCATAAATATACTTTGAGTCTTAACAGGGACCATCCCAAAATAAGGGCTATTCTTAGATCGAAGGTTCCAGAACGAGTTGGGGGAGGCGGCGGTATGCACTTGTCTTATGATTGGTTCATAAATAATGAGCCCACGCTATTCCTGGGCCATATTTTAAAATCTAATTAGTAGGAGCGGGAATTTCACCAGGAGCGGTCGCTAGTGTGATGTGATGACCCAACAATGCCCTTGTAGATTCAATATATTGTTCTCTGGACAACAGGTACCACTTTAAAACATACTTTAATGTTGTGGCTAAACCTAATGTACGAAAGAGAAGAATATAAGAGTATTTTATGAATAATGTGTGAAAGTGGAAAACCTAACTTCTGTGCGCCAGAATTCTGAATATTGCTTCTTCAACCTTGACACGTCTTTCACGCTGTATACTCCAAGTGCCTATCAATCCCTTGTTGTGACTGGTTGCGTATGCTTGAGGAATGTAGTACACTCATGCAGATTCGCAAACCAAAACCCCTTGTGCATTCTACATGCCTAGGATGACTTATTCTTAAACCAACTGTACCTTTGCTCTCGTGCGAGTTAACAAATGGCAGTCTGAATGGGAATGAGTGATGAAACATGTACAAGTTCCTTGGTAAAACGCAGAGAATGATGGAGTGAGTGAGTTGGTGATTTAATAAATAGCCTCTCACATTAGTAGAAAGAAAGATGCTTCAAATATCCATATGTAAACAGGACGGTGATGGCACGCCAGAATTGCTAAGTCCATGTGAAGCCTGGTTGCTATAAACTCAAGAGAATTACTATAATTTCTCTTTGAAGTATTACACTGTTACCTCTACTGTTGGATGGTTCATATAAACTAGTTCCTAAGAGAACCATAGGTGTGTGAACCGGTGTTTTAGTTGGCTGAATATAATGTATGGCTCATGCAAACTTACAAGGACTAAACATGTTTTCCACATATGTGCTTGGTGCATATGTGAACCATTGCTATGCAATTGAGCTTCTGTTACCTACTGTAGTAGACATGACATTACTCAGTGGGGAGAGAGCACATGATGATGATAAAGATGATGTATCTGTGAGACAAGTCTGGTGAAAAAGGGGTGAGGTCTGGCATTGCTGTGTGAATATGGAATAAGACATTCATGCACCAACATCCCAGCCATAGGAATGGATGTCTGGTCTGCTAATTTGGTAAATGCCATTAGTTAATACATAATGCATATTGCAGTTGTAAATGCCTATTTTCCATTTCCCTTCACAATGCCTGTCCCATGTTGCTATGTCACAATGATTGCTGTACTGTGTCTGGTCCTCCTTGTGCCCAGGTCTACTGTGGTTCAAACATGGTGGAACTTAGACCACATAAATGCTTGTAATTGTGTTAAGCTACCCTGTCTCAGCATATGGTCTTGTGATTACCACAGTACATCAGAGTGAAATTCACTACATCATCAACCTTAACCTTCCCCATCTCCATCTGTGTATGTTAATGTATGATAACATCATCTTTTAACACATGTGAAGAGATGTTGTGCCATTCTATATATCCACAGAGAACAGGAGGATGGAGGAGAGGCATCCATATATCATCTGGGAAAACTAACCAGTAGTCCCAGAATCCAGAACCAACTCTCTATAAGTGAAATCTTCTAGAACCCACAATATGGGAATTTCCTAGAGACTTTCAGCTCAGCTCTCAAACAGCTGGATATAAAAGAAAGAGAGAAAAACAGTTCTGAAGACTTCAATAATAAGAAGTACAATGATCATTAATCAAATGTCATCTGAGAAAGAAACAACAAGTCTGGTTGTTAACCCCATTCAAGACAACTTGTGAAATGACTGGTGCAATGGATTGTTTAGCTAGGACTTATCTTGGTTAATCTCCAGCCTGGTACTCACACAGTGTTGAAGAATGTGACTTGAAGTGTAGGTGAGATTGGACTGACTGAGGGGCTATAGTATATTGGATTTTGTTCCTATCTCTGGGTTTCTTCAGCAAGTCATGTTCTGCATGTACCGAGTATACATCTCCCAATGTCAGGAGAGTGTTATCCTCAACTTTTGAAGTATCCCAGTATCAGCATTCACAGACAGTCTGGTCAACGGTGAGAGACAGTATCATATCATCCTACCAATTCTTGTCTTCAAGAGGAATGAATCTGCCATGAAGCTTATTTTGGGAAGGCTGCTAACTGGAGCTAGTCCAACATCCATGCTGATGATAAAAGGATTCAACAGACCCAGAACAGTAGTTTCTTCCTTGAGTTGCCCATGGATAGGATTTCTTAAATTCCCAAGAGACAAAAAGATGAGGATAGAGACTGATACTGAAACTGAATGATGTAGTGGTGATTAGAGAGGAGAGGTGGATAAGAGTTATTAGTTGGTGGAGTAATGGAGAGGTGGTGTATCATGTTATCTTCATGCATGTTAGCATATTTGTACATTTTGTATGTAACTGTTGAGGTGTTGACATGACAAATGGGATGAACAATGGTCATCACTAACTAGACTCACCATCAGCTCAATAAACAGTATGATTGAACCAGTGTTTCAAGTACATGTCCCCAGTGAATTTCTTGTACAGTTGCTGTCAAGTGTTGTCTCTGGTGACTGTCTTAAGTGCTGTGGTTGGTTATACATATTGTGAAAAGTCCTGTATAGATGTTGTCAGGTATCTCATGATGTCTATCTTGTACACTTGTGGTGTAAACCAATTCCTTGTGAATGTATGTTCCACTTTTGTCGAGAAACTGTCATGTAGATGTCCTGTCCAACAGATGTAATGTACAGTTATTGTTGAAGTTTATTTGTCTGCAAAAATTGAAGGACTACTTGAACTGATATAGGTCATACTGACAAAATAAAGAAAGAAGAGATCTAGGTGACGGACGAACAGCACACTGGCAACATTATAATGAGTGAGAGGGATCCTCAGTTGTACAGGCGCTAATAGTTCAGATCTTTTCTGGCCTTAAGGGAACCTTTTACTTCTGTTATAAATTTCTGTGTAGATACATAGTAGTCTCACAGTGGGGGTTGAGCCAAAGAAAAATGTTCTCCAAACAAGGCTATTGCGGGAATGATTAGCTCATTTGAGTGACCTCTAGACAAAACGTGCTAAATCATATCCTTTATCTTGGTATTTATTATTCAAGATATATCTCCAGAGAACACTACAACTAGGTCCTCTGGCAACTCAATCTACAACATGTCACAAATACCATACACTGATTTGAGAAATTAGATGTAGACAGTTACGATTTTTGGGGTACTTCTTCTTCTTCTTCTTCAGCATTCCGAGCCATTGAGGTTCTTTGCTGCAAATACAATCTGTCTCCATTCGTCTCTCTGGTGGACCTTCTCTTGCCAGTCGTTGATTCCAAGTGCTTGTAGGTCTGTATGTATATTATCTCTCCACCGCCTTCTTGGTCTACCTCGGGGTCTTCGGTCATTTATTTCCTGAGTGTAAGCGAGTTTTGTTTCCCTATTATCTTCCATTCTTTCTATATGCCCCAGCCATTGTAGTCTATTAGCCTTCATGATGATTTTTGGGGTACGTTATGAGAATATACGAATTGGAGAAGTAGGTGACAATTGGCAAGATTGCCGGGGAAAAGAACACGGGGATGCAAAGAGATAAATATCGGAGAGGTTTGGCCATATGGCATGGTCGAGACAGAACACAGAGCTGATCCGCGACTCTGGAGATTGTGTGACATGGCGAAACGACCGCAGAGGCTTATCGGTGAGGCAAATGATGATTAAGAAGTTTCTTTCATGGCAGACTGGCTTAGAGACAGGACGCCTGCCTTTAGATGTTGTAAATGATATATCATTCATGTTGTAGATTTGGGGATCGGTGTTGCCGAAAGGATTAATCACTCGAGCTTAAACTGTCTCTGATGACCTAGGCGTAGTGGGTCCATTCCACACATCGGTAGTTGAACTTGAATGTGGACTTCTTGTCCCTGATTAGGGTTCGAGTGTGCATCCAGACATCCAACAGAAACCCCCTGGTGATCTGTGCTGTTGAAGTGGGCAGAGACCGGCTTAGGGGCGTTGTTACGGATATCCTGTAGGTGTTGGCTTAATCTGTCGGCTAAACGGAGGCCGATCACACCAATATACTTCATATCCCAACGTTTGTAGATGATGGCCTCGTCCCACAGATCGATCGTGTCTAAAATGTGTACCAAGACATGTGTCGGGAAGTGAAGGCGGCTGGCGGGATATTAACCACATCAACTTTGAATGACGTTTAGACTATACAAATGTGGTTCGGGCACTTGAGTCAAGGTCTACATCCTAAGTATTCTCGGAGGAAGCAAACGCTGAAAAACATTGTTGCTTTGTGGACACAATGAACACACCTTGAGGGTCTGTAGCAATCCCGGGGGATAACCACAGGTCATCATCATCATCATCATCATCATCATCATCATCATCATCATCATCATCATCATCATCATAATCATCATCATCATCATCATCATCATCATCATCATCATCATCATCATCATCATCATCATCATAATCCTCCTCCTCCTCCTCTTCATCATCATCATCATCATCATCATCATCATCATCATCATCATCATCATCATCATCATCATCACCATCCATATGCGCATATTCGGTGGCATACAATAAAGTGAGCATATAGAGTGCGCGCACAGAGCGAGGGTATAGAGTGAGGGTATTCAGTGAGCGCAGAGATTGAGCGCATAGAGTGGGCACAGAGATTGAGCGCATAAAGTGAGCACAATAAGTAAGCACATAGAGTGAGTGCATAGAGTGGGTGCAAATAGTGAGCGCATAGAGTGGGTGCATAGAGTGAGTGCATAGAGTGAGCACATAAAGTGAGCACATATAGTGAGCACATAAAGTGAGCACATAAAGTTAGCGCATAGAGTTAGCGCATAAAGTGAGTGCATAGAGTGGGCACATAGAGTGAGCTCAAAGGATGGGCACGTAGATTGAGCGCAAATACTAAACGCAAAGAGTGAGCGCATAAAGTTGGCACACAGAGTGGGCGCAAACACTGAGCGCATAGATCAAGCGCATAGAGTGAGCACATAGAGTGAGCACATAGAGCGAGCACATAGAGTGAGCACATAGAGTGAGCACATAGAGTGAGCACATTCAGTAATTTCCCATGCGGAAGTTGATTGCTGTGCCTATATATGGCATTGACCGTCCTGTAGAGCAGAGGACACCAATCTACGGCCTGCAGGCCGGATCCAGCCCGCGACGTCATTTCATCCAGCCCCTCGACGGTAATCGAACCTGCTTGATATAGCGTATGGAAACGAGACGTTGTGATACAATTTAAATGTAAATATTATGTTTAGAATAATAGGAGATCTTCACACGTGCGGAGACCTCCTGGCTGCTATGTGTCTTAAATTTACAATTTTCAATTATACATTATTATATCTAGATTTTCTTGTTTATTGTAATGTTTGCTTGTCTCGCGCCATCCCAAGTCCTTCCCCGGCTCGTGGTAGCGCCGCCTACGTTCTGACATTTCCATGGTTTCCTTGGCAACAAACAAATACGCATCTCTCTCTCTCCCCCCCCCCCCCCAGATGCGTCTGGCTGTCAACAGTGGTTCGATGCTCCAGAAATATTTACTTCTGTTTGTCAGTCATCCATTTTATATATATGTAACAAGGGTTTCTTTGTTTGACAGTGATAGGTAAATGAACTACAGGCGTGAATAGAGGCAATAAAGTAGCAAACATAGCATAAAAATGCCACAGAAGCCTCGTGTTATAACGAAAATATTATTCCTAGCTTAGAAGAATTCCCCGGTCAAGGTGTTAATCGAGCTGGTCTCCAGGCCAGCGATTTTCAGTCTTTCTGCTGTGACAGATCCTTACGCAATTGTTTACGTTACTCAAGGAACTCTGTGTCTGTCCTACTTTATGTAATAAACGAGATGGGCAGAAATGTTGCATATAGACGATTTCGGTATGTTTCGGCGGAATACCTGGCTGCCACTCGCGAAACCCCGGGTGAAAAACTCTGCTCTAGGCTGTTTATTTAGGCCGACCCTATTTATATATTTTGCAAACCTTATTATGAGATATATTCTATCCAAAGGTACCTATAAACTTTATGTGTACCTTTGGTGAGCCGTAGCTTCAGCAGTGACCCCTAGGCCTCTGCTTTTCTTGTGTTTTAATAGGATTTTAATTATGTTTCTGATTCAATGTCTTTTTCATTTTCAGATCCCGTGTACTTCACCCTTCATTATGGCAACTAAGAAAAGAAAAGTGGACGCCGAGTGTCGCGTTTCCATTGAAGAATGGGGAGTAAAGTACTTCTTTGTTGAAACAAAGGACCAGAAAACCAGTTGCGTAATATGCAGCGAAAGTGTTGCCGTTTTGAAATAGTACGGTCTTAGGCGTCACTACGAAACAAAACATCTATCAACATTTTCATAATGTTCTGGAGTTACGCTCTGAGAAATATGAGTCCATGAAACGTGGTTTAGAAACACAAAGAAATCTCTTCACGAGAAAGTGTGCTGAAAATGAACCTGTCACCAGTACAAGTTACAAAATAGTGCATAAGATGGCAGAACGAGGAAAACCGTTTACCAATGGCGACTTCAACAAACAGTGTATGATGGAAGCAGCAAGTGACTTGTGTCCTGAGAAAGCCGACATTTTTGAACTGTCAGCCTTTCGGCAAGGTCAGTTGTGCGAAGAACAGAAGAACTTGGAGAGAATATAATGCTACAGATACGCGAGAAAACTAGGAAAGTTTTGTGGTATTCTCTGGCACAGGATGAGTCTACCGATCTCTCGAGTACGTCAAAATTTTTCATTTTCATTCGTGGTGTCAATTTGGACTTTCAGATAACGGAAGAGTGGGCATCCGTTTGCAGCATGCATGTAACAATAACTGGAAAAGACATTTTCATGGAAGTGCAAAACGTTTTGCAAAACAATAACTTTCAGTGGAAACAGCTTTGAGGTGTTACAGTTGATGGAGGAGAAAAACATGGCTGGAGTATGAAGGGTCTGATTGGGCAGATCAGGACTCATTTGTGAGATTTGCAAATTCCTGGCGCTCTGTTCATACACTGTATCATACATCAGCAAGCACTCTATGGGAACAACTTAGATATTTCTTGTGAAACCAGTCGTTTCTGCCGTGAATTTCATTCGGAGACATGCACTCAATCACCGTCAGTTCCAAGTTTTGTTGTTGTTGAAGAAATTGATTCTGAATTCTGTGACTTGCCTTACCATACAACAATGAGGTGGCTCAGCTGCGGTAAAGTCCAGTTTCATTTTTACAACCTACGAAACAAAATAGATGTTTCCCTAACTGAAAATGACAGAGCTGATCCACATCTGTCAGATCCTACCTGGCTGTCAAAGTTGTTATTTTTGGTCGACATCACATCACACATGAATGAACTGAATTTGAAACTTCAGAGAAAGGGTAATCTCGTCTGTGATCTCTACAGATTTATCAAAAGGATTTGGGAGAAAGCTGCCATTGTTTGAAGCACAACTGGAAGGAGAAAACTTGTATCATTGTCACTGCTTCAAAGAGTTTTGCGCTGCAATCGCTGAAGATATCAACCTCGATTTTCCGGGGGAAAAAAATTTATTCGTGACTTGAAGAAGCATGTTTTGGAAAAATTTTCAGATCTTGACAGAATTAAGAATGACATTCTTCTGTTCCAGAATCCGTTTGATACGCAGGAAGCCAAAGAAGATTGATAAACCAACACAGAACTGGCGTCGTTAGCCGCTACACGCTGCGGGATTTGCTGAGGAGGGGATCCGAGCACTTATGGACTGAATGGTCCGATGTGCAACGAGGATGATCTGTCGACTAACTAACTAACTAACTAACCTTGATGATGTGCCAGTTGAACTACAGCTGGAGCTCGTTGATGTGCAAGCAAATGACTTGTTGAAAGAGAAACACAGAGAAGGAAATCTTGTTGAATTTTACCGCTGCTTACCTGATATTGAGTTTCCGAAACTATAAATTTGCCGCTAGTATGGCATCAGCGCTTGGAACAACTTATGTCTGTGAGCAAACATTTTCAAAAATGAAGTAGGTGAAGTCAACACATCGAACGAGATTGTCTGATGAATATTTGAAAGCAATTCTCTTGATTGGATGCAGCAATTCCAAACCAAACATTGATGATATCTTGAAAGCCAAATATGAGTTTCACAAATCTCACTAACCTATTTTGCTGCTTAGTTTGTGAGATTCGGATATGTGCACACTAGGTCTGATGAAACTATCTTTTTGCTAACGTCGCCTTCTTTGACAACTCTATTTTGGTAAATAAATATGTTGTGTTGTTGTTGTTGTTGTTGTTGTTGTTGTTGTGTGTGTGTGTGTGTGTGTCTGTGTGCTTGCTTGCTTTGCACGCCACTCACCTATGATTAACTTAGTATTTCGTCTTTTTTCCCCCAGAGCTTTCGTTCTGGCTTGCAAATATTGTTAAAGTTAGTTGCATATCCTTTACTTGACGTTAGCAGTCAAAACCAGCATTTTTTGCTGTTGTTGATGTCTTGGCACGTTAACATTCAGTAGTCTGCCATTGCTTTCTGAACGACCGACGCCCATACCATAGCGTAAAAAACCAGCTGTTAGAGACCTATCTATCTTCCCACTCTTGTTCACGGGTCTCATAAGGCAATTTACAATATTATGACATTCACACACAACCGTAACAATGACTGCACTCGGACACTATCAGGAAATGTTTCCTGTACAAGCTTTATTACATTGTGACGTGTTTGATAGTTACTAGACCACACGTTTACTCTCAACACCATTTACGTCCACACAACCCACTCTTATGGTCGGGCACTCATTCTGACGGACGGCTAAACACTCGGTCCGTCTATGTAGAGGATATTTACCCAGTATGGCACTTCTCACTATCAGCTAACACAATCTCTCCCGCCTTGCGGTCATATCACAGCTAACCCACGACCAGAATACAGACACATACGTCAGTCGCATCTATCCGTCAGACACTATCGTGCTATCGTTCAGCTCCCTCTATTCTCAATACGTCCATCTCTGTTCGTCGTCTCACACACACTGCCTCGACCCCTGTCCAGTCGTCCCTCAGTCACGTGGGTCTGCCCAAGGGCTTCTTGCCTGACCTCCAGTCAGTCAAGCAGTGGCGTCTCTGTACCGCGTAGTATCCTACTGTCCTTGACTCGGCTAAAGTCTGTGGTCGCTTGTGACCTGTCTTAAGTCACTGTCTATTGACTAGTTGTCACGCTGTCGTTTCTTACACACATCAGGACTCTGACTCCAGCGCAACGTGATTTGCTGCCAAATCGCGCACAGCTGTGTTTCCAACGTGGGTATACGGGATTACGAACCGCATCAGTAAGACCATCGCCACGGAGACGGCGAAAGCATTGTACAGAATGAGTATGCGGCCCGCACTCCTAATTTTGTCAGTTATCCGGCCCGGCGTGAAAATAGTTTGGTGACCCCTGCTGTTGAGGAATAAGCTCACTGAGTCACCTCCATATACATATACATCATAGACCAGTGGTTCTCAACCGTTTTTGGCCCATGCACCCCTTCACCATATTTTCAAAACGTCATCCCCCTCCCTCTTTCGTATTTCCTCCCTATAAATTCCCCCTCCCTTTACACAGTATACGTAAAAATGGAAGCTAAATTTAGTAACACATACAAGAACAAGACTAGACGTCTACATAAAACGTGATTTTCGGGTCTCCTTACGTTATAAAACGAATTTCAGAAGGGCGAGATGTACATGACCGTAAAATATGGAAGCAAAAACAATATCAAGTAATCGGTTCTTATATTAACACGATCTTGAAATAATCTTAATTCACCACTAGAAACCTTAAAATCTCTCTCTCTCTCTCTCTCTCTCTCTCTCTCTCTCTCTCTCTCTCTCTCTCTCTCTCTCTCTCTCTCTCTCTCTTATACCAGTGTATAAGAACTCGAAGGCATGTTGTTTTCTTATTGATATAACGTTTATTTGTACTTGATGACAAAGGTTTGATGTTAGCTTCCACTCAAGTCAAAGGCTGGATCTTAACTCCCCTTGCCAACCCAATACGTCACGATTGAGCATCTCTCTCCCTTTCACTCTCGATGCTCAATCGTGCTGTATCTGTTTCCCACTAGATTCTAATAATACCCCAGTACTCCTCCCTTACTGTTACACCTCCCCATGTTGAATAAAGAATTTTCCTTATAAAGGAAAAATCTTTACTCCTAATCCCCACACTCTATTCCCTCTTTTCCCTTACTTCTCACAGTTCCTCAAATCTTCCCCAAACCAACTCCAATTTAATTAAACACTCTATTTCTTTAACTCTTTCCCCTGCTATATAGTCAACCCACTTCTTCTTCGTTCCTGGCCTTCAACCAAACATATTTACATATCTTTAATAACATTTCAAATTCAACTTTATATAATACATCATAACATCATAACACGTCTTCTTAAATACTCCTTCTTCTCTTCATAAGTAACCTGCTTAAAATTTCAAACACTAACACCAACTCATTTTTATCACCAACGCTACTAATCCCCCACTTTCAACTAACCTGAAATTACTTTCACACGATAGGAAGACAAAGAATCGGTGGCCACCGGAATTTAAAAGAAGAAATAGAACTCTTTCAAAAAAAAAAAAAACAACATTCACCTAAATCACACACCCCTTTACACCCCTATGTTCTTTGAGACTTTATATAATAAAGTCTATACCAATTATATCTCCCACAGTACCACTCATTATGGTAACAGTTTACGCTGCTATCTACAGCATCAAATACCAACCATCATCCAAAAATATTCTTCACTTCTAAGTGTCTATATAACAGACACTACCTTACCTCAACCTCACATTGTAATGTAAACCACAAAACACATCCCGAAGACACAATTAAAAAGGTCTATTATCCCTTAAGACCTCCTCCAACATTATACATAACACCTCACCTAACCTCATCATCTCGTATAACTAATCTTCTCCAATACCTCAGGTTCTCTCTTAATGTCCATTTCTTATGGGCATATCTACTAAAATGCTCCACTTATGCCGTTATCAACAGCAACCTAGTAACCTTGAAATCTCCCCTTAAATGTTAACCAACACAAACACAACACGACTATATACATTACTCTAGCAACCCACTTATTATTCTATCTCTGAAGCTTAATACACCCAAAGGGATAAACATTTACATCCTACCCAGGCCATGTAACCCAATGCCTCTCTAACATCTTCCACCTCTCAATTCATAATTCATGCCGTAATCTACAGCAGCAAAAACAACCACTCATGTCTGTGACTGCTTGCAATCAACTTTATCTCAGTCCCTTTATTATGGACCCACAAACACCCCAAGTCACCATGTCTCCCCTATGTTCCTTTCTCATTAACTTACTTACACCCCTTTATTATTGTACTGTTATCCACAGTGTCTAGTCAAACATGGATCCAATTCATGTTTACTCTTCGTCTGGGGTAATTTTCTTATTCTTCTATAACCCAGCATTCTCGTGTGTGTATATCATGGCTCTTCTGACCCCCCGGAAATTATGTTCAAAACTTTTCTCAGCTTTACCCCACTGAATATACTCATTAATCTTTTCTTCTCCCATGTGGCTTCTAATCCCATATATTTCTAATTAATGCTTACTTTAGTGTATCTCTAAAGTTACCCATAACCATTTTACTTGTGTAGTAAGCTCGTCTTATGCTTCCAGCACTTCATAACTATATCAACCTCATTATGCTGACTATCACAGCACAAAATACTTCTTCTTCACAAAGAGAATGTGTCTCTTTATTAGTTCTCCGTAGTTTTATTAACTCTTTTCTGAACGAAGGGTCATAATTAAAAAGCCCCCTGTATTGTCTTTATTCTAGACAAAACCCTGTATTTAAACATAACTTAATTAACTACTATTTAACACACAAAACAGTGAAATAAAATCACAACAGGACATCAAATCCCCCCCAAACCCTTGCAACAATCATTCATGTTTCCCCGCAACTCAACCAAAAGTATGATGATGATAGTGATGATGATGGTGACGATGATTAAAATAATACAACATACATCCTAATCTATTGTTACCCAATACTACTGGTCTCTTTTACGGACCAGTAGTTTACACATAAAAGTCTAAGAACACAATAACCCTATTCTAAAATAATAACAATCATTTTACAGGACCAAATCAAGCAAAAAAAACATTATACATGAGGCATTATACAATTGTCTTCTCGCTAAAGAGAAGGTTTTCAAAAAAAATACAACTCCCTTCAAATTATTACGTACAGTGGCCCATCCTCATTGGCCTCCTATATGACTTATACTTTCCACAATTTCTATAACCTACAAAAAACAAGACACTTCACCGCCCAGTATGTATATCTGTTAACTACAGACCATCATAACGCGGAACAATACTTGTTCTTCTCAACCAAACTCACTACTCAACAACTGACCGTTCCTTTTTTTCTGGAAGTCAAACTTTGATTATCTCCCCTCACAATTTTCTATCCTTTTCAAAACTAAATCCTACACATCACAAATACCTTAAGCAAGCTCTGTGAACTACAGGTCACTCACTTTATCCATTATTAATGTGGCGATTATTTCAATGTCATCTCAATGTACCAGCTCGGCACAGCTATTATTTCCCTTGGCTTTATACCAAACATCACTACCACTTCCTAATCCTTACTGTTAACTACAGTATCTCCACTCTCCTACATCCAACAAAACTTTGTCTATTTACTATAGACCTCTCACCAAAACAACTAATTCTACTTCCACTTTCTCGTCTACCCGACGCAATTAATATTTCATTCTACTGCCTCAGTACTCTCAACGTCTCATCAGCACTACTCTAAGCTATCCTCAAGTCTCACCTATCATTCTTGCATCGTGACGACAATCAAACCGGTCACCCTCCTCGGAACACGTTCTCCAACATTCATTTTACTGACCTTGTTTACCTTCTTATCTTTCACTCTTATTCATCGGAATTCTTTCAGAACTGTAACCCACGCCACTTATAACCGACAGCAGACCTCTCTTCTCTCGTTCCTGTTAAGAATACTAAACAAGTTTTGTGAAATATCATTCAGAATGTTAACTCTGTTTCCGTTATATAACTTCCAACGTCAGACATTCTACAAAAAAAAAACATCACAATTCTCCAATCATTTTCTTTCTATCTCTCTATGTTTCACGGTTTTTCAACATCACTTATCAACCACTCTTCTCATATTCACACGGACAATGACACACAACCTCGCTCTCATCTCACGCCTAATCTCGCATCGCGACAACCTAACGTCTCCATACTATTACTACAACAAAACACTTTAGACGCCACCTCAACATTCCAGCAATCATTCACCACATATCTACACGTATTGATCTCCTCTACACACATTGACACAAGACATATCAACGCCACTCTTACATTTTATCTATGTACTTCACTTAGGCGACGTCACCACACGTCTCTCTCGTCATCGCGACGAACACCTGTCTGACAGTTATACTCACGTATGAACAACGCACAACCAGACGAATGATTCCAGAGGACTTTCTCAATTCACTGCTTTCTTATATCTCTACTTTACTCAATCAGTCACTCCTATACGAAGGTCAGACCCTACATTACCTCTCGCAACTTATATTGAAAGTGCTTTCACAGCACTATTTACTATCTCTTTAAAACAAACTTCATTCCAACATGTCACAAATCTCGTAACTATTATTCCATACTTCTCCACCCACAACCACTTTCTTCTTTCTCCACAAGAACGACGTAACTCGTATTTTTCAAGCATCCACTTCTACAGTCTTTTACTTTTATTCTCACGTTCAACTGGCTATTTTACACACAGGACACTCAGTACCTCCTCAATCTATATCTCCTCACCAGACAGTCTCGGTTCACCTGTCAACAATACTATTCTTTCTTCTCCAACCAACAAGCAAAACTATCTCGGACATCACGTCATAGCTCTGAGTCAAACCACTTCTAATACGAACATTCATACTTAATTTATCTCTCACCCTCTACTAATTCTCTCTACTAAGTGCTGAATCCACCCTATTTTACTTAATGTACTCTCCCTACATTTTAACCAAACAGAAGATATGATATCCTGTATTACGTAATCCACGTGGAATATCATTTGCCGTACTTCCTTATCCTCAACACCACTATCACCTACCCTGTACCATGCTACCCCAAAAATTTCATCTGTCTATTTTAGACAGCTCATACACCTATACTCTCAAACCGGAGTTCTTCTCATAAGCCAAAACTATTTCATTTTCCTTCTTCACCCAAGGAATTTTAACTGTTATAGAGTGTGTCCAAACAAAACAGTTCACTGTCTTTCAATACATTAACCCGTCTTTCACTTATAATGTCATCTTCACTATCTGTTGTCAACTTATTAAAGTACTCAGGTCTTAAGGTCCTAAGGTCTTCTATTTTACTTAAGTCACTTTCTATCGTTGAGTAAATTCCCGCTAACTGTCTACCACTATTCTTCTTCTTAAATGAGTTCTTTCTATTTCCTTTATTTGCGTCAGTCTGTTCACTGTTTTCTGTATACCTTATGTAACGTTTATACCTTCCCATCTCGTCTTCAGATGACACACTAATAATAGTTCCTTCGTCAGACTCATTATAGTTTACTGCAAACACGTCGGCCTTATTCTCATAGTCATCTTTAAAACGTCTGACTTTCTTTCTCTTTCTCGGTCTTCGTCCCTTAGCCTTCCCTACTCTCTTGTCATATAATCCAGTATCTAGTTCTACATAGTCACTAACCAAAACTCTGTCCGTCTGTCCACCAGTCACTACTCCGTATGAGGGAACATCACGCTTCGATTCAGGATCTGCTTGTAGTGCAGCTCTCTCATTCTCTGAATCATCAGTAATAATATCTGTTTCAGCATCACTATAATATTCGGCTGTAGGAATATCTTCTCTGTAACTTGAACTCTGACAGCTAATATTCCTACACCATTTGGGAATTAGTTTCCTGTCTATAGCTGAAGAACTTGACATGGCACTACCTCTATTTACAATCATACTATTTCTTTCCTTAATACTTTTCTTCATTGGCTTTCTTTCGTTCTTGGTCCTCGTCTGTCCATCTTTCCTAACTTCAACCTTGTCTCCCTTAGTCAAATGAGTTGGTTTTGACTGAGTCTCTATTAAGTCAGTTTGAATTCCCTTTGTTATCTTGCTGGCTGGTTGTACCTGGATCTTTTTCTCTACTGTATCTACCTGAGTCTGTGTACAATTTTCTATCGTATTACCTGCCTGCGTCTGTGTCTCTCGGTTTCTTTTCCTTACTAATACCGTCGTCTTCTTTTCCTGTCTACTAGTCACATTCGCAACCATTTTAGGACTAGTCTGTATTTTATTTACAGGTTCAACTCTGTCTCTTACACCTGAGTTTAGATATTGTCTTTGTCTTTTTTCAAACCATTCGTCACGTTTTTTTCTAGCGCTTACAGTATAGGATGGCCAACTCCTAGAACAATCTCTCTCATGCCCATTTCTGTATCTCTGATCATTGTACCAGGTCCCAACCCTAGTCATCCTTGGACTAACATAAATGCTTCTATACTGCCCTATATTTTCATCAACTAGTGGCTGTCCTCGGCTATTCTTGTTGTTCCTTTTTATCTCATTACCTCTTACATTACTCTGTAACCAGTGTACGAAACATTCTACCTCGCTGACTGCCACCTTTAATTCTCCTAACCATGCAGTCACGCGTCCTAAGTCTCTGCTCAGGTACATTTTTACTCTTTATGCTATCTCAGCCGAAATAATTCTCAACTGTGTCGTGATGAATCTGCCCTGCTGAAATATTCCTAAACAGAGCTAAACCTGTGCTAAGGTGTCCTGTTCCGCCATGCTGAAAAAATACTGAAACAAAGCAAGCAAAGAACCACACAATTTCAACTTCTTAATTTAAGGAATACACTCACTTTTCTTGTAAACTACAGTTAGTTTCTGGGTTTGGGAACCACACAATTTCAGCTTCTTTTTGTTTCCTTACTCAAGCACATACTTTCTTCGATTCGGTGTCAGATTACGTTCGACCACCAGGAGCCTGTCTCAGCTGAAAAATCAGTCGCGGAGTTCAGGTAGCGGAGTTCAGGTAGTCTGTCTCTTCTCCCAGGTAATTTCGTCACTTCTCTAGGGATGCCGGGAAAATCTTCAACCCCTGGTTGGGTCCCATCTGAGACTTGTAGCCTTTGTTTTCACCCCGGGTGGGGTACATCATCGACGTCTTGAGATAGCGACAACGTAAGTGGCTGGCGATTTGAAATTAGCAAAACTCAGGTTATGGGAGGCCCTTTGATAACGCTGAAGTTCAGACAACAGCCGTGACCAGCCCCTTGATAACGCCAAAGTTCAGTCAACGGCTATGACCAGCTCCTTGATAACGCCAAGGTTCAGATAACGGCTATGACCAGCCCCTTGATAACGCCAAAGTTCAGATAACGGCTCTGGAAAGCCCTTTGATGACGTTAAAGTTCAGGTAACGGCTCTGGAAAGCCCTTTGATGACGTTAAAGTTCAGACAACGGCTCTGGAAAGCCCTTTGATGACGTTAAAGTTCAGATAACGGCTCTGGAAAGCCCTTTGATGACGTTAAAGTTCTATAAGTTTACATGATTGACAAATTATTTGCTCAGGGTTACCACAGCCTTCGGGCCTCTTTATTTGCAGATTACTGAACTGATTTCTGAATTTTACTGGGCATCCTTTCACTGGCTGCTCCACTACGTGCCGAAACCGTTTCTAGGAGTTAATTGACCGAAGCATGGAACAACAACCAGCGTCTCCCGACCTTGACAAAACCGATTTGAGAAAACGTCTGTTCTAAATACCTTCTTGTTTAGGCAGTCTGGTCTGGATCCCTTGAAGGTTTCCTAGTACTTCGCGTGGTGGCCGGGACGGCCAAATCCAGTATCGTGGTTAGACGGCACCATTTCGAATCCTATACCAGTGTATAAGAACTCGAAGGCATGTTGTTTTCTTATTGATATAACGTTTATTTGTACTTGATGACAAAGGTTTGATGTTAGCTTCCACTCAAGTCAAAGGCTGGATCTTAACTCCCCTTGCCAACCCAATACGTCACGATTGAGCATCTCTCTCCCTTTCACTCTAGATGCTCAATCGTGCTGTATCTGTTTCCCACTAGATTCTAATAATACCCCAGTACTCCTCCCTTACTGTTACACACTCTCTCTCTCTCTCTCTCTCTCTCTCTCTCTCTCTCTCTCTCTCTCTCTCTCTCTCCCCAACCCCCAGACGGTGGGGGGGGGGGGGAAATTCCCCACCGGTTACGAACCACTGGCATAGACCGTATTGTAGACAACAAGGAACAATCTTTCCTTTCTGTTTATTTTCTTTTTGCCAAGCATCACTTTCAGGTCTCACTTTTGTGTGTGCGGTCACTCGCTTTGAACTCAAACGTAGTCCATACAGGCGCTATTACTTCTTGTGCACTGGACTGATTTTGTGTGTGTGGATTAGCTTTCTCTATTACTAGTGTCCCTCGCCATCAGGCGAATCCACTCAGACTTTAGAGGTACTTTTAATTTACGTCCCCAAGTCCAGGACTGGAAGTCAACATTTTAGCCCGCCTCAGCATCAGCACAGAATTAACACTTGTGTTCATTCGGTCACAATGGCCTCTGTATTTCTCACCTTTAACTCCAAAAATATCCCAGTCCTCTGGCATTGACCACACGGAGAGAATCTCGACACAGAGCACGGACTCCGTAGCACCGGCAAGAGTCCACATGTGTGCATGCTATAATTTAAAAAAAAGGTTGCATATCCTTTATAGGACGTCGCTGTCATCCCCCCCCCCCCCACACACACACACCCCAACTATTCTAGGCTGTTTGCAATGTACTAGACAATTTTACGTTCAGTAGTTGAGTATTGTCGGTCTCCCTGGCCTAGAGGTTATCGACTTTCGACTTTCTCCGTAATCCTGCATACTCCCGTGAGTAACGTGACGTGCGTGAGAATCGGTGGCGGTTCTCTCCGCGTCGGTAACTTACGGGGTATGTGAACCGGTCGCTCAGAAAGCAATGGCAAACTACTGAACGTAATCAATAAATCAACAATCAGCCAAGAAATCAACAATCAGCTGAAAGATGCTAATGTTGACAGCTGTCAGCAACCGATGTCACAGGCATTCTAGGATACTTCTCTCGCACCACACAAAAGACTTGCTAGTCGTACGAGAGGAATTGATTACACATTTTATTGCCACTGGCTCTTTGCATCACATCAATGTACAACAAACAGTCGCTAACAAATCACACAAGAATAAATGCACAGAACTTCCTATCACTAGTCGTTTCCTACCCTATTGCTAATCTATCTACTAGGCTAACGAAATAAGCATCGCTAAGCGATGTTATCACGATGAAGTCTGTGTCCCGTCTCCTTCTACTCCGCGTGCTGTTTACACAGTACGCGGAAGGACTTGGGGCGCACTACGGCTTTTGCGTGCGGCCTCATTCAGCACGCTCGAGTAGTGGCCTCTCTTGAGTTACACTCTAGTTTCACGTTGCCGTGATCATGCCGTGACCAGAGTGCTAACTCTCTGGTTGACACCTCCGTGTCTCATGAGAGAACTAATTACTAGTTCCCCTTCCTATCACCTACCCTGCCATCATGTAGGGGCACTGGGTTACCTCTAATCTACTTGAGGTAGACCACTCATTCAGGGTGGTCTTCCTCCTCTATACTTGAGTCTTTGACAACAGCGATGTCCTGTAAAGGATATGCGAACAAAAAAAAGTTGACTATTGCTTTCTGAAAGAGAAGTCAACCTTTACATCCAACTGACCGGCGTCTTGAACGAACCCACTACCTCAGCCACCATAGGAAGTTTAAGTACAAGCGTGTTAAACCTTTCTGACACGCCGACCGCTATCCCAGAATAACCCATTCTATGAATATCTCATCGTCGGTACGGTTTCAAATTTGTGGATCAGGACCAAGATAAGAAACAAATCAATGACAGTGGAAATGTGGCTTCCCCGGAAAATGCATAGAATACCACTGACTGAAATCAACACAAAAGAGATAGTCGCTCAAGAAACTATTTATTTTTCGTTCTCTAGTTTTGAACTTAAGCGTAGACCATAAATGTGCAACTACTTCTAGCACTGATTTGTGTGTGTGTGTGGGATAGCTTTCCCTATTACCAGTGCACCTCACCAGCAGGCGAACCCACCCCGACTTCAGAGGTACTACATCTTGCGCACATGACTGATTTGTGTGTGTGTGTGTTAGCTAGTTTTCTCTTTTACCGGTGTTCCTCTTCGTCAGACAAACCCACGCCGACTTCTGAAGTACTTGTAATTTACGTCCCCGACTCAAGGACGAGAAGTCAACATTTTAATTCAAATGACCCGTATACAGGGCCGTGCCGTGCTATGATACAGAGAGGCGGCCGTATCAGGCGGAACTGTAATGGGGCGGCATAAGAGGGTGGCATTTTGAAAGAAAAAAAAACATTTAAGAGGCGGCATTTCGAAGACTTGCATCATACTGAGAGAATCTACCGCATGGCCCTGCCCGTGTTAGCTGTAAAACGATTGGAGACATACACGTAAACTGTGGAGATATCTGGGGATGCGTTATGAGGAGAAATGAACGTGAAAAGTTAGTGACAACTGGCAAACTTGCAGGTAAACGAGGACAATAAAGAGATAAATATCGTAATGGCTTGGTCATATGACATCCTCAGGACAAGACCACAGACCGGACCCAAGCTTGAGTGTTGACGTGAAATGCCTAACCATGACCGCCGACGCATATCGGCATGGCACAAGATGATGACAGCGTCTAATTTAAAACTGTGCCACAGCAGCGGCCGATTCGCCCTGCTTTTTTCGATTTCAAACCGCCGAGAGACTTCTAAGCTACAAAACGTACACACGCTTCCTCTGAGTTGTTATTTGCCCTTATCTGAAAAGGCCCGAAGCCCAATGCACTGCCCTAGGATCAATGGACGTTGAGGTATACCACCGTTTCTTTCGGGGAAACCCCACCCCCACTCCACCACAACGTATGTAGCCTTGACCTCTGAGACACTCCTATACAAAGTTAGTTACATATCCTTTTTGTAATCTCTTGGTGAGTTTACGTTCAGTAGTTTGCCGTTGCTTTCTGAACGACCTGCACCTATACCATTTTATTAATAAACACCCAACGCAAGGTAGTCTGCTGCTAGATCGCCCGCAGTTGTGTTTCGAACTGCGCCCGTAACCCCTTTTCCGGCTATACAGTTGCAGTGCAGTAGGGTAAACTACTTTTGTTGGAAAATACCCCTAAGAGTCACGGACTTGTTTTTGTGGTTCTGCGAATTTCTCTATTTCTAGCTGCCATATAGTTCGGGGAAACTTAACTGTGGCTTGTCGTGTGACGTAGTGGGCGAAAGTTCACCTAATTTTCCCATATATATTCTTATCTTGTTTGTGGCGACAACTATTGTGCTTAATTAATTTAATTCTACTAGCCGGCGAAAGACTCGTTCACTAACCATTCACTCACTGTACGAGGCAGCGAGGATAATTTAATTTAATTTGCTAACTCGGTGTTAAATATACGGTAAGTGTTTATGTTTATCATCATCATCATCATCATCATCATCATCATCATCATCATCATCATCATCATCATCATCATCATCACCACCACCACCACCCCCACCACCACCACCACCACCACCACCACCACCACCACCACCACCACCACCACCACCACCACCACCACCAGCACCATCATCATCATCAATACGTGACGCTTAAAAAAAAAAAGAAAAAACAAACGTTCGTTCCTTCATTCATTCTTTCATTCACACACCATTATTGAGAGAGGGTCTTCTTGTAAAGAGGTCAACCGTCTGCCTCGCGGTCTGAAGACCTTGGGTTCGTGTCCGAACTGCCTTCCTTTGACCTCGATTGCAATTTTTTTTTCCGGGGTCCTATTGGGTCATCGTTGAAGCTTCGCGGTTCGTGCGCTGTGCGATGCCCTTTGTAGGCAACTGGCTGTTCTTCGGAGAGAGACCGAGCGTGATGAGGCAAAACCCTAGTGCATGGAGTTGATTCTTTCGCCAGTAACCGTTTAACCTGTCTCTAAACATCTAAGCACCGAACGTCGGCTGAAATGAATTTCCAGAGACCCTATATTCGGCGTCGTCATGGCACACTCGTATAATCTCACAGCCACTCTATTATAGCCATCCAGCCCCCCCCCCCCTTTTCTTATAGCCATCCAGCCCCTCTCTTATAGCCACCTAGCCCCTCTCTTATAGCCATCCAGCCCCCACCTCACCTTTCTTATAGCCACCCAGCCCCTCTCTTATGGCCATCTAGCCCCACTATTATAGCCATCCAGCCCCACTATTACAGCCACCCAGCCCCTCACTTATAGCCATCCAGCCCCTCTCTTATAGCCATCCAGCCCCCCTCCTCTTATAACCATCCAGTCCCTCTCTTATAGCCATCGAGCCCCTCTCTTATAGCCATCGAGCCCCTCTCTTATAACCATCCAGTCCCTCTCTTATAGCCACTCAACCCGTCTCTTATAGCCATCCAGTCCCTCTCTTATAGCCATTCAGCCCCTCTCTCACAGCGATAGCCATTTTTCACGAGTATCATGTGACCAAACTTAAAAAGTACGAAGACGCATGGCACAATGTTTGTGACACTGCCAGCCTCACACAACACACAGTAAAGGGAATTAAAGAGTTAACTTTAAATAGTTAGTTAGTTAGTTAGTTAGTTAATTAGTTAGTTAGTTAGTTAGTTAGTCGACAGATCATCCTCGTTGCACATCGAACCATTCAATCCATAAGTGCTCGGATCCCCTCCTCAGCAAATCCCGCAGCGTGTAGCGGCTAACGACACCAGCTCTGTGTTGGTTTATTAATTTTCTTTGGCTTCCCGCGTAGTTTTTTTTTTGGACTCAAGCGTAGTCTACTTCTAGTAGTGCCGAACTGAATTTTGCACGTGCATTTGCTTTAACTATTAACAGTGTCCTTCGCCATCAGGAGAACCCACTCCGACTTCAGAGGTACTTGTAATTTACGTCCCCAAGTCAAGGACGATTTCTTGTTTGGCCACACCTATTTTAACTTGCTGTTCTCGCAGCCTGACCATGGTTGTATTCATCACTTGGTTCTCACAAACGACTTATTTCTCGTAGAGCATTCAGTATATCAGCCTGGTCTATGACTCATCCTCTCTCCACAGCAGCCTTAACTACAAGATTATCAGCCAGCTCATTCCCTTGTACATCCGCATGCCCTGGCACGAAAATGAAAATAGTCTTTGCCAGCCGTGACCGCTCCAGAGACAGCAACAACTCTCTTCTTTGTCCACACACATGTCACGCTGTTTTTCTCGTCTACTCCTGCCATTCATTTCCCAAGCCAGAACATCGCTCGACAAGGATTTCTATCTAAAAGACATACTAAGATGCAGGAACCATATCTACAAGACATAGATTAACACTCCATGAGAGCATTTAATAGACGGAGGTCGTGTAGTCGAATACCTTGAGGAAATAGAGAAGAAGGGCAGAATGTCAGACGGGCCTTCGTGCCCAATTCTTAACCCTTTGAAAATAAAGATATTTATTCAATAAAGATATTCATTCATTCATTCATTCATTCACTCTCTCTTCTCACTCCATATCCCTCACCCGCTCTATCTTCTCTCTCCCACTCTCTCACCGGATTTATCTTCTCTCTCCCTCTCTTTCACCGCCTCTCTCCCTTCTCTCATCGACTCTCTCTTGTCTCTCCCTCTCATCGGCTCTCTTTTCTCTCTCCCTCTCTCTCTCTCACCGACTCTCTCTTCCCTTCCTACCTCTCTCTCACCGGCTCTCTCTTCTCTCTCCCTCCCTCTCACTGGCTTTCTATATTACCTCTCCCTATCTCTCTCCGTCTCTCTCTTATCTCTCCCCTCTCTCTTCCCCTCTCTCTCCCCGACTCTCTCTTCTCTCTCCCTCTATATCACCGACTCTATCTCTTCTCTTTCTCCCCCTCTCTCACAGGCTCTCTCTTCTCTTTCACTCTCTATCACCGACTCTCTCTCTTCTGTCTCTTCCTCTCTCTCACCGACTTTTATCTTCTTTCTCCCTCTATATCACCGACTCTTTCTTTTCTCTTCCTCCCCCTCTCTCACAGGCTCTCTCTTCTCTTTCAGTCTCTCTCACCGACTCTCACTATTCTCTCTCTCGTTTTCTGTCTGTCTCTCTGTGTGTATGTGTCTCTATAGCACTTCTATCGAAACTGGAATTTAACGTAAACGACCTAACTACCTACCTACCTACCTACCTACCTAATTAACTTCCTACCTGCCTACTACCTACCTACCTACCCACTTACCTACCTACCTACCTACTACCTACCTACCTACCTACCTACCTACCTACCTACCTACCTACCTACCTACGTACCTACCTACGTACCTACCTACCTTCCTATCTACCTACCTGCCTACCTACCCACCTACCTACCTACCTACCTACCTATGTACCTACCTACCTTCCCACCTACCTACTTATTTTCATACATAGATAGTTACGTACCTACCTACCTAACTACCTACCTATCTACTTACCTGTCTGTCTGTTTATCTGTCTGTTTGTCTACCAGTCTGTCTGTCTTCCCGTCCATCCAGACATTTAGTGCAAAACTATTGAAACTCCTAAACATTCCATGACGTCATTTCAGAAACTAACCTACTAATCTGTACAGATATTGCGAAGTATTATTCAAGGTCAAGGTCAGAGTTCATCATAAAGTCAAGGCCAGAGTTCATCATAAGGTCAAGGCCAGAGTCCATTATTAGGTCAAGGCCAGAGTTCATGATAAGTTCAAACGCCCCGTTGAGATTGTGTAACACAATGGATTACACTCAATTAGGTAATTGCTGTGGAGGTTAATGTTGTTGTTTGTGTATTGTTGTTGTTGTTGGTGTTGTTGTTATTGTTGTTGTTGTTGTTGGTGTTGTTGTTGTTGGTGTTGTTGTTGTTGTTGGTGTTGGTGATGGTGGCGGTGTTGTTATTGTTGGTGTTGTTGTTGTTGGTGTTGTTGTTGTTGTTGGAGTTGTTGTTGTTGTTGTTGGTGTTGTTGTTGTTGTTGTTGTTGTTGCTGTGGTTGTTGTAGTTGTTATAGTTGTTGTTGTGGTTGTGGGTGCTGTTGTGGGTGGTGTTGTGGGTGGTGCTGCTGTGTTGTTGTTTTTGTTGTTGTTATTGTTTTGGTTGTTGTTGGTGTTGTTGTGGGTTTTGTTATTAGTGTTGTTGTTGTTGTTGTAGGTTTTGCTGTTGGTGTTGTTGTTGTTGGTGGTGGTGTTGTTGTTGTTGGTGGTGATGTTGTTATTGTTGGTGTTGTTGTTGTTGGTGGTGGTTGTGTTGTTGGTGTTGTTGTTGTTGGTGTTGTTGTTGGTGTTGTTGTTGTTGTTGGTGGTGGTGGTGTTGTTGTTGTTGGTGGTGTTGGTGTTGTTGTTGTTAGTGTTGTTGTTGATGTTGTTGTTAATATTGGTGTGGGTATTGTTGTTGGTGTTGTTGAAGGTTTTGTTGTTGGTGATGTTGGTGTTGTTGTTGTTTTTGTTGTTTTTGCTGTTGTTGTTGGTGTCTTCTTAGTGTTGTTGTTGTTGTTGTTGTTGTTGGCGTTGTGTTCGCTGTTGTTGTTGGTGTGTTCTTGGTGTTGTTGTTGTTGTTGGATTTGTTTTTGATGTTATTGTTGGTGGTGTTGTTGTTGGTATTGTTGTTGGTGTTGTTGTTGGTGTTGTTGTGGGTGTTGTTGTGGTTGTTGTTGTTGGTGCTGCTGTTGTTGTTGTTGTTGTTGTTGTTGTTGGGGTTGTGGTTTGTGTTGTGGGTGGTTTTGTTGTTGTGGTTGTTGTTGGTATTGTGCATGGTGTTGTTGTGTTGTTTTGTTGTTGTTGTTGTTTTGGTTGTTGTTGGTGTTGTTGTAGGTGTTGTTGTTGGTGGTGTTGTTGTTGGTGTTGTTGTTAGTGTTGTTGTTGTTGGTGTTGTTAATGTTGTTGTGGGTGATATGTTGGCGTTGTTGGTGTTATTATTGTTGTTGTTGTTGTTTGTGTTGTAGGTGTTGTGTTGTTGTTGTTGTTGTTGTTGGTGGTGGTGGTGTTGGTGTTGTTCTTGGTGTTGTTGTTGTTGCTGGCGTTGTTTTTGATGTTGTTGTTGGTATTGTTGTTGGTGTTGTTGTTGGTGTTGTTGTTGTTGTTGTTGTTGTTGCTGTTGTTGTTGGTGTTGTTTTTGGTGTTGTTGTTGGTGGTGGGGTTTTGGTTTGTGTTGTGGGTGGTTTTGTTGTTGCGGTTGTTGTTGGTATTGTGCATGGTGTTGTTGTGTTTTTGTTTGTTGTTGTTATTGTTTTGGTTGTTGTTGGTGTTGTTGAGGGTTTTGTTGTTAGTGTTGTTGTTGGTGGTGTTGTTGTAGGTATTGTTGTTGGTGTTGTTGGTGGTGGTGGAGGTGTTGTTGTTGTTTGTGTTGTTGTTAATGTTGTTGTGGATGTTGTTGTTAATATTGTTGTGGGTATTGTTGTTGGTGTTGTTGTGGGTATTGTTGTTGGTGTTGGTGGCGTTGTTGTTGGTGTTGTTGTTGTTATTGTTGTTGTTGTTGTTGGTTTTGTGGTTGGTGATTTGGTTGGTGTTGTTGTGGGTGATATGTTGGCGTTGTTGGTGTTGTTGTTGTTGTTGTTTGTGTTGTAGGTGTTGTGTTTGTTGTTGGTGTTGTGTTGTTGTTGTTGGTGTTGTTGTTGTTGTTGGTGTTGTTGTTGTTGTTCTGGTTGTTGTTGTTTTGGTTGATGTTGTTGGTGTTGTTGGTGTTGTTGTTGTTGCTGCTGCTGCTGCTGTTGTTGTTGTTTTTGTTGATGTTGTTGGTGTTGTTATTGCGGTTGCGGTTGTTGTTGTTGTTGTTGTTGTTGTTGTGGTTGTTGTTGTGGTTGTTGTTGGTGTTGTTGTTGTTCTGGTTGTTGTTTTTATGTTGTTGGTGGTGTTGTAGTTGTTGATGGCGTTAGTGTTGTTGTTGTTTTTGTTGTTGTTGTTGTTGTTGTTGTTGTTGTTGTTGTTGTTGGCTATTGAGCCTGGCAGGTCCTCCTAAGGACGGATCCTCTTCAGGACCAATTCAACGCAATAATGAACATGCCAGGCAGCGTGAGCCCCATAAGACACAACTGAACCCGGACAGCAGAGAGGACAAACTATATAACCAATCCTGTTTCAGACTAACTCCAAAGAGAAAGAAGAAAGGAACAAAAATATCAAAACACACAAAAATGGACTTCGATTGTAACCGACGCTGCAGAAGCAGGTTGAACGAGGCCTTATTTTTTATTGTTATTTCTCTCGTAAATATTGAATTGAAGTGAGGAACCTATGGTCGAAGGAAAAGAGGCAGAGGCCGACGAAGACAAATGTCAATGTTGCTGGCTGGATGGATTGAGACGGTGGCATGGAGGAATATCAGCAGCAGAGTTGATCCAGAACACCAAAGACCGAGATCTGTGGAGCGACAATGAACGTCTACGTCAGCTGGCATGGAACTTAATCAGACTTGGCAGATCGGTACGTAATTTACTTGATCCTGTTTTGCGACACTTTGCTTTTGATCTCACGGTCATCAACACACCAGCCTTATCGTAAACAGCTAGTCTCCAAAAGGAGGGGCAACTCCTATACTACAGAAAAATAAACCTTATGTGATCTCATCTCATCTCATCATGTTCCTCTTGTACCTTGCGGTTTCGAGGTGAAGTATAAACAGCAGGAGAGTGCCCGCTTATGGGCTTCATATATCGATATTCCCATGGACTCTGTTATTACCTGCGTCCATAGTTTACGTGGTCGGCCTCTTCCTCTGCTTCCCTCTGGTCTGTACATCATTGCTTGTTGTGGTATACTGTTAGTTGGTAACCTACTTGCATGGCCAAATCATTTGACTTGCTGTCTTCTAGTAAAATCTAGTGCAGCTATAACCCCCACTTTAGACGTGATTTCTTCATTTCTGATCTTATCTCTTCTTGACACATTGAGTATTCTTCTCAGGAATCTACGTGATCATTACGGATTTTTCCGATTTGATTTGGCCCCCCTCAGACAGTAGCTATTTATTTCTTCCAGGAATTTCATATTCTATACTTATATATAGACTTCTCCATGGTGAAGTAGTTACGGACGTGGCTCGCGATCCCGTATACCCGCGTTCGAAACACAGCTTCGCGAAATTTGGCAGCAGACTGCGTTGTGTTGGTTTTTTTTACGAAATGGTATGGGTGCCGGTCGTTCAGAAAGCAATTTCAAACTATTGAACGTAAACTTGTCAAGAGATCACAACAGCAAAAACAAAATGCTAGTGTTGACTGCAACGTCCTGTAAATGATATGCAACTAACTTAA